>CAUOFW020001065.1:0-141475 GCA_963454935.2 Ilex paraguariensis | reverse complement strand
AAGGAAAGAAAGAAAAGAAAAGAGAAGAAAAGAAGAAAAAATAAATAAATAAAGTGTGAGTATAAGGTAAGAATTATGATTCATTTTCTTTCTTCTAATATGTAGAAATCCTATTTTTATTTAGGCATTTTGAGTGTTTCATGTGTTTCGAGGATGGTATTTTGTATGTGTTTAGATGTTGTATATTGATGTATAATGTTAGGTATGAGGTTTGATTAATGCATGAAAGTTACATCTTGATATTTATGTGAGTGTGTAAATTAAGTTAGTATTGTTGTAAAAAAAAAAAATTGAAATGTGGTGGGTACTTAGAAAATTTTTAATTGTTCTTAAATTTTCATAAAATTCATTGGTATGGAATTTTCATACAATTTTATGATTTTATTGGGTATTTATAATTAGAAATTATGTTAATTGTTCTTGAATTTTCATGAAATTCATGGGTATGAAATTTTCATGCAATTTTATGATTTTATTGGAAAATTATGTAAATTCAACTACATTTTGGTTACTATAATTTTATGAGAAATATTTACTTTGGATGTAATGGCTTCGAGTAGATAATCTTAATCGCTATGAATGGATTATTATCATGTGACTCGAATTGATTATAACTACTAGTTTAATTTTTTTTGACTAATTGATATTACTAGATGTGGATGAGTTATTGAATGTGGATTGATTAAATAACAAATTTGTTTTGTGTAAACCAATTCGAGTAAAACGATATTATTTATTAATACTCGAATGAAATTTTGAATAATAGGTGTCAGGTTCAGGGATGAGTGTCGTAAAGAACGCTGCTAAAAAAAGTTTCGGCAAAGAAGTCATCAATACAATAAATTTTCAGCAAGGTACGTGTCACACCCCAAATTTTTTTTTTTTCCTTTTAAAAAAAATACCCGGGTGTGATTAAGGAATAAAGTTTACCGAACGTACAATAATCTTCCTTATATTATTTTATTTTCTGTACAAGTACATAATCCTCACAAAATCATTTCAAATATTATTGATACAACATAAAGAGAAATAATAATAGCAGACTCTATCTTTTCAGCCTATCTTCCAGCTTGACTTCATATATCTGAAAAATGTTAATTAGGGATGAGCTCACCAGCTCAGTAGGATAACGTTTATCAATGACTACTAAGGTTTTAAAATAATGAATAATATAATTAAACCGCGAATAAATGCAGGAATAGGGCAAAGTAATGAATCAAATAAATAAATAAATTTCAGCACATATCGATCATATCAATCAGTCAATTTTCTGGTCCACACATGAACCGCCTCCGGAGAAACTTTGGGGTCTTGCACCCTAGGGAACCCAATACCCTTCTTGCTTTTTTGGAAACACCAATACCGAAAATTATGTGGTGCCACACAGGCTATCATGGCAACCGATATTACTAATCGGTGAACGCAAGGACTAGTAAGAATCATGTGAATCCTCGCAAGGATCACGCATTTACCATCCCTCTGCCCTCAATTATGTGCATTTATAATAATTTCATCAAAATCACAAAATAAAATCATATCGTAGTCAGACCCCACAGTAAATCAAACATTAAATATTAATAATGAAATAGACATTTATTATGCAACATGGTTTCATGAGATAATTAGGGTCTCGATAAAAAAAAAATACAATATGTACATGATAACGATTTATTTATAAAACCCCAGTTTGATCCCATGATATAATATTACATTTTATAATTAAAAATAGATTTGATATGAAACCTCCAAATATGCATAGAATGCATTAATGATAGTAAAATATAAAAGAAACCCTACCTCCTTCTTGACTTCTATTCGATACCATGTACTGTGACAAAATAATCAAAATAATATTTTAAAATAACAATAGGTACTAAGGGCTTAATAATTTTTTGGAGTAACAAACGAAAGATAATAATACTTAAATTTGATCTGAAAATATTTAATGCAGATCAACTTTAAGTGACTCGAACATATAAAAGTTAATAAATAATAACTAAAAACTCTTATCCAAAATTTTGATCGCAATCGCAAATTCTTATGTCAACAAAATTTTTGACCCCTTTTTCTCTCTTTCCTCTCTTTCTCCCTTCCTTTCTTCCTCCCTTTCTCTCTTTTTTCCTTATGTCGTTCAATGCTACTGATCTTGGCTATTTATAGCCAAGATTTTCTTGGCCTCCAAGGAAGTCATGGACAGACGTCCATTTCCTCACCATATTTTCCTTCTTTTTTTTTTCTTTGTTGCATGTGTATTAAAGCTTGTAAATTTCCTAAAGATGGCCCCTACATATATATATAGATATGCTTGTCCTTTCACCTGCACACACACACACACGCACACACATATATAGATATAAATATGAATATATTTGTTACAATTTTTGACCTAAGTTATAGTCATTTGACTCGTTTTCACGTGAAGAGTCCATATTTGAGATCTATTTGTTCATAAAAAAAATCTACTTTTTTTTTATTAATATAAAATCATAATTGACGACCTAATTAGTTTGTCGATAATTAATTTATATATGGGTCGTCACAATCTACCCTCCTTAAAAGAAATTTTGTCCCTGAAATTCAATACTAACCTTGAGAGTCAAAAAGATAGGGATATCTTGCACGCATTTCTGCTTCCATTCCCACGTGGCTTCTTCGATACCATGATGTTGCCATAACACTTTTACGAGGGGTATGACCTTGTTACGCAATACATGTTCCTTGGTGTCAAGAATTTGCATAGGTTGTTCTTCGTATGTTCCATTTTCTTGAATTCGGACATCCTTCCAATTGATGACGTGAGACACATCTGGATCATATTTCCTTAACATGGATATATGAAACACATCATGTATTCCTAATAATTGAGCTGGCAAGGCAAGTCGATAAGCTACGTTTCCAATGCGTTGTGTTATATCGAAGGGTCCAATGTATCTGGGAGCCAATTTACCCTTTTTTCCAAATCAAGATATTCCTTTCTTAGGGGATACTTTCAAGAATACGTAATCACCTTCTTGAAATTCCAAGGGTCTTCTCCTTTGATCTGCATAGCTCTTTTGTCGACTTTGAGCGGTGTGTAGCCGCTCCAAACTACTTGGATCTTCTTAGTAGTTTCTCGAATAATTTCTGGACCAAATAAAATGCTTTCACCAGCTTCGGCCCAACATAGAGGTGATCTACAAGGTCTTCTGTATAAAGCTTCATATGGTGTCATGTCAATACTGCTTTGGTAGTTGCTATTGTAAACAAATTCCACCAGTGGAAGATGTTCATTCCAACTGCCCTTGAAATCTAGGGCACAAGCTCGCAACATATCTTCCAATATTTGGATCACCCTTTCAGATTGACCGTCTGTTTGAGGATGGTAAGCAGTACTGAAATGCAACTCGATTCCCATGACTTTTTGTAAACTCTGCCAAAATTGAGCCACAAAACGAGTATCTCGGTCTGACACAATTGATAATGGTACCCCATGTAATCTCACAATCTCTCGTATATAAAGTTGACTCAACGTGGCTAGAGTGTCAGTATTCTTCATGGCTAAGAAATGGGCCGATTTTGTGAGTCGATCCACTATAACCCATACTGTATTATATCCATTTGTAATTTTAGGCAAGTCAATCACGAAATCCATAGTGATATGATCCCACTTCCATTCTGGAATAGGTAAGGATTGTAATAACCTACCAGATTTCTGATGCTCTTCTTTTACTTGTTGGCATATGGCACATCGAGTTGTAAATTTAGCTACGTCTTTCTTCATTCCTTTCCACCAATATTGGCGCTTCATATCTTGATACATTTTTGTGCTGCCAGGATGTATGGAAAACTTAGAGCAATGACATTCCCTAAGTTTTTCTTCCTTCAATTGAGCATTATCAGGTACACACAACCTTCCTTGATATAGTAATTCCCCCTTTTGTAACTGCCAATTTTCAAGAGCGTTCCCATCTTCTAGTTGGGTGCGGATGGATTCTAGGTAAGAATCCGAACGTTGTAATGCAACAACTTTTTGTTAGAGGACAGGTTGAGCAACGAGATTAAACAAACGTGGTTTACCTTCTTCTACACTTATTCAGATGTCAAAGTCCTCTAGCGTCTTCCTCAATCGTCGTTTGTCCTTCATCACGTTGATTACTGCACTTCGGGATTTTATGCTCAATGCATCAGCTACCACGTTACCTTTCCCCGGATGGTATTGAAGTGTGAAGTCGTAATCCTCGAGATACTCTATCCAGCATCGTTGTCGGAGATTCAAGTCTTTTTGAGTGAATATATACTTGAGACTTTTGTGATCTGAGTAAATTTGAAAATTTTCTCCATACAGATAACAACGTCATAGCTTTAATGCAAAGACAACGGCTGCCAACTCCAAATCGTGAGTGGAATAGTTTTGTTCATGAGTTTTCAATTGTCTTGATCCATAAGCAATCACCTTGTTATTTTGCATTAATACACATCCAAGTCCCTGTAGTGATGCATCTGTGTAAACATCATACCCGATACCACTTTCGGGTATAGTAAGAATAGGTGTCGTGGTCAATTTCTCCTTTAAGATGTTAAATGCATGTTCACATTCTTTGGTCCACTCAAACTTTTCTCCTTTTCGGGTGAGTCGGGTCATAGGCAGAGCTATTCTGAAAAATCCTTCCACAAATCTTCGATAGTATCATGCTAATCCCAGAAAACTTCGAACTTCGGTTGCGTTCTTCGGTCGGTCCCAATTCATTATTGCTTCAATCTTAGCTGGATCCACTGTCACTCCTTCTTTGGATACTACATGTCCATGAAATTTGACTTCTTTCATCCAGAACTCACACTTACTTTTCTTGGCATATAACTTGTGCTCCCTTAGTGTTAATAAAACTTGGCGAAGATGTTGTACATGCTCCTCACGTGACTTTGAGTAAATGAGAATATCGTCCATGAAGACGATTACAAACTGATCAAGATAGGGTTTGAATACCCGGTGCATCAGGTCCATGAAAGCTACAGGTGCATTTGTAAGTCCAAAGGGCATCACCAAGAATTCAAAATGTCCATATCGAGTACGAAAAGCTGTTTTAGGGATATCCTCCTCTCTGATCCTCAATTGATGGTATCCAGTTCAAAGATCAATTTTGGAATAGTAACGAGAACCCCTGAGTTGATCAAATAGATCATCAATACATGGTAGAGGATACTTGTTTTTTATGGTGACCCGATTCAGCTTTCGATAGTCAATACAGAGTCTCAGCGTATTATCCTTCTTTTTTACGAAGAGCACAGGAGCACCCCAAGGTGACGTACTTGGTCGAATGAATCGTAGGAAAAGAAGTTCATACAACTGTTTTCTTAATTCTTTCAACTCTAATGGTGTCATACGATAAGAAACAATAGATATTGGCTCTGTACTAGGATATATCTCAAAGGTAAATTATATCTCCCTTTGTGGGGGCAGTCCTAGTAATTCTTCAGAAAATATATCAAGAAAGTCACACACTACCAAGATGACCTTAGCCGTGATTTTACCTAGTTCTTTCCTAGTTAAGTTGGCAAGGAATTCCAAACTGCTTTTGTTCTTTGTGGAAAACGGATGCGAATAGTGACGTTTGCCTACGAATTCAAACTTTCCACCTCCCAATGTACGGAATTTGATTTTTTTACCGTAGCAATCCATGATGGCATGATAACAACATAGTAGGTCCATTCCAAAAATTACGTCGTATCCAACTATTTCTATGGCAACTAGGTCCACAACCAACTCACTTTCCTCAATTCGGATAATACAATTTTTACATATCCTAGCTGTTTTCAAGAAATCTCCCATGGGTAGGTTTATACACAAGGTGCGACCCAAAGGTTTGAATTCTAACCCTAGGGCAACAGCATATGAAGTACGAATGAAAGAATGGGTTGCCCCCAGATCAAATATGATACGTGCCCAAGAATTATAAATAAGAACGGTACCTTCAATTATTTCATTAGCAGCGTCGTTATCCGGTGTAGCCATTGCGTAGATCCGAGGTTGACCTTCGGGAATTGTTGTTCTACTTCCTGGCTTTTTTTGCTGTGCCTGATTTGGAAACAACTGCAAAGGTCCAACTTGGGTTGTTGGTCCTGTCGACTGAGTAAGGTAAGCGCGTTGTTGTGGACGAGATTGGTTGAATGGCTGATAAGAACCTTGATTGGTTGACCCTTGAGAGGACGTGAAGGGACACTGATTTTTAAAATGTTCAGTTTGCCCACACTTAAAACACCGTTTCGTATCATTGGATGCTCTGTTCCAATTTCTAGAATTTTGTCCCTGGTGACTACTGCTGCCACCATTTCTTGTTTGACTTCCTCTGCCTTGTTAACGATTTCTGATATTTTATGGGTATCCTCCAGATCTCTTTCTACTAGCATAGCCCTTTCCATCAGTTTCTTGTAGTTCCTCAGTCGATGTGCTACAAGGCGCCCTCAGATAGAAGGCTTAAGGCCTTGTTCAAATCGTTTAGCCTTCTTAGCATCAGTGAAAACTAATTTCGTGGCAAAACGAGAGAGTTCAGCAAATTTGGATTCATACTGCGTGACTGTCAAGTTGCGTTGTTGCAACTCTAGGAAGTCAGAGAACATTTTATCCCTTACGGACTCTGGAAAATATTTATCATTGAACATTTTCTCAAATGTGGTCTACGTCATTTGGTCTACGTTCCTCATTCTTTTGACTGTGTCTCACTAGTGATCGGCTTCACCTTCAAAAAGATAAGAGGCCAAGGTAACTCGTAGTTCTGGGACAATATCCATACCATCCATTACTTTTCTCACTTGTCGAAGCCACCTCTCTGCATCAAGTGGCTCTGCATTTCCCTGGAAGGAAGGGGGATGTTGTCGTAGAAATTCCTTGAGTATCATCATTCTTCGCGTTTCAGCCACATTTGCTTGTTCTTGAACTGTTGGTTGTATTACCGTAGTATGGTTGTAATTTTCTGCTTGTTGGCGTGCCAAAGTGGTCAGTTCTCTCAAACACTGGTAAATGCCACTCATGGTGTCCTGCAGTGCTTGAGGGGACTGGTCATTGATAGGTATCTCTGATTGGTCTTGAGATGTATTTTCCTCCATCCTATAACACATAGTTTATGATATTATGACTGCATAAAACTATAACCATATCCAAAGGTCAAGAAAACAACTCTAATCTCACATAGTTAGTAACTAAGATACATGTCGTTTCTTATCCTAGATGTTATTCACATGAAGAACTAAAGTCTAGGACAGTCACCTCTAAGTTATGTAGTGATACATATATTCCTACTATTCTAAGAGTTACTACTATTTACAGACAAAAGTTCTTAGAATAGTAAAGCCGACGGTAGATTTAAGGACCAAGAAGTCTCATGTCTCTCCACCTGGAGACACATTAATTTGCAGAACCCACAGAATCTGCGCGATGGTCTGCTTTGGGTGGTGCGGCTGCAGGGGCTACATTAGGTTGTGGGTCATCATCTTCGTTATTGTTCAGGTTAGGGGATTCTATTGGTTGCCCCTCATGAGCCCCCGCAGGTGCCCACTGGATGTCTTGTACTGGCAATCCATTTAAAATTTCCTTGTACAGGTTAGGGTTCCTTTCAATGCTTAGTACTTGACGGAGCACCCTTAGCTGTGAAGTCAATCTGTGATGTACTAACATTTTTTGTTCAGAGGCCGGCAAGAATGGCCAATTTTGGGATACATCTTGAATTTCACGGACTATCCAATTGTAGGCCTCTATATTAACTCTAAGAGTCTGGTATTCACTAGTCGCCTCAGAGCCCATGTTACTATGAGCCATGTAAAGATTATCCCAAGATGTCATACCTATAGTCATAAAGTTAGTTATGTTGATAAAACATAATATGTCTGTAAAATATGTCCAGTATTAGTAAATTAATCCCACTATTTATATATATATATATATATATAAGTCTCATGTAAGACCTAATTCCAGGCTCTAATACCACTTTGTCACACCCAAAAAAAAAAATTCCTTTTAAAAAACAAATACCCGGGTGTGATTAAGGAATAAAGTTTACCGAATGTACAATAATCTTCCTTCCGTACGAGTACATAATCCTCACAAGATCATTTCAAATATTCTTGATACAACATAAAGAGAAATAATAATAGCAAACTCTATCCTTTTAGCCTATCTTTCAGCTTGACTTCATTTATCTGAAAAATGTTAAATAGGGATGAGCTCACCAGCTCAGTAGGTAACGTTTATCAATGACTACTAAGGTTTTAAAACAATGAATAATATAATTAAACCGCGAATAAATGCAGGAATAGGACAAAATAATGAATCAAATAAATAAATAAATTTCAGCACATATCGATCATATCAATCCGTCAATTTTTTGGTCCACACATGAACCGCCTCCGGAGAAAACTTTGGGGTCTTGCACCTTAGGAAACCCAATGTCATTCTTGCTTTTTTAGAAACATCAATACCAGAAATTATGTGGTGACACACAGGCTACCACAACAACTGATATTACTAACCAGTAAACCCAATGACTAGTAGGAATCCTGTGAATCCTCACAAGGATCACGTATCTACTATCCCTCTGCCCTCGATTATGTGCATTTATAATAATTTCATCAAAATCACAAAATAAAATCATATCGTAGTCAGACCCCACAATAAATCAAACATTAAATATTAATAATGAAATTGACATTTATTATGCAACATGGTTTCATGAGATAATTAAGGTCTCGATAAAAAAAAATTACAACATGTGCATGATAACGATTTATTTATAAAACCCCAGTTTGGCCCCATGATATAATATTACATTTTATAATTAAAAATAGATTTGATATGAAACCTCCAAATATGCATAGAATGCATCAATGATAGTAAAAGATAAAAGAAACCCTACCTCCTTCTTGACTTCTATTCGATACCGTGTACTGTGACAAAATAATCAAAATAATATTTTAAAATAACAATAGGTACTAAGGGCTTAATAATTTTTGGAGTAACAAACGAAAGATAATAATACTTAAATTTGATCTGAAAATATTTAATGCAGATTAACTTTAAATGACTCGAACATATAAAAGTTAATAAATAATAACTAAAAACTCTTATCCAAAATTTTGATCGCAATCGCAAATTCTTAGGTCAACAAAATTTTTGACCCTCTTTTCCCTCTTTCCTCTCTTTCTCCCTTCCTTTCTTCCTCCCTTTCTCTCTTTTTTCCTTATGTCGTTCAATGCTACTGATCTTGGCTATTTATAGCCAAGATTTTCTTGGCCTCCAAGGAAGTCATGGACAGGCGTCCATTTCCTCACCATGTTTTCCTTCTTTTTTTTTTTCTTTGTTGCATGTGTCTTAAAGCTTGTAAACTTTCTAAAGATGACCCCTACATATATATGTAGATATGCTTGTCCTTTCACCTGCACACACACACACACGCACACACATATATAGATATAAATATGAATATATTTGTTACAATTTTTAACCTAAGTTATAGTAATTTGACTTGTTTTCACGTGAAGAGTCCATATTTGAGGTCCATTTATTTATAAAAAAAATCTACTTTTTATTTCTTAATATAAAATCATAATTAACGACCTAATTAGCATGTCGATAATTAATTTATATACGAGTCGTCACAATACGTTTGTATGCTAACATTTGGTTTATCTACATGTAAAGGTTTATTTTTATTTTTTCTGTGTGACTGTCTAGCTTACAAGTTCTATTGTGAATAAATGACTTAAGTGTTCTAATGTTAAGATGGGAATAAGAGGTCTTCGTGACATATTATAATATTATAGTTTAGTTGTCTGTGTAACAAGCGGAAAGAAAAATCAAATAGTTGAGCCAATAAAGAGCCGGATGTCTAAGTGATGTATTTTTTTTGCATAGTGAAGACGTCAAATGGACGAAAGCGAATTGATAGACTGTGATGTCTACGTGACTAAAAGTAACCCTAGTGTTCAAGTTTGTCTTCGTAATTGAGATAAGTTAAATAAATAAAGGGTAAGTGACGGAAGCTAAATTTTTGATATAATATGAGTTGTTCAAAAAGAAAAAAAAATATCTAGAAAAGGATACATTTTATTAAGTTGTCTGAGTGACGATCGTATACTGATATGGTGATAAACTTGTGTGGTGTTTTGTCACCTGTGTGGCAAGACGGTTATTTCTATGTGAAATCATAGCACAATGAAATAGAATTTCGAGAAAAGTTATAGAACCACGAATATTATTGTGTGGTGTTTTGTCGCCTGCGTGGTAAGATAATTATTTCTGTGTGAAACCGTAGCATAATGAAATAGAATTTTGAGAAAAGATATGAAAACACGAAAATTAAAATTCTATAAATGAGCAAGAACATCACATTACTTTTTTGCTTTATCTCTGAAATCATTAATGAAAACTTACTAAAATTTGCTTGAAAACTTTTTAGGTAACATGTACACAAACTTGCAGTCCACTGCCGTAGCTAGAAGTCTAGTCAGGAGTGTTGGGAAAGGCTTGTGTCAATTTCTTATGTCTTTTAAAAAAATAATAATAATTTTGAGTTGTATATGATGTCAATATATGTATATTTACATGATAGCAGGCCTTTGTGTTGCGCGCATATGATTTTTATTTATAAAAAAATGATCATAAGATAAATATTTCTAGAATGAGTTTTCTTTAAATGTCATGTTATAATGTTTTTATTAATAGCAAGATTGCCTAAATTTTATTTTTATAATAATAGTGTAGTGGGATTAGGGTGTTACAATATAACCACCTTCATGATAGAAAATAAGTTCTATTTTATTCTTTTTGTTATTTTTTTATTACTGATATAGTGTAACAATACACTCAATATTTACTCATATTATATTGACCTCCAATTTTATGTAAAAAAAGAAATTTGAGGGAGGTACACAAAATTGGAGTTAATTGTAAAAAAAGTATACAAAAAAGAATGTAAGGTAAAAAAGTTCTTAATTTTAATACTTATTTGTTTTTAAGTACATTGGAAGGAGGTACACAAAATTGGAGTTAATTGTAAAAAAAGTATACAGAAAAGAATGTAGGGTAAAAAAGTTCTTAATTTTAATACTTATTTGTTTTTAAGTACATTATTTGAAATTTTCATATTTTCTTATGACCTTTATATCTTCCCTTGATTCATGTGTATTTTTTTTGAAAAATAGTGTATTAAACATCTCCTAATTTTATTGGAAAACTTTAATATTTCGTATTTTTATGTCCTCCCTTGATTTATGCGTATTTTTTTGGAGAATTGATTTTGTTTTCAATTATATTTAATGCATATTGATTCATGCCTATTTTTTTTTTTGAAAAGTGATTTTGTTTTCAAACTATATTAATATTCAAACTCCATAACAGTGTAACAAAACATTTACACAAAATATTATATTATTACATTTTGTCAAACATATAATTTCATTCAAAACAGTTCATTTCTGTTTTGAATTTATTACCACATACACAAAATCACAGTACACTGTTTTTGTTACAATGTGTTATTAGACTGCCTTTGTTACGGTATATTATTACACTATTTTTGTTACAATATTTGCTTAATAAATTTGTTACGTTTTTGTTATAATGTAAATAATTTTATATTTCAAATTACATAAAAAATAATTATATAAAAAAATAATTAACAAATTTTGAACTTCAAACAAAGTGATATATTCTAAAATAAACGGAATACTAAAGTTCTCTTATAAAATTATAAGATATTTAATGCATAAATATAATTTGAAAACAAAACCACTTTTCAAAAAAAAATTAGCATTAATCATAGTGCATTAGAGATTTCGAAGTAAATGACCTTAAATTTCAGCGCTTAAAATAAATATCTTGTTATAATTTTTAGTAAAAATTTTTTTACAAAATATGTACTTACGTCTTTGTATTTATGTATTTTTTTTTAACATATTTTATTTTATGTATTTTTTTACAATTATGTTTAATTCAGTGCGACGACTTCTAAGGACTCCCCCACTAACTCTGCCGAACCGGTCAGCCATCTGTTATAGCCTATAGGTTCAGAAAATAAACCCGGCCCGCCCGTCTCATGTAGCTCTGGTCATGGAGTATCCCCCAAGACAGCACATATAAACTCCGCTGCGGTCTCTCTCTTTTTCTCTCTCTATATCATTTTCAGATTTCTTTCTTCCAAGTCTTCTCATATAATGTCGGTAGGTTCATATCTCTTATCTCCTGCATTTTAACACCTCTCTCCCTCTACACATTTGTGTAAACCCTAGTTTTTTTTGTGCTTATTGTGTTGTTTGATCTACAGATCTTCGAGTACAATGGAAGTGCCCTAGTGGCCATGGTTGGGAAGAATTGCTTCGCAATCGCCAGTGATAGGCGGCTAGGTGTTCAACTTCAGACAATTGCAACTGATTTTCAGAAAATTTACAAGATTCACGATAAGCTCTTCATCGGTCTCTCCGGTCTCGGTACCGATGCTCAAACTCTGTGAGTAAACTTTATGATTTATTGTAGTGATTTTTGCTTTCAATCTATTATAAGTTTTGTTTTGACAGTAGGTTTGGTTGTTTTGGAAGGTATCAAAGGCTTGTGTTCCGGCACAAGCTGTATCAGCTTCGGGAGGAGAGGGATATGAAGCCTGAGACCTTTGCTAGCCTTGTTTCTGCTATTCTTTACGAGAAAAGGTTGGTGAAATTGCATATACTCAACCTCGAAATGACTAATAGTTCGACTACATTTATTGGGTTTCCATTTATACAACCTAAACTTGTAATTATCTGCCACTATTGTTCATCTTATGAAACCAGTTAGTGAGCTGATGTTGCCTATGAAGTAAGAGAAGATGGGTTTTATATAGAATTTTGTTTGGATTAAGTTATTGTGGTAAGCTATCTTTAATCAGTTGGTGCTTAAGACTGAATTTGGGGCAGTTATATTTAGACGGCTTACAATTTTGAAAAAAAAATGTTTTATGCTGGAAAATGATTTCCATGAAGGCCTTTTATGGGTTATACAATTTTCCTTCTCATTATGACTTTCTGAAAATTATTATTAATAAAATGTGCAGGCGCACATGGATAAACATATGTTATCGTAGAACATTTTTCTATCAATATTTTACATGTATAAGAATCATTATACATGAGAAAATGAATATAGTAAGCTTGCATGTGCGCAACTACACAGATGTAGATAAATATATAACTAGGTATATAATTTTATCTAGATGTATATGTACCTCCATGTTGTTTTAGTGCTTGTACATGCAAGTGAAACAACTTTGTTTCCAAGATTTTTTTTAGTTTGATCTCAAACAAACGAAACACTTGTTTTTTTTTTTTATCTTGAGACCCTCTTTTGTTTCTTTTGCATCTTATGTTTCTTCTTATCGTTCAAAATTCAAATAGTCAAAACTCTAACTATATTTCAATCTCTGTTATTAAGACAAAAAATTGTCTCTCTTTCGATCTCTATTGGATATACGCATTGCACAAAATGTTGAAAGAGTTGAAATAATATTTATATTCTAAGAAGCATGGACATGGGACATAAATTTGATCGAATACGGACAGCAGACACAACATTTGTCAATAAAGTAAGATACAGACACGTTGGGGACACTCTATATATAATTGTGTGTTATAAATAAATTTATATAATTTGTAACGAATATGTTGATAATAATATACTAGTAAAAAAATCAGTACTTTATGATAAGTAAATGTTATGACTAGTCGTCTAGTGTTACTTTTTAGACTAAAGCATTAGAATAGTCAAATAATCATAATTTTTTTTGTAGACAACGTGTATCTAATGTATATAGGTTAAATAATCGCTCTCATTTTTTCAATTCCTCTTGTCTAAAACTTTTATACATCTTTTGTTTTTATTATTATATTTTGAGTACAATTTTAAAAAGTCTAATTTTGGTAATTATATGTTCTCTTATAGTATAAGATACTTACGAATCAAATTTTTAAACATTGTTAGTCACATGTCAACATATGTTCATTATTTAGTAGTAGACACAATTTAAAGAAGTATCGGACACGTGTCCGAAATTAAAATTTTATCTTTTAATTATGGACACAGATAAAAGAGTATCAGACACGTGTCTGAGAGTCTTCGAAGAGGTGAGGAGTGTTGGTGTCCAACATGTGTCCGACACACATATGTCTCCTTCTTTAGAGTCTCTTTGCTTTATAGTTTATATTACTTTAGACACTATTTGTATGTAAATGTATAAAATTAAATTCAGCATATCTTACAATATACGATATATTATTTTTGAAAAACAATACGTGTTCCAATACATGTTTTGACAAGCTTTACTTGTAATCAATTACTAAAGAATGTTGAAAGCGTTTTTTGAAAAATGATTTGTCGAACAAGGAGAGTGTTTGCAAACAAATGATATTTTCGAATGAACATTTGAAAGGTTGGTCGTGTAGCTTGAAAATGCTATTACAAAAATACTAGTGTTGATTATGTGGTATACAACCCAATTCGGCTTAACAAAGTTTTGACCTAATATTTTTGGGGAGGATTTTTGGTGTTATTAGTATTTTTTTGATTGATATGAAATTCCGCAAGGGCTATTCAGTTGTATTTGAATGTTGTATACACACGATTTGGTATATTTGTGTAGTTTTCCACAAAAATATTTGAGTGTATTTGCATCGTTGTTATTGAGCCCTAGTTGCAAAATACATAACTTGGCAGTTTGTCTATGTACTTGGAATTCAAGGTGGACATTTGCACAACACCAAAAGTTATTGTTGTATCATCAATGTAGGTGGTTAAATTAAGTTACTTGAGGAAAGGAATTTATTTGAACATTATAGGGTTAATATCACTTTTGGTCCCTTATGTATGCTCAATTTGTAGTTTAGTCCTTAATGTATCAATTTTATCAATTTAGTTCCGAATGTATTCTATTCATGTTTAAATGGTCCTTGCACTGATGACGCGTTAAGTTTTTGACAGAAATGACCACGTGTTATTCTTTCAAATAGTATCACGTAATCAATACGTAATTATTTCCATCAAAAACTTAATGGACAGTCTATGCAGGGCCCATTTAAACACGATTTGTATGCTTTAGGGATTAAATTAATAAAATTGATACATTGAGGACCAAATTGACAAAACGAGTATACTTCAAGGACCAAAAGTGTTATTAACCCAACATTATAAAAACATATTTAGACTTCTACTTTGTTGTTCTTTTGTTTAATGAAGTCTGTTTGGAATCTATTAGTTCTTCTGTGTATTTTTTTTAAGGGGGCTTGACTTGTTTTTTTATTTTGTTTTAATAAGGGGTTTCATCCCCATATTTTGGCACATGGACATCCTTTCCTGCTTTAGTGTCAATATCAGTTGCAACCCCAATACTTGGTATGGGTGGAAGTGAGAGATAATTACGAGAAGCATTAGATCCCAGCTATTTGTCAAAAGGCAAATTGTATGACAATTCTATGCGTAGCAAACATATTCATGCTAGAACAATATGGGAACAAGCATTTATTGGATAATATAGGCACTGAAATTATTTGACACGTGGTTGTGGAGGTTGATCACAACGTATAACAAGTTCACGTTAGCACATTATATTGAAGTATTTATAAGAGAACCAACCCGATAGTTAATACTTTTTTTGTGAACAACATCATTTGCACTTTTGACATATTCTTCTTCTTCTTCTCACTTCCTTAGCAACATGGACAACTCCTTGAGCGTGTGATTCTCTAATTCATTTTACTTTCCGCACTTCATTGGAAGACCTCTAGAATATATTTGTAGTTTTAATGTCTTTACCATACGAAGATTCCTCCAATTTTTTATTTTAATTTTCTTTGTGATATATTGAGACTGCGACAGCGTAAGTAATTTATAAGGTTTAGTTTCTTCATCGATCTAATCTCAAGTAAACCACAATTGGTGGTTCAAAATTTTCAAAAATATATGGTAAAATCCAATTGGTTGGTAAGTAAATTTACAAGAACAGTGATGATCCTTACTTCTCATGTATGATGAAAAACAATCTATTCAGACAAAATATACCTTCATTCACAATTCTGATGACTACTTTCTACTATCTCACTACTGTGTTTCCGAGACTCGATGGAATGAGTTGGAAGTCACTGGTATGCACATTTCCAATCACTAAAGCCAGCTATATTCTTTTGACTTGCACTATATGTCTGGGTCAATAAGTACTTGGAAGTAACTCACTAATATAATTGAGTAGTACGATTGGGTATTTGTACAAGAACATGTTTTATTTTCTCTTATGAGGAATCAAGTGTAATTTCTTGCGTTTCTATTTCTTTATGTTGCTTCCATGGATTAGATCAGCAAAAGTTCAGGCTTTAGTATAATTCCATTTTCCTTGGATCAGTTATATGTCATAACTGGAAATGAAATGATTTTTGTTTAGGTTTGGTCCCTACTTCTGCCAGCCAGTGATAGCTGGGTTGGGAGCTGAAGACAAGCCCTTCATTTGCACAATGGATTCCATCGGAGCCAAGTTTGTTGATTTTTTTCTCTCTTTCTCATTTTGTCGTTATTTAACAATTTTACATGATAAGGTTCTTAGTAGCTTTAAGCTTTGACATTTGTTTAAAGTTTAGATGCTCGCTAAACAATAATATTTTTTGGGCTTTGGGTTTCTCTTCTGTCGGGGTAACAACTTGTTTTTCACTTTTTCTCGCAACTGTAGTTACCCGTGAAGGCAGTGCTACTGCAGCCAGCCACAAACACGGATATAGAGACACATACACTCACACAGGCAATGCACAAATTTATTGGGAAAACACTCCCAAACCTTATATTGATGCTCACACAATTACAAGAAAACTCAAATTCGGCCAAGGACTCTCTGACTCTATAAAATGTCTTGGCACATCTATTTATACAGAGGTGTGGTAGATGACACCCCCATCTGCCTAGGGTTAGTTACACATTCATACCTGATTTTTAGCAAGACTGTTTGGCTAGAATGTTTCTCTGTTTGACAACTGGCACGAGGTTCCCCCATTTCAGCACCTAATGTGGTAACTGGCCCTATTTGCTTGCCTATGACTAAGTTGTAGCTTATTCACCCACAATTGCCTTCCTTGAGCAGGCCTTGTGCAACAGTTGCCTTCAACTATCTGGTCACATGCATATGCTAGTTATGTGCCAACCATGTGCCCTCAATTTAGTAGTCAAGCCTTGCCTACGAGCCATCATGCATGCTGAGTCAAGTTCATGCCATGCAATTTGAAGCCATGCACCAACATCGCCTCAATTGAGCCCACTACATGTTACCAAGCTTAGTCGGGTGGTCTCTCGCCGCTATGGTTCTCACAATCTATCAAACAGCTTAGCTGCATTATATTGCTTCTAACTCATGACTTGCATTGGTGCAAGGTGCCACCAAGACCCGCCATTCTGCACCTAAGTTAATTAGGGTGTGACAAGCTACCCCCACCTGAAGTATTCAATGACCTCATTGGGATGGTAGAATGGTACTACTTGATCAAATCCTCAAACTACCACAATGTTGTCTCCTCCCAAGTAGTTTCTTCCGGTGCCTTTCCTTTCACTTGACAACATAATAAGTCCTTATATTTTTTTACTCATTCCTTTAGTCTTGTGGTCAATAATGGATTCTGCCACATTAGTGAACTACTTCATGATCGTTGGAGTCTGACACTGAATATATCTACTAGGGTCCTCTGGGTCTTCAATATACGGCTTCATGAATGCAACATGAAAAATTGGATGTAGCTTGAACCGAGTTAGAAGATCTATCCTATAAGCCAATCTACCAATCTTTCTTATGATAACAAAAGGATTGTCATAGCACTGGATCAGTCCCTTGTATTCAGACTTTCGAGGGATTTTTTTCCAAAATCAACGGGGTAAGTTTGAGCATTACTTTGTCACCAACATCGAACTCGACTGCCCTCCTTTTCTCGTTTGTCCATTTCTTCATCATCTTAACTGCCTTTGGCAAATAGTCCTTCGCGTCCTTGGTCCTCTCGTGATGGGCCCAAGCAAAGCGATATGCAGCAAGACATCTTCCTTGAGATTTCTGTTTAGCCACCTCATGTGGAGGGAGGTTGTTGACCAGTTGTCAACTCGAATGGACTTGAGCAGATGGAGGAGCTTTGATGCAAGTTGTAGCTGAATTGAGAAACATCAAGTAAGTCAAGCCAATTCTGTTGGTTTGTTGTGACATAATGCCTCAGATACTCCTCCAGCATCACATTCACTTGCTGAATCTATCCGTTTGTTTGTAAGTGATTGGTGGTGGAGAGGTTGAGTTGTGTGCCCAACAACTCGAATAAGGTCACCTAGAACCGGTCGGTGAATGTCTCTGTCGTTGACAATATCGAGCGAAAGACCTCAAAACTTAACGGTGTGTTTAAGGAACATTTGGGCTATAACTTCTCCATAACATATTTTTTGGAGCAGCATGAAGGTTGCATACTTCGAAAATTTGTCAACTATTACAAAAATCGAAGTAAAATCATTCACCTTTGGCAATCCATTGATGAAGTTCATGGAAACACTCTCCTAAGGCCAGCTTGGAATGGGGAAAGGCTCCAAGATACTTGCTATCTTTCTCCTTTTTGATTTGTCCTGTTGGAGCACAAAATAAATACACACATAGAGCTTTACATTTGCTTCTATACGGGGCTAATAATAGCTTTCGGTCAATAGAAAAAGAGTAAGGGTATGTTCCTGTCTCGGATGCCCAGACTATAGAGCATCATGACTCATGAGTCTTTTTCAATAACAATTGTTGAAGTCCACCCAACTTTGTAACATAGGGCCTCTTTCTTTTGACATAGATGACACCTTCCTTTACCCAAAACCATCGAGTCGTCCTTGTGTGCAAGATCATCCTTCTTTTGGTTATGAATCCTTTGTTGCATGTCCCTAGCAATTTGGCTAAGTGCGGCCACCATCCCATCAACAACTGGGATCTAGCTAAGTATATCAGCAATTTGATTCACATTGCCAAACTTATACTACAAAGTAAAATGGAATTGAGCAAGAAAGTCTTGTCATCTTGCTTGCTTTGGTGTCAACTTCTTCATGGAATTAAAGCAGCTTGTACCCACGTTGTTGGTCAGAATTAGGAAATGTTTTCTCAATAAATAATGCCTCCACGCGTTGACATAATGAATGACTGATATCATCTCCTTCTCATGCACCGAATATCGTCTCTCAGTATCATTCAACTTTCTGTTTTTGTATGCCACAGGATGGCCATTTTGCACTAGTACTTCTCCAAGAGCAAAATGTGATGCATCTATATGAATTTCAAAGGGCAAATCAAAGTCAAGTAGTAGCAAAATTGGGCTAGTTGTCACTTGTCACCACTGCCTTTAATTGATCAAATGCCTCCTGACATTCATAGGGCCAGTTCCAAGTCCTATCATTTCTCAAGAAATCAGTTAGCACAACAACTTTCTTTGAGTAATTTTTCACAATCTTTCAATAGTAATTTGGCAAATCAAGGAATGAACATAAATCAGTCATTTTTGCAGGGACAAGTCAATTCACAATTGTATCAATCTTCTTAGGGTCCATCTTTACTACACGTGCAAAAATAATATACCCCAGGAATGAAATATTTTTCTGGGCAAATTCCCACTTTTTAGGTTTCAAATACAACTCCGTTTCCTTCAACTTAGTCAGAGCCAACTTAAGGTGCTCAGCATACTCCTCTAAGGTCTAACTATAAGCAACTACATCATATTCATATATATCACCATGAAATGATTTAAGTACTCTCTAAAGTTCATTGGTCATTAAATTGCAAAACGTAGCAAGGGCATTTGTTAAGCCAAAAGACATAATTAGGAACTCGTATGAGTCATACCTTGTCACACAAGCTGTCTTTGTTTCGTCCCCTTCAACGATTTTGACTTGGTAATATCCAAGATGTAGATCCATCTTGGTGAACTAGACTGCCTTCCTTAATTGATTGAACAACTCATCCACGAGTGGGAGTGGATAGTTATTTTTGACAGTTAACTTGTTAATGACCCAATAATCAACGCAGAGCTGTAAGGAACCATCTATCCTTCTTCTTTTGAAACAAGAGAGGGGCTCTGTACAAAGTTTTTGAGGTCTAATAAACCCAATCTTCAATAGATCACCAAGTTGCTTCCTTAACTCCGCCAATTCTTATGGAGACATTCGATAAGGCGCCTAGGCGAGGGTTTTCGCCCTTGGGAATAACTCAATGACATGATCACTCTCCTGTCTCGGTGGTAATCTGGCTGACAATTTGTTAGGTGCCACCTCCTTGAATTCTTCCAGCAACTGTTGAGATGGCTCAGAGACTTGCAACGTTTTGGGCTCCTCATCTTCAATTAATATAACCCAGTATGTTACTTCTCCCTTTTGTTGGTCATCTTTGACTTCTAAGGCAGACAACATTTTTCTCGAGATCCGATCGATTAAAGACGGTAGTGACAATTAGCTCAATTTTGCGACTTCTGGACTTTGATTTGTCCTTTGAAGTTCATATAGATGCATCAAATTTTGCTCTTAAAGGGGTACTGGTGCAGGAAGACCATTCAGTGGCATACGAAAACAAGAAGTTAAATGATACTGAGAGGTGGTAATCAGTGCATGAGAAGGAAAGGACAACAGTCATTCATTATGTCAACGCGTTGAGACACTATCTGTTGGGGAAGTATTTCTTGATTTTGATCGACAACGTGGCTATCAGCTACTTCAATTCTATTAAGAGGCTGACACCGAAGCAAGCAAGATGACAGGACTTTCTTGCTCAGTTTCATTTTACCTTGTAGTGTAAACCTGGCAGTGTGAATTAAGTTGCTAATGCACTTATTCAGACCCCAGTTACTGATGGAGTGGTGGCCGCATTTAGCCAGATTGCAGGGGACATGATGCAGAGGATTCATGACCACACAAAGGATGATCTTTTCTGTTGAAGTAGGTTTGAGAGGGAGTGACTTGATGATTTTGGGTAGAAGAAGGTGTCCTCTATGCCAAAGGAAAGAGATCCAATGTTCTGAAGTCAGGTGGACTTCAACAATTGTTTGCTGAAAGAAACTCATGATGGTCAGGGCATTTGGGGTAGGAACAAACCTTTGCTCTATTAGCGAAAAGCTATTATTGGCCTCATATGGAAACAGATGTGGAACTCTGTGTGTGTACTTGTTTGGTGTGCTAGCAGGATAAACCGGAAAGGAGAAAGATGACGAGTACCTTGGAGCCTCGCCCCATTTCAAGCAGTCCTTGGGATAGTATTTCCACAGACTTCATTAATGGGTTGCCAAAGGTGAACGATTTTTACTTCGATTTTTGTTGTGGTTGACAGAATCTCGAAGTATGTAACCTTCATTGCTGCTCCAAAAGTTTGCTCTACCGAAGCTACAACCCAGTTGTTCCTCAAATACATTGTGGAGCATTGGGGCCTTTCCCTTAATATTGCCAGCGACAGAGATACCAGATTCACTATCCGGTTTTGGACGGCTTTGTTTGAGCTATTGGGCACACAATTCAACCTCTCCACTGGCAATCATCCAGAGATAGACGGACAGACTAAACAGGTGAATATGATGCTAGAGGAGTATCTGTGGCATTATGTCACAACAAATCAACAGAATTGGGTTGATTTACTTAATGTAGCCTAATTTAGTTTTAAATTGTAGCAAAGTTTTGTCACCAGGATGAGTGCATTCAAGTTGGCAACTGGTCAACAACCTTTCACTCTACATGAGGTGGCTAAACATAAATCTCAAGAGAGATGTCTTGCAGCATGTCCTTCACGTGGGCCCATTAGGAGAGGACCGAGGAGGCGAATGACTGTTTGGTTAAGAAAGTGAAGAGGATGAAGAAATAGACAGATGGGACTGGGAGGCTAGTCAAGTTTGATATTGGTGACAAAGTGGTGTTGAAACCTGACCCCACCAATTTGGAAAAAGATCACTCGGAAGTTTGTACATAAAGGATTGATCTAGCGCTATGACAGTCCTTTTGTTTTTACAAAAAGGATTGATAGGTTGGCATATAGGCTGGATTGCCCTAGTTGTCTCAAGTTAAATCTAGTTTTTCATGTTGCATTCCTGAAGCCGTACATTGAGGATCAGAATCACCCAAGCAAATATGTTTGGTGTCGGGCTCCTCCAACAATCAATAAGCAGCTCATTGAGGTGGCAAAATCTATCCTTGACCACAAGATTGAGGGAATGAGTAAGAAAAATAGAAGGACTCATTACCTAGTCAAGTGAAAAGAAAAGGCATCGAAAAAAGCTACTTTGGAAAAGGAGACGACATTGTGGCAGTATGAGGATTTGATCAAGCAGTACCATTCTACCATTCTAATGAGGCTGTTGGATACTTCAAGTGGGGGTGACTTATCACACTCTAATTGACTTGGGTGCAGAATAGAGGGTCTTGGTGGCACTTGCATAAGTCACGTCATGAGTTGGAAGCAAGATAATGCAGCTAAGGTGTTCGACAGGTTGTGAGGACCGTAGCGGCGTGAGACCACTCGGCTAAGCATGACAGTGTGCAGTGGGCTCAATTGAGGCAATGTTGGTGCATGACTTCGAATTGCATGGCCCGAGTTTGACCCAACATTACTTGATGGCTCATGGGCAAGGCTTGATTGCAGAATTAATGGCACATGGCTGACACATGCATGTGACTAGACAGTTGAGGGAAACTGTTGCACAAGACCTGGTCAAAGGGAGGCCATTGTGAGCAAATAAGCCATAACCTGGTCATGGGCAAATAGATATGGGCGGTTACCACATCAGGTGCTGGAATGGTGGAACCGCCCGCCATCTATCGAGCAGAGAAGTAGTCTTGTTGAACGGTTTGCTAAAAATCAGGCATGATTGTGTAATTGACCCTAGGCAGATGGGGGTGTCATTTGTCATGTCTCTGTATAAATAGGATTGCTAGGACATTCTGTAGGGGCAGATAGTCCTTGGCCGGATTTGAGTTTCCTTGTAATTGTGTGAGCATCAATATAAGGTTTGGTATTGTTTTTCCAGTAAATTCGTGTGTGGCCGGTGTGTGAGTGCATGTCCCTATATTCATGTTTGTGTGGCTGATTGCAGTAGCAATGCCTTCACGGGTAGCCTCAGTAGCGAGAGAAAGCGAAAAAATGAGTTGTTATCCTGTGATACTTGCACTAATTTTTTTACATTGTTTCCTTCCCAAATGCAGGGAGCTTGCAAAAGATTTTGTTGTTGCTGGTACTGCATCAGAATCCCTTTATGGTGCCTGTGAATCAATGTTCAAGCCTGACATGGTTTGTCAAACTCAAACTATCATGTCTTTTTTTATGGTTATTTTACTCAATTGTCAAACAATGATTTTTAACGCTTGTGGATATGCACAAGTACATACCCTAAGAGAAAAAAAAAAAGGGGGGGGGGGGGGGGGAGAGAGATTAGGGAGCACTGCAATCTCACCCATGCTCATATGATGGACTTCTTGTTTTACAACAACTAACCTGAAATAATCCGTGTCCCACGAGACCTTTATTGAAAAAGGTGGGTATCTGGGCCTCACAAGCATTCCATTTTGTGGACAGAAAAATCTTTGTGGTGGGAGGCATGGACTATAATGGTAGGATGCTAGGTTGAAGAATTGTGAGCTGATTATGTTCCGTTGGAAATTATAGTTGCAGAGCTCTCACAAGGGGCGAAAAAGGAAAGCAGAACATTCTACGAATTATTCTTTGAATTTCTCCAGGTTGCATCATGCCATTCTAGAGAACTATATTATAATAATCTTTTGAACAATCTCCTCGAGCACAGGGGCTATTGTCTAGTGTGTAGATAAAAAACTCGGACTCGTACCAATAGCAATAAGGTTGTGGGTTGCAATAAATGAAAGCGATCACTTTGTAAACCTGTTCCTCAGGGACCTCAGTTAATGGGGAGCAAAACATGTTATGGCCTTTTAGTTTCCATTAAGAGGTTGGACATCCCAAACTGCTACAACCCCCTAAATCGAAACTTTGAGACTAAAGCTTACTGAAAATTTAACAAAACAGTTTGATCAATTAGGTGATCATGTCCTACCAATGCGCCTCATGTCGACAAAAATTTGGAACAAATGTTTGTGGACTTATAATACTGAATGAATCATAAATTATGCAAACAAGCAGTATATAATTCAGTTTATAAGAACATTAAGTAGAACTATACTCAACCTAAGTTTGATTTGCAAGGCTATAGTTCAACAGTGTGATTGAGCCAAGCTCAGGGCTCAAAGTTCAAACTGAAAATATGAAATTTTCAATGAGTTGTGCCATTTGATGAGGTTTATTAAATGGGATGGGCATGAGAGAAGCAGACAAACTGAAGAAATACAGAACTTGCCATAAGTATGGCTATTTGATTGACAAAGGATTCAAGAAGGCTCTATTAGATGGATGGGAATGAGACAAGGAGATGAATCTTTATATTTGTACATAGAGTAATACACCCAGATATATAGGATTAAAAGCAGCGCAGGGTGTGTACTAGGAATAGAGGGAGGACATATTTTAGCTATTCATGCATGCTGCTGAGTTTCTAGTACTGTGGCAAGGGAGGAGAAACAAAAAACCTTTTTTGTCTGTAACATTTATTTCGAGTGGATATCCTTTCATTGGTTTTGAAGATTTGAAAGCGTACTTTTATTTCTTAATCATCTAAAATTTTGCAACTTAATGATCATTTATAATTGAAACAATAGCTAGTGACCAAGTAACACACATGGTTCTGATCATGTTTGTCTCTAAATAGTTGAATTCGTCATTTAAACTTCTTTCGCTAATCTGCCTGAATTCGTTGAGCTGTGACTGCTTGATTGTGTTATCCTATCAACTCCACATCTCATGTCCTGCTATTGTCAGTTTATTTAACTTTTCTGCTACATAACTATATAGGAACCTGAAGAATTGTTTGAAACCATCTCTCAAGCGCTGTTGTCATCAGTAGATCGTGACTGTTTGAGTGGTTGGGGAGGACACGTCTATGTTGTGTAAGCCTTTCTGTGCTCCTTTTTTTTTACATTATAATTCATTATGTGGACAAATCTATTTCTTTATAACTCGTATTGTCAAGTGTGGAGATTTGTCCTACCGATATAACTCCGGTGGAATATTGATGAGATTGTTGGTGGGCTCAATTCTCCATTTCTTTGTGCGAATATACTAGTGATGCTTGTAAGGACATGTTGTATAATTTGCTGCAGTACACCAACGGAAGTGACAGAAAGGATGTTGAAGGGAAGGATGGACTGACACTTTTCAAGGGTTAAAGACCATCTTTCTGCATTCCTGTTTTGGATACTTGGTTTTCTTCAGTGACTACTCTAGACTGCGGATAATGTAGGGTACTTCTTGTGTTCAGTGACCAAAGCCCGTGATTCTGTAGTGCTTGAAATTTCTGTCTACGATAAGATTTATCCAAATACCAAATGTATTTTTTCAATTTTCATATTTATATGCTGTTCTGATGTCTGATGTCTGATGTCTCTCCGGGAAGAGGGACATTCAAATGATTGGATTGGCCAGATGCTTATTTGTTGATGCTGTGTTCAATCTTTATAATTGGACAAATTGGGCTGGTTGCTTGTTTAACAACTGCTCGAGTATAAACACTGCAAGGTATGACCAAAAAGGCAAACAGCCGAGGCATTTACCAAACATGGAAATCTTTTAAAAGGAGGAATGAAAGAAAAGCATCTAAGCCAATACATCGACAACAATGGTCTGCTATCAATACCTAGTTATCTTACTCGATATAAAAGCAGATTCAGAATGGCTTCAATCTAATACGTTTGAACTGGAATGTATTACAAAATATGGTGCAGGAAGGATAGCTACCATACATCGGTGTTGATTTGAGATGATCTAAGCATACTAGTGGGGAGACGCCTGCCACTTGAAAAAGGGAAAGATAATCTTTACCCCTTATAATATATTATATAAAGCTTCAAAAAATTTTACATTCCCAACTTTTCATGACCACAAGAGTCTAGAGACATTTCATATAGTTTCGGGGGTAATTGGAACGATAACATCTCAAAACTATTCACTTCAAAGACACCGGTAATATAAGAAAAGCATATGCAAAGAAAGTAAACAAGCCAAGAAATTGCAACCGTCCAGTTCATTACTTTGCAGCGGCAACCATTGCAGATCGAACACGTGTGAAAGAAGCAATGAGCGATCCAAGCTGCAACTTATCATTGCACCCAAAACTCAATCTGTACCTGCAAACAAGAAATTGCTCCCACAGTTTAATTCAACCAACATACCAGTGACACTTGAATCCATCTTGATCCCACAACAAAATCCCAAAGCCTTTTTTTTTAAGTTTAAAATGAGGAAAAGAGAGGGGAGGGGGAAGGGGTAGTCACATCTTAAATTAGAATAGCTACTAAGGTCTGAAGAGTAATAATAGGCATTAAAGCAAAGGGGTTGGAATAAAGAAATTTTAAAAAGATGGGACAGGACTACGTACTCAATATCAGCCAAATCATTAATCAGCTGGATTCGAACATCTGATGGCATCTTGATCTTAAATACAAACCTGCTAGGACAATGCTAAAAAGATGAGCTCAAGCCTAAAATGTTAAGTAAAAACTAAAAAACCAGATATATAAGCACTTACATGGTTACTTCTCTTATAATATCCACCAATGCCAATCCTTTCCTTGTCTTGATTTCAAAAATTTCTATAGATAGTTAAGTATCAACAAAACATTAGACTAAAACACCAAAAACTCTTAAACAGTAGCCTACAGTTAAGAAATTGTTGCATACGTCTAAAACTAGCTGCAAAAGGCTCATTCAGAAGCCAGTGAGATATTCGCTCAATATCTTTAGGCAAAGGATTTCCAGTGCATAGGTACACAGCTTCTTCTGTTATCTGCTGATAAGCCATGTGTGTTGACTGCAGATATCAAGAAAAGTAATCAATTGTGTAATCTTGAACCACCATATAGACGATATGGAGACATCAATACACAAGGAGGTCAAGTGAACCCTACAATCTGTAGCCTGAATCATCTTACATATCATTAGGGAGCTGTAGTTCAGCACAATAATTGAAGTTAATAGAATGAGGATTACCAACAAAAAATATTTAGGGGTAACTCCAATACTAAATCAAATGTTTGAATAATGCGTAAATTCATTTCTTGGAGTGGGTTGAGAGTTGGGACTATGGTTAGATGACAGTTTTAACATTTGAAGATGGTGTCAAACTCATTTGGTGAATTGAACCCAATTGCAAGGCATGCCATTTCAGATAATACCAAATAAGCAAAGGTAGCCATTGCAAATATTTTGATCTCGAACAAGAGAATTAAAAAAAATTGAATTGCATGAAATTTCTGAGGTAAATGGTGATTCATGCATAAGGACTTAGTTTAACTTACAGCTATAAATTTCCACCAAATGACACTAGTGTACAAGCAAAAGCATTAAGCCCCAAAAATCTAATCTGCGCTTGTATTGCAACTAAGCTACATCAACTACAAGAGGGGCCCAACATTTAAAGTCCAGATATCCCTCCACCGACTACCCTTTTGTTCATGTTGCAAAGAATCTGATGCAAACAATAATGGCTACATATCTTCAAACACAAGAAACTAAACGTCCTGTTACACGGAATCTTTGCCGCATCATAACACACCACAAAAAGAAGACAAGCTGTGCAAACATTGAGCACCCATTCTCTACGTTTATATTATGAATAGGCCAATAGGCACAGTACAATATAGCATAATGAAAATAATTATAATGAGGATAGATACATTTGCCTGAGAAGATACAGAGTAAGAAATTCGAAAACCTGCAAAATGTTCAAAGCCTTCCTCATATCACCATTGCTAAGCCGTACAAGTGCCTTTAAGCCACTCTCAGGTACATCAAGCCTAGATCATTAAAATGGTGTCAAGAGAATATAGCTATAAATCCATAGGCCTAGTCACCGAAGCTACAATCACATAGCAATATTTACAGCCTTGAGTCTCCTATTCTTCTTACAATACTGAAGCAACCAACTAAAACCTGACTGGCATTGCTCATATACATGTAGTCAAATTTTCTTTCAGAACTGAAGCAAAAGAATGCCAGAGCAAAAGAATGCCAGAGGGGGCACAATCCCATGTAGATGCAAAGTACAAAATCTGAAATAAAATCAAAATCCTACAAAATCCTTATCTCTCACATAGTCTAAGAATGCATATCTATGTGGCCCATGTATCATCATTCCAATTTATGCACAAACAATACAAGCAAATCCACTATAAACCTATTCAAGGACTTGGTCACATCAATGCGTACCCCAGGCATTTTGCAACTATGTAAACCAGATTTTAATCTTTATACAAGAAAGGCAATGCCATTTGTATCCGATGCACCACCATGCACGTATTCTGAATGATCAACAACAAAACAGGAACTACTGTTACTGTATGGCCTAATACAGTAGACTTTTGTTTTCTTTATTTGGTAGTTGGTAGATGCCACATAACTTACTCAATGCTTTGTCGTGATATGGCATTGTTTTTCATACATCACAATCCTTTGATCTGTCAAGAACTAGTATTAAAGCTTTGCCATGCTATAGGAGTGTGTCAGAAATCAGAACCCACATAATGCAAATCTCCCTAAAATAAAACATACAAGTAAAAGAAGCATATGATATCCAACTAACATGATAACGATCTTATCTATGCAACCCCAAACTTGTGACTCATATGCAGTAATAATAAAGATTTCCAAGAGTTGGACATATACAGATCAGTAATTTTCGGGACTGAATTACTACTAACTATCCCTATGAAACTGATAATCTAAGATAATGCGTAGACATATATCATACTAACACGTCAACCAAAAATCATATATACATGTAAGTTGTAACCAGGATTCAAAATAAAGACACCAGAATTTTTTTTTCCTCCCTTTTCTGTTAGGATATACTAACAAAAAGAGAGTACAGACAGAAAGAACAGCACATAAAAGTTGGCCACAAACAAAAGTAGGGAACTTACCTTTCAGCCTCAATGACGTGTTTAAGTCTCTCTCTGACATGAATATCCTCAAGAGGAGCAAAGCGAAATCGGGTACACCTTGACTGCAGTGCTGGAATAATCTTGTTGACGTGATTACAGATAAGAGCAAACCTAGTGTTCTTTGTGTATTTCTCAATAACTGCATTATAACAAACATGAGACAATTGGTTCTGAAAAAGTAAAATTGTGTTTGGAAGAAAATATCAAGACAAATTTGTACCTCTACGCAGAGCAAATTGAGCATCCTTTGTCATGGCATCTGCTTCATCCAATAGGACCAACTTCACAGAGGCCTTTGCACTGGGGCAAAACAAAGAAACACAGAAAAAAGAATGAAACACACTAGTCCAGTGACTTGTTAAGCCAAAAGCAAAAATATTAACTAAGTTTTAAGTAGCAAACAAAAATAATGCAATGTAAAATCAAAATGAGAGCATGGAAGCATGACACCTGATCATTATGACAACCTTCTAAACTTTTTTATGACAGTTGCAAAAGTTTTGCCTAACACAACTTTGTTGTTGCCACACAGCATCAGAACCTATGTTGCTCATCAAATTTTTCTTAGATGTAGCCCCTAAGAGTAAACCACAGAAATCACTTGTCATGTCTAACAAATGAGCTTATCTATATTCTCCACCTTTTCTTCGTTTTCTAACATAAGATCATTGGTCTTATGAAATTATCAGAAACAACGAAGTAGTTGCCTCAGATATTTCTCTCAAGACACCAAACACAGGCATACATCCATCATAGACACATACAATTTATTCACTAATATTTATATTATACCTGTGAAGTCATTTGGCTGCAAATGATCAAAGTATAATGGCAAAAGTAATGCAAGGACATGGACATCCAAGCTTGCAAGGAAGAGCTTTGAAAATACCAATTTGAAACAACTCCTTGTAGTGTATAGACTTTTAGATTGAAAAACATGCACATGCATTTAGAGGTTGCAAATATTTCCAACCCTTCAAGTATTCTATTTGAAAACTTACTATCTGAAAAACTAAAAAATTCTTTGAACAATCAAACAATAAAACCATGGCATTTTCATTTAAAAAGGGATGCCATTTTATATGTGCAAACATTAGTGGTTGGTGATCACTTTTCTACGCAATAAAATGTTCAAATGATAGGCATGCGACCTTATATAGAGTTCACATAGAGCGTGAACATTTGTGTAGCATAAACATACCCCACCATTTAAGAGACACCCACCACGTGCACCACTGGTAGCAAATATTCAGAAATGGTGCAAAGTTAATGGCTTATCAAAAAATATTGAAATAAATACTATTCCTTTGAGTGTAGGTTGTGAAATAAGCATTGCACCTAACGGGAAAGGGGAAGTTACTTCCAATAAACAATTGATAATCTACAAAACTGAAATATAGACACCTGTGCATGCAGTTTGTAAGACAATGTTCATTTATCAAGATGAAGGAAATGATAGACTAAGCAGACGCCAAAACAGTGAGTAGCTTCATAAATAGTGTAGTGACACAGATTGATTAAACTTAAAACTTACCCCTTAATAGAAATACCTTTCACTCTCATTTTATTCTTATTACAAGTCAAACTACCCAAATTCAACCAACACCAAACAATATAAATTAGCCATAGCACTAGCACAAATCAAATATATGCGCAAAAGCACTTACATGAGCAGTGCACATCCACACATCATCTTCCAATAGCACCAATACAAAATGGGACAAATGACCAATATAGAACAATGATTTACCCAAATGAAAAGCTCTGAGTGCTAGCAAAATCTTGAATCTGCTGTCTTACGACATCAATTCCACGAGCATCCGATGCATTTAGCTCCAAAACCATATTACGCATCTGTGACCCATATAGCTTTCTTGCAACAGCAAGAATTGTCGACGTCTTCCCTGTACCAGGCGGCCCATATAATAGCAAATGTGGTAATCTGTTTTCGCTCGTAAGCCTGTCGACTGCCCCCAAAAAAAAGTCACAACAAATATATACAAAAGCAATAAGTGCATACGCACAAACATGCATACATGTATATGAAACATGATGCATTGAATTCCTAGAAATTGCATAGGTGAGAAAGAGAGAGAGAGCATACAGTAGCAAATGAGACAATCTGTTCAATCGTTATGAGATGAAATTTCACACATAAGTGTGTAGACATATTGTCAAGTATATATGCGCACGGAAACACAGACATATATGCACGTGTTTTGGTGTTCCTCAACCCCAAGTAATTCCCCAACCTTCATTAACTTTTTGGCATCTCGTGTTCAACCATATCGAGTACTACCCCACATTTTCCTTTTCTTTCACTAGAGTTAGTTCCATTACTCGAATTCTAACCCTCTTAATCTTAGAGGAAATAAATTCCTAACAACTCAAATGTTATCCTAACTAATCCCTCTGTAATTACATATTTGAAACCATATCACAAGTTGAGAAACAAGAAAAATGGCAACTAAGGGACCTAGTTCTGTATGAATCAACCAAAACTAAGATAAAAATAAAAGGGCTTCCTGATATATACTACAGCAAGCAAGCCTAGAAAATCCACAAGTCAATACTCCAGTTATCCTTAAAGTAGTCTTAGCTGTACTGTGAATATTCCCTGCAAGAAAACAACTTAATAAATCTATTTTACACCCTTGATTTCAAGTAAACTGTAAAATATTCTGTAGAGGCTTGTTCTCTTCCCCCTACAACTTCCATTTCATACTTGTTTCTCCCTATCATTGATCCTAATACTTCGCCAAGCTATAAAGCCATTTATTGTTTGATGAAAATACGTCAATATTTACATGAAGATATGTAGACATGGAAATGTAAATCACACACTAGTGCATGTAAAATATGGTTCACCCATTAATGGGACCCTAGAAATCGAGAGAGAGAGAGAAGGACAGAGCATGTGTCTGTAGAGAATCAAATGTGAAAATCTGCTGTCACACAAAACCCATCAACTGTTTGACAAAAATCCTCGAAGAATAGAACTATTAGAGAAAATCTGTGTATGTTTGTGAGCAAAATGTAGTTTTGGTAAAACCTCAGTAGAAATCGAGAGAAGGGGGAAGAAGGGATTTACTGGTGTCGACGATGTCTCTGTGAGCGGCGACGTCGGCGAGCGACTGAGGGCGGAATTTTTCGACCCAAGGTGTGGCTATGGAGTCAGGTGAAGCGGAAACGACGACGCTTTTGCCCTTGTAGTTGTTCGATTTAAGGGAATGGCTGTTGTCGTCTTCGTTGTCGTCGATGTCCATGAGAGAGATTAACTCAGCCATTTTTGCGCTCCGCTTACTTTGTTCTCTCTCTCTCTCTCCAGTGATTGCGCCTCTGCGTTGAGAGGTGTGAAAGCGCGGCCGCGGACGATGGTATGTGATGGCGCCAAAAACCGTGCATATAATTTTTCTTTTTCATTTTTGCCATAGAAATAATAAAATAGGTAAATTACTAAATTATATACAATTAAAAAGAAAGTTGAATAATTATTTGTGATAAACTGAAAAATAATATCGATATCTTATGAGCAGATAATAGAGTGAAAAAGAGAGTTATAAGTAATATTTTAGAAAATCAAAAATCAAAAATAAAAGGTGTCATAAATATTTTAAGGGTAAACTTCAAATCTACTTTTCTATTTTTACGACTAAGCATAAATCCCTATTTTGATTTTATTATTTATTTTATCATTGTTTATAAATACACACAATTTCAAACCGATAGATTTCGATACTATTTTTTTCATTGAAAGAACGTCTAACTTTTTTTTTTTAACACAAGTATGATTTTAAATCCACATTTTTTCGTCTAACTTTTTTAAATTTATCGATATAAAATTTTATATTGAGTGTATGCTAAACATGTTGCTATATTAAAAAGTATAAATTTAAACCATACTTATGAAAATAGAAATAATAAAATATGATTTAAAAACATGATGGAAGAGTTTACACCAATTGCAAAATATAAAATGTAGGTGCATAACTTCCATTTTCGCACATTCATCAAATACAATACAGCTAATCAAACAATAATAAAATTGCATGAATATCAACAAGAGAATATACACTAGAAATATGTGATAATATAATATATTATTTTTTACAGAGTACATAATCTGGGGCGGATTTACAGTGAGGGTATTTGAAATTTGAAAATATTGCCCCCCCCCCCCCCCTGAAAATATTTTAAAAGGCTTAAGGGAAGTTTTGAAATTTTGATAAAACCTAAGGTTCTTTTATACGGCGTAGAGTTAGGTTTAAAAAAAAAAGGTCCTTACGTTTCTTTTTAGTCTTTCGTTCGTATGTTTCTTCTTTAGCATTGATCATCCCATCAATAATAAAGCCATGAGAGGTAACTCATACTGCGTGTAACTTGATTCAATACGATACGCAGGTAACTTGACTTAGTTTAAAAAAAAAGTCTGTCCAGATTCAGCCATTTGACATAGTAGTAGTCTCAAGGCAAAGAATTCAAACCCTTGAAGCTATTCTTCCCTCCAAATGTTTTGTTTTTCTAATCGTTGTCAATTGGTTTTGTACGATGATCAAGTTGGGGTGCTAAATTTATTTTTCATAGATATTTTGTTTTTCAAGCCTCTTTATTATAAGAATTCCAATTAGGGACATTTTGGTCATTTTAGTAGTTCACTCACGGACTCACATTAATAAGTGGGCACAAATTATAAAATGTGTGAGGACTAGAGTATGAACCCCATAAGTTTGATTTGTGATGTTATTGGCAAATTCCTGGTTTTGCAGATAGCCAACCAAGGCATCAACGCGACAAATACTAACAATCATCGTATTGTAGATAGTGGAACACCATAATTATTACGTCGTACAAAAATCAGTTGTCACCCAAGCGAATGCAACATCCACCACTTAAGAATTTGGTGATGATTAGGACTAATCTAACCAACAACATGAAGCCACAACTAGCGGTACACTCTTGTGAAGCTCAAGTTGGACTTACAAACTCCCTCTTGAACTTATCGAGTGTATAGCAAGTCTGTGTGGCATACAAGAGTAATCCTAGAATACTAAGTGGACTGATGTATACTTAAAGAAAGAGAAATGGCCATGAGATTGTCTGTAAACATGGAAGCCAAAGCTTATTTGGATGGATGGGTATTTTGGTCAATTGACCTCCACCATCTCTTCTAAATCTTCGAGTGTTGAGACTTGCTGTAAACATGCTTGAGACTTGCTGGTAACTCTTCCGAATAATGTCTTTGTCACAATACAACCTAGAGTTAAAGCATAAGTTATGAAATGGTCAATATTTAGTTCTTTGATACAGAGACGGTAATTTTGGAGATTTTATATCAGACTTTTGTTGACATAACTAAAATTTGATAGCACTGCTATGGAAATTAAAGAAAAGGGCCCCATAACTTCTCAAACTTTATAGGATTCATATGATTTAGTGACAAATGTCAAAAAGTAAGAGAATTTAGTCGGGAGCGGAGAGCTAATTGAGTTTAATGAGTATCACCCTAAACTAGCCCCGAAATCCATGGCCAAAAGAGTCAATAGAGCATTAATGACAATCCTCTTTTGTGTCCCTTTTTTTAATTTAATTTGATTTCATCGCTTCTTCTACTTCTTGTTTTTTTTTTTTTTGTAAAATTTAGAGGTGTTCAAATTTTTGATTACTCGCAAATTTCGACCCTATCCTACCCTACCTGACTCTATTAATCGACTATTTGAAAAAATCGAGTAGGCCAACAAAATTTTTTTTGGTATTCCACAAAATAACGGGTATGAATGCGGAATACTTACAAAATTTATGTATTCCTACCCTACCCTACCCGCATATATATATATATATATATATATATATATATATATATATATATATATATATATATATTGATGTTTTATTGATGTTTATGGATTTCTTATATATGATGTACTGATGTTTATGACTTTCTTATATATAATGTATTGATGTTTATGACTTTCTTGTTGTGTTTTATTGTAATAGTTTATGTATTATCTAATTTATTGTATTTTTTTAGTGTTATTGGTTTATTATGTTAGTTAATTGGTGCAGATTATTTAATTAAATTGTTAAAATTATCCAAAAATTAATAACTAAAAAAATGTGATTACCGATTTCTTACTTGACTTCCTATTCGATTGTTTTAGATAGAATTCGGGTAGGAATAGTACATTTGATCGGGTAGAGTAGGTCAAAAAAAAATTTCTTCCGTAAAATATCAGGTAAGAAGATAAAATATTATAATTACTACTCGTAACGTAGGGTGAACACCCCTAATGAAATGTTGAAAAATCATATGAATCACACATCCAATGAAAAAAAAATATTGTAATCGATTTTATATACAGTGGACAGGTTTATTAAAGACCTAATAGGCTACATAGCGATCCAACACTATCTAAATTGTTTGGTGGTATATTTTATGTTTATATTGTTAATTCTTCACCACATAAAAATGGTTGAATTACATGTATATTGATGGGGTATTAAACGTGGGAGAGAAGAATGAGATATGTATGAAAAAGGTTTCGTTTGAGTTAGTAGGCTTGTTGCGATTAAGATAAGATTCTTGATGAACATGAGATGTTTTACACAGTGAAATTATAGTGGTTCACCAACTCGGGAGCCCAGCTAATTCACTCTTCAATGGAGTTTATTGCTCCTTGGATCTATATTAACAGCTTACAAAACATACAAAGTGTTTTTGATACAACGAAGGTCACTTGTCTTGCATTGAAGGCATTTTATAGTATTTATAGCTTAATTCCTGTCTCTATAGAGTCTCCGGTGAGATCTTAGCAGGATCTCCCTTAATCTTGGGAGAGAATCTTAGTTAGTTAAGAGATTGGTGCCGTGATTGTAGCTTTATATTGCTTCGGGGTTGCTTTCAGTTATCTAGTTGTCTCCCTGGCAGTTCCTTATTTGTTTCATTTGAGAAGGACTCGAGGTCGGGGCCACTGAGCTCTGGGCATCCTATCCGACTTCCTTATCTGAACTCACCTCTCGAGCTCATACTTAGGAAAAATTCTTCTCAGGTATAATCAATTGCCCCCCAACCCTTGGTCCAAGTGGACTTGAATATGGGCTAAACTAAGGTTGGACTGAGATAGATTTCCCCATGGTGACCTCGATATGCACGTGTGACAAGTTTTTTACGGTTATGAGTAATCATATCTTCCTTGATTTTTGCGCACGTTCCCTACTTCGAGGTTTCACATCCCGTAAGCCTTAAATGCTTCTACACTGATGGAAAATGCCTCATATCTCTTTTCAGGTCATCTTTCTAGGCTTTACTCCTTCCTTTCCTTGCGATTTCCATTTCCTAATCCTGCTGGTGTTCCTAGGGTTTTGCAGAGAATTGATTTCCCTGATTCGACTTAAAGGTTCAACAATACTCGTTCTTTGACTTCGTCTTGAGTTTTGGCCCACCATACATCCTCATCTATGTATGGTTCCTGTCCTTTGTCCATCTCTCCATTTTGGATCCCTTGAATCTGCGACAATTTCTATATTTTTGGATTTTTTGATTCTGCTATTTTAGAAATCGGGGTTATTCCTTGTCTCGTCTTCCCCTTTTCTTGGACCCTTACTCTGTAGCTAGGGTCTTTGTCATCGATCACTGGTGTCTTGCCCCCTTGACCCTCAGAGAGTGCTTTTTAGAGGTTCCCCCTCTCTATAGGTCTTTTAAACTTCCTTTTTCTTGCCCATTTATGTCTACTTCTTCTGAAGCCATAGGTTTGTATATTTCTCTGTTGGGGGATAGGTCTGCTGAGGAGAATATTGATTTTGGAGATGTGGGTGAGGAGATCGATAATTTTCCAAGCGTTGATTCTATCGATGTTGAGGTAAATGTCGAGGAGTCTCCTTATCCATTTTTCCCTACGCCTAAAAACCCTAGTAAAGGTAAAGCCAATGTGAGTGGCGTAGGGATCTCTGGTAGTGCTGAGGGTGTAGGGGCTGCTTCTAGAGCTACTGAGCTCGTAGTTTCTAGATCTCTCCTTCTTATTTAAAGGTTCTAGCTGCTCGTTTTGGCTTCCCTTTGGGTGTACAGTGCTGGAGCCTAGATATATATACCCGATATGACTCCTCCGTTCCTAAGAAAGTTTGTTTCTTCATGGCCACTTTTGAGAATGACCTTTGTTTTTCCATGCACCCTTTTATTAAGAGTGTTTTGCAACACTTCAATGTCTGTCCTGGTTAACTTTCTCCTAACTTCTGAGGTGTGCTAATGGGTCTCCTTGTTTACTTCAAGAAACATGAGCTTGAGGTTCCCACCATACATTTGCTATTGAAAATTTTTAACGTCAAATACATCTCTTTTGAAGACTTTTTGTGCATCTCCAAATGGGTGAAAACCAAAGTTCGTATCTCTGACCTCCTAAGCTCCCACAAGGGTTGAAAAAAGCTTTTCTTTTTTGTGTTGGGAGTACAATTATGCTGATGCAACATATACTCTTCCAATTCCTCGGGGATGGTATGCCTCTGACAACTTGGATAAGCCCTTACCTGAGCAGACTAGGGTCAATTTGGTGCCTTTCTTTGCTGACCTTGCTCTGCTCTGCTCGTTTTGTTTTGCTTATCAGGCATCTGACCTGAACTCAGTGCTATAGATAGTTGAGTTTTGTCGAACTTGGGAGACTGCGATTCAGAGAGATACTTTGAGTTTATCAAACCTCAGGTTCTTTTAGCGCTTGGGTTCAGCCCTCATGAGGTGAGGATCGAGACACCTATTTCTATTTCCTTTGCCAGCACTGAGGGAGTGGCAGACAATATTTTCTTCCTGCTTGTTTTTGGCATTTTTCTTTCCCTTTTTTTCTAATTTTCTTGTTTTGAACTCCCAGGTTCTTCCTCTATGGAGCCTTCTTAAGAATCACTTCAAGCCAAGGTTGCTCTGTTGAAAAAGAGCAGGAGTAGGGGCAAACGCAAGGTTGAGGTTGGCTTTGGTAGCAGTTCTGTCCCCCAAGCCAAGGTGCCAAGGTTGGGAGTGCCCCTTGCCCCTCCTACTTCAACTCAAGTGGCTCTTATTCCAGCATCGAGCTCTGCGCATGTCGTGAAGGCCTCTTCTCTTCAGGGTACCCCATTTGCTTCTAAAGAGGTTCCTGAGCACGATGTGACCTCCCCTTCTTCGACTGAGGTCGAGAGAGCCTTGGAGATGGTCATTTGTGTTCTACCTATTTCTACCTCTCCTAGGCTATCCGAGAAGCTATCTCAGCTTCTTCATACGAGCTCCAAGGTTGAGAAAGGGGAGCATCCCAAGGCAGAGAAAGGTGACGGTTCTTTTCTTGACAATGACGAGCTCGTTGCAGGTGCTCTTGACTCCATTATCCCTGTTTTTGACGTTCAGCGGGCTGCCACTATGCCCCTTGACACTTCCATTAGTTCAGCATTACATGGAGCTACTGTTGTAAGTCCCTATCTATTTTGGTTCTATTTTTATCTTGTGTTCTTGTTTTATTCTAACTTTAGCTTCTGATTGTACCTGCTCCCAGATGGCCATTCAGGTGAAGGGTTTGTTGAGTCGGATTCGAGCTCTGCAAAGCTTTGAAGGCGTTTAAGCTCAATGCCATTGAGCTGAGTTTTGCTAACAATGACCTTCAAGCTCAGATTCAAGACCTACAAGCGCAGGTGGAAAGACAAACTTCTACCATCAAAAGCTTGGAGGTGAATAAGAAGAGGATCAAGGAGGAGCTAAGACTTAAGACTGATGCCTGGGCCAAAGCCAGCCAGGAGACATTTAAGGCTTTAGGTTCTTATAGGAGCATGAAGAGAGAATACGACATCTTGGCCGAGACGAGTGACACTCTCCGAAGTGAGCTTGAAGCGCAAAGAGCCACTATCAAAGAGAAAAATGATCTAATTGCTAAGCTGGTGGACGATGTTACTATCAAATGGGTCACTAGATGGCTTGCCTTCCAAGACCGGGTTGAAGAAGTATATCTCAATTTAAACTTTGACTTTGAGATCCCAGCCCAAGTGGAGGTAGAGGCGACCAATGCAGCAGGTGAGGATGATATCTTAGCCCCTTCTGCTCTTGAGCTAACTCCTAGAGGTGCTACGATGTCTATTTCCCCTATTGAGGTCTTGGCTCAGGATGTTGTTTCTTCTTAAGCTCTCCCCTCTGAAATTGCCTTTGTTCTTACGTCTGTCGAGCTTCCTGTCATTCCTTTTGTTGCCCCTACTATGACTTTTTTCTCTACTAATCTTGTGAATTGAGCTCTAAATCTGCCAACAGTTGGAATTGAGGTCCCTACTTTTGGGCTCCTTATGGCTTTTCCTCTCTTGCCTACTTCGATACCTTTGGAAGCTTCAATTGCTAAGCTTCCAAGCTCTTTTCCTGCTCCTGTTGCTAGGACTTCAGCCACTGAATAGTTGGACTCTTCTTCTATTCCTTTTTTAGAGACTTAGGGTTCTCTTTTATTTTTTTGGTTGGGGAATGTACATCTGCGCTGATCTGCCCTGTTTTTCTGGATTATTGATGTAAATGCCAAACACATTCTGCTTTTCTCTGTTCTAAATTATTGTTACTCTTGTGTGCTTTGCTTTGCTTTGTATTCCCCTTGCCCCCTTGCTTCGAGGAACACTTTAATTCTCCTCGAAGTAAACATGTTCTAGACTTTTTACTAACTAGAGAGCTGAGGAGTTGTTGGATTGCTGAACTGAGGAGCTCATTTTTGTTGGTGGATTTGACATTTCTTGTAGTGACAAGGGGCTTGCTGGACTTGGAAAAGAGTTCTCTGCTCTAAAAATAGGGCCACTTCCCCCAAAAACACAGTCGAAGTCTCTACGAATTGTCATTTGCTTGTTGCCCCGTGTTATTTATTTTGAAAATAGTTGAGTCACCTTTGGTAGAGCCATCCATCAACTTTGGTACACGTATTCCAATCATTTAGTCAGCAAGAATTTTTGAGTCTAGGACACTGAGGTTCAAATGGGTATCCTAATTGATATGAACAAGTTTTTCTCCATCTTGTGATTCCCTTTCAATTTCTGCTTCACTTCTAGCACCATCCTTTGTATCAACAGGAAGTGTAGGCGTAGCCCTGCTGATGCGATAAGGTTTCCTCACCTGACCCTCCATATGCTAAATAGCCCTTCTGATTGGAACACTGGGTGTCGAGACAATGCCTTAGGCATCAACATAACATTTCTTGCTCAGCCCCGTGGCATATTTCACCATTGGCCACTAACAAGACCTAGTTTCTTCTCTGTTTCTGTGCTAAGGTCGCCAAGAAGATCAATTTTCTCATCATTTTCCTTTAGTGTTTGAATCCCTCCTTCTAAGTCATAGAGCCTCAAGTACTTCAAAGGCTCAAATGGATACTATTTCTTAATAGCTTTTATCTTGGGCTTGAGCTAGCATAGGATCGTGTTAATTATGCTCGGAGGTCTTCCTAAATTGACAATGGCTCCCGGAATTAGCAAAGTTGCAATGACAGACTTGGGAATCGCTTCTCTCTTTATTATGTGTGCCCAACTACTTTCCAAAAATGTAACAGCCCCTTGGAAACTCAAAGGTCCGCCGACTTTGTTTTTTGTGTATTTCTTGATTCCTTAAAACTCGGGGTTCTTGTGAGATTTTCATAATTTCTTAGACTCTCTTTATTCTTGGAGTCTTTTCTTGAATCTTGGAGGCTTCATGTTTTTCTTTTGCGTTTCCTTTCCTTTGTGTTTCTAATGGCTGCCCCTTTCTCTTCCCTATTCAAACAACATGCTTCCACTGGGATTGATGAGAGATAACAATCCCATTACTTAGTTCCATCTATGATAACTCCTTTAAGATTGGAAATAATCAGAAGGCGATTTCGTCTACCTGAAAATTTGTCTCTTCAAGTCCCAACCTCCAACGAGCCTTGCAACTTTCTTCCTCGAGGGGAGGTTTGTTTCTTCGAAGGCGCCCTGGAGATGGGTCTGCGCTTCCCAATCCACCCTTCCATCAGATGGGTTCTAGCTTACTATGGTTTGTGTCCTTCTTGTCTTTCTCCAAAAGGATGGGCTGTTATGATTAGCTTCTTTCTCTTTTGGCGCTTAAGGGGCAACAGTGAGTTTCCCACTGTAGCCAAGTTCCTTTATTTTTATGAGCTTGAGGATGATGAGGTCCCTTGCTTCAGCTGCTTTCGGTGGAGGCATTTTCGATTGCGTCCTCTGGTCCTTGACCTTCTCTCCTCTCCTAAGGGGTGGGCTAAACACTTTTTCTTTGCCTCCGGAGATTCTTGGAGATCTATTGAGCTGCGCTACAGAGAGTGTAGGGTCCCTCGATCCTGGGGGAGTTTCTCTAATATAGGTAGGTATCTTAAGTGCCTCCTTTGGCTAAATCTATAATGACTTGTCCTCATTGTGCCTTTGTCACGCAGGTGCACCTAATCTGGACCTGGTGGAGACAATGAAAGTTGAACAAATGGTCCATGCGAAGCCTATGCCCTTTTCTGAGCTAGTGACACCAGAGAACCTTTTCTTATTCAGTGCTGCAGCGGCTGCTCTGGATTTTGCTTCCTTCCCAGATTCTCCTTATTCCTATTCCTCTCTTCTCGAAGCAGATGAAGATAGGCTCATTGGAACATCTTCAAGAAAGCGTAGGAAGAGTGGTTCCTCTGGTGGTCCATCTTCTTCATCATCTAGATCTTCCTTTGGGGCGGTTTTTTTGTCGTTTGCTTGGGAAAAACTCCTAAATATGCTTTCGGAGATGGAGAAAGAGAGAGACGGGCTGAGAGAAGAGAATGCTCGCCTGTGGGCTACGAATGCCTCGTTGGAGGAGGAAGTTCCGAACTGAAGAGCAAGCTTAGGGGGATGTAGGATCCTTTGACTTTTCTTTCTGATACTTCTTTGTACCCCATCACACTTGATGAGTGAGGCCTATCTTCTACAGCTGCCAGCTGTGTTTATGAGCTGTAAAATTTTTTCTCTTATTAGTGAATTGGATAGCTTATTTGCTTTTTAGTTTTATGAGTTGAAGAGCCCATCTTTAACTTTACGACCTGAAGAGCTCATATCAATTTTATGAGCTGAAAAGCTCATCGTTTGTTTATGAGCTGAAGAGCTAAAGAGCTCATTCTTTAGCTGAATAACTCATCGTTTATTTATGTGCTAAATGACTCATCGTTTATTTATGAGCTGAAGAGCTCATCGTTTTTTTATGAGCTAAAGAGCTCATCATTTGTTTATGAGTTGAAAGGCTCATCATTTATTTATGAGCTGAATGACTCATCGTTTAATTATGAGCTGAAGAGCTCATCGGTAGTTTTTTAGCCACTTCAAGGAATCAAGCAAGGATGAGTCAAAAACTTACTGTTTTATTGAAAATAATTTTATTACAGGAGTAACTCACTGAAATAACCTTTTGAGATGTTCTGCATTCCAAGAGCGAGGTAAGATTTTCCCCTCTTCTGTTTGTAATTCTTAGTTTCCAAGTCTAACCACCCTTGAAATGATGTAAGGGTCTTCCCAATTAGGACCCAATTTTCCATGAGATGGGTCTTTTCTTGTAAGCAGGACCTTTTAAGTACTATATTTACGACTTTAAACTTCTGCGCTTGACCCTTTTGTCGTAGTACATTGTTGTCTTCCTCTAGTAACTCTTAAAATAATGCAGAGCTCTGTCTCTTTTTTCATCCAAAAGGTCAAGGTTCAACAAAAGTGACTCATCGTTGTGCTCGGATTTTGTGAATTCAGCCCTAGGGGATGGGATCCCAACTTCTACAGGCGTCACTGCTTCGGTTCCAAAAGCCAAAGAAAATGGAGTTTCTTGAGTTATTGATCTGACAGTTGTCCTGTAAGCCCATAATACCTCTAGGAGGTGCTCTACCCATTTTCTTTTCAGAGCTTCCAGCTTGGTTTTCAGGGCTACTTTTAGTTCGAATAGTGACCTCTACTTGTCCGTTAGATTGAGGATAAGCTGGAGCTGAAAAGTAGTTCCTTATTCCTAACTCAGCACATAATTTTTTGAACTTAGGGTTGTCAAATTGCTTTCCATTATCAGAGATGATAGTTTTGGGGATCCCAAATATGCAAATAATTGATTTCCATGTAAAATTTTGAACTTTCTATCGAGTTATTGTTGCCAAAGGTTCAATTTCTACCCATTTGGTGAAGTAATCCACCCTTAACGATGGCGAACTTACACTGTCCCACACTCACGAGAAGGGGTCCAAGAATGTCTAAACCCCATTGTTGGAATGGTCAAGGGCTCACTACCGATGTCAGGTGTTTTGGTGGGCAATGTGTGATATTGGCGTGTAGCTAGCAGAATTTGCACTTCCTGACCAAGTCTGTGATATCTTTGAGCATAGTGGGCCAATAGTATCCCTGTCTCAACGTTTTTGCTACTAGAGCCCAAGCTCCGATATGGTTACCTCCCTCGTGAATTTCTTTGAGTATGTAGTTAGAGTCTTCATCTCTCACGCATTTAAGGAGGGGCGCCGAAAAACCACGTTTATACAAGTTCCCCTACAGGATAAAGAATATGGCTGACCTGGTTCTTAACTTTGCGGCCTCTTTAGAGTCTTCTGGCAAAGTTCTATTCTGAAGATATCCTCTAATGGGGTCTATCTAGCTTGGTGAGGCCAAAATAGGGAGCACTTCTTCTTCCTTTGTACTCACAGATGGTTCTACTAGGCTGTTGCCAGCTTTGCTAATGCGTCTGCTCGTGAATTCTTAGCTCTAGGGATATGCCTGATCTTCACTTGCACAAACTTCTTATTTAACTCCTGCACCTTTCTAAGGTAAAAGACCATTTTCTCGCCCTTGGCCTCATATGACTCCTCTATCTGCTTCACCACGAGCTGGGAATCACTATAAATTTCAAGCTATTCTGCCTCTATTAAGAGTGCAAGGTTGAGCCCAGCAATAACCGTTTCATATTCTGTTTCATTGTTTGAAGCCTTAAACCCAAACCTAAGGGCATACTCGACATCTATTCCATCTAGGGAGGTCAGAATTAGGCTAGCACCACTTCTTGAGCATTGGTAGCTCCGTTTACTGAAAGCTTCCACGTAGGGAGGTCGGGTACCAGCTGTGCTGCCTCTGCAAGTGCTTCTATCATGAATTTTGCGATGAAATCTACTAGAATCTATCATTTGATTGCTGTTCTTGGCTTGTACCTGATGTCGAACTCACTAAGCTCAATGACCCATTTAACCAATCTTCCCAAAGATTCTGGTTTATGTAACACTTGCTTCATCGGCTGATCTATTGGGACCTCGATAGTATGGGCCTGGAAGTATGACTTGAGTCTTCTAGCGGTTGTAACTAAGGCTAAAACGAGCTTCTCTATTTTTGGATATCTCTCCTCTGCCCCCCCCTCAGAGCTCTGCTACAGTAGTAGACTGGTTGCTAAACTCTGTCTTGCTCCCTTACTAGTGCGGTGCTGGTAATTTTTCACACCTTTCATTCCAAAGGACTTACCAAAATAAGGGGAAAGCCCATGTAATTCTTTAAAGCTTTGAATGCTTCTTCACACCGTGTATCCCAGTGGAATGCCTTCTTTAAGACCTGAAAGAAGGGTTGACATTTATCACTAGATCTAGACACAAAACGACTCAGGGCAGCTATTCTCCCTGTCAGTCGTTGGATTTCCTTTGTGTTGGAAGGTGGCTGCATATCCATTGCTGCTTTAACCTTGTTCGGGTTAGCTTCAATTCCTCTACTTTTGACTATGAAGCCCAAGAATTTCTCCGCAGATACTTCAAAGGCACATTTGACGAGGTTGAGCTTCATCTTGTATTCTTGAAGGATCTAAAATGACTCGGCTAGATGTCCGATGTGGAGCTCTGCTTTCAGCGATTTTACCAGCATATCATCGATGTAGACCTCCATGGACGTTCCAATTTTCCTTTGGAACATTCGGTTCACCAGGCGCGGGTAAGTGGCTCCAGCATTCTTCAGTCCAAAAGGTATGACTTGGTAGCAGTACGTCCCTTGCTCAGTTACGAATGATGTCTTCTCTTGATCACTAGGTTCCATCTTGATCTGGTTGTATCCAGAGAAAGCATCCACAAAGCTGAGGAGCTTATGCCCCGCGGTGGCATTCACTATCAGATCGATCAGAGGGAAGGAAAAACTATTTTTGGGACAGGCTCGGTTGAGGTCAGTAAAGTAGATGTAGAGTCACAACTTTCCATTGGTCTTCTTGACAAGGACCACGTTTGTCAGCCAAGTAGGGTAGTCTACTTTCCTGATGGCTTTGGCATGGAGAAGCTTGCTGATCTCCTTATTGATTGCCTTTTGGCGTTCTGGGGTAAAAATTCTTCATTTCTGTTTAATGGATTTGCAAGTGGGGTTCACGCTGAGCTCGTGCGTGATAACTAAGGGGTCGATGTCTTCCATGTCTTCTTGTTTCCAAGCAAATACTCCTATATTTTTCTTCAAAAACTGAATGAGGAGGTCTTTCATTTCTCTGCCCAGCTTAGACCCCACGTAAACTAGGTGATTTGGCTTCTCGTCAAGCTGAATTGGCTCCTGCTCCTCCGATGGCATAGGTCTAGCTTCCAGCTCATCCCTCATGTCAAGCTCATCTAACTAGATATTTTCAACTTCCTTCTTCTTCACAAATGCCATGTAGCATTCATGTGCTACATGTTGGTCTCCTCAGACAACTCCAATCCCGTTTTCTATAGAAAACTTCATAACGAGGTGATAGTTAGAGGGAATGGTCCTCATAGCATTGAGGGATGATCTTTCAAGCAAGATGTTGTATGTATAAGGGGCATCAACCACTAGGAATCTCACGGTAATGGTGGCCTGGCAAGAAGGGTCTCGTAAGGTTATCACGAGTTAGATCGATCCTAGGGGTAGCACCCTTTCCCCAGAGAATCCTAAAAGATGAGAACTTACTGGCTCAAGTTTTTCTATGCCTATATTCATCTTGTCAAACGTAGGTGCAAAAATGATGTCCGCAAAGCTCCCGTTGTCAATTAGAACTTGATGGACAGTTCTGTTGGTAACGACGACTCTCACCACCAGAGGGTTATTGTGGGGGTGCTGGCAGCCCTCCAAGTCTGAGTTTGAGAAAGTGATGGCAGTACTCAGTCGTGGTGCCTTATACACAGTGTGCACCTCTAGTGCTTCGCCAGTTCTGATCCTGCGCAAGTGAGTCTTCTTGGCTGAGGTGGACTCCCCTCCTCCTGCAAATTTCCCAGATATCACTATAATTTTCCCCAGAGGTTGTTGATGTTGCACAGGGGCTTGCAGCTGAGGTGTCAAAGGTGGTTGAGCTCGATTTTGATTATCATGAGCCACAAAATGACGAAGCTGCCCTTGTTGGATCAAGAATTCAATCTCCTTCTTCAGTTGGATGTAATCATCAGTGTGGTGGCCATAATCCCTGTGGCATTCACAGTATTTTGTGGGATCTCTCTTTGCTAGATCTGGCTGCATTTGAGGTGGTCATCTTAAGAATTTCTCATTCTATACCTCATACAGGATCTGGGATACCGTGGAGGTGAGAGGAGTGAGCTGCCGAGGTGCGTGCCTCGGCTGCAATTCTGGCTGTGAAGGACCTAAGCGATTTCTAACATTTCCCTTCTCTTAAGGGAATGTTCTCTGTCTCTTCTTGGAGATTTGTCTCTTTCTTTGTCTTTCCTGGGACTTTGGTCTCTCTTTTTCTCTTCCTTCCCTCTTTCTTTTTGCGATGATGAGTTCCTTACCTTTGAAATAAGGGCTTTCTCGCAATTTATGTATTTTTCTGCCTTGGCCAGCACCTCTGCCATGTTTGCTTGTGGATTTTTTGAAATGAAAAACATCAAGTCTTTTGACTGCACTCCCAGACCAGCGATGAAAGCAGTTATGACAAATTTCTCATCTGGAACGTCCACCTTCAGGGATTTTGAGTTGAACTTTTGGACATAGGATCACAAGTTTTCGTTGGGTCCCTGTTTTATATTCAAGAGGTGGTAGCTCGGCTTTGGGTAGGTCTGAGCTCCTATGAAATGAGATACAAAAGAAATTGAGAGCTTTTTGAAGGAAAAGATTGATGTCGGGGGTAGCCTGTTGAACCACGCCAAGGTTGAGCCTTTTAGTGTGATGGTGAAAGCTCGGCATCGCACAGGGTCTTGATATTCATGGATCTTCATCTGGTTTTTATAGGTGTTAAGGTGATCCATGGGATCCCTAGTCCCATCGAAGGTCTCCATTTAGGGCACCCTGAACTTCAGGGGAGGGGGAAATGTAGCACCCTAGTGGTAAATGGGGACTCAGTTTGCTATACCAAGGCATCCATTGTTACAGGGGTCTTTCCCCTTACAACCTCCTTCATGTGACTGAGCTCTTGTTGGATGTCCCTGAAGCATTGCTCCTAGTATTGCTACCTTCTTTCTTGCTGGATAGGGAGAAAATTATTTTTCTCGATCTCTTCGTTCTGACTTTGCCCTTCTTCATTTTCACCATTCTTAGGAGGCGAGCGGGAGTGTGGCAATTCTCACCCCCTTCGTTGACTTCTTTGAGGGGATTGAGGTGCCGATGCTCCCCCTATGGGGGGGCCTTCTTGGACTGGTCTGGTCTGCTGAGGGCCTTGTAGGAGCTTCAAGAGCTCTTCGTTCTACCGAAACAGACGCTAGTTCACTTGGCGAATAGCCTCCGTTTCATTATTCGTAGGGGGATCAATCACAAGTGGGTTGATTTCAGCAGTGGGCACTTGGCGAAGAGCTAGTGGCTTCTTGTTGGTTCTGGATCCGCAGGGATTCATCTGATTTCTGCTCATATTACGTGTTGAGACCATCAATCACTGAAGAATCAGCATATTTGTAACAGGAACAAGGATTCCCACAGATGACGCCAAACTGATAATGTATTAAACGTGGGAAAACAGAATGAGATGTGTATGAAAAAGGTTTTGTTTGAGTTATTAGGCTTGTGGGGATTACGATAAGATTCTTGATGAACATGGGATGTTTTACACAGTGAAATTATAGTGGTTCACCAGCTCAGGAGTTCAGCTAATCTACTCTTCAATGGAGTCTCTTGCTCCTTGGATCTATATTAACAGCATGCAAAACATACAAAGTGTTTTTGATATAGCGGAGGTCACTTGCCTTGCATTGAAGGCGTTCTACAATATTTATAGTTTCATTCCTGTCTCTATAGAGTCTCCGGCGAGATCTTAGCAAGATCTCCCTTAATCTTGAGAGAGAATCTTGGTTAGCTAAGAGATTGATGTCATGATTGTAGCTTTCTGTTGCTTTGGGGTTGCTTTTAGTTATCCAACTGTCTCCTTGGTAGTTCCTTGTTTGTTTCATCTGAGAGGGACTCGAGGTCGAGGCCACTGAGCTCTGGGCATCTTATCCGACTTCCTTATCTGAACTCACCTCCCGAGCTCATACTTAGGAAAAATTCTTCTAGGGTATCATCATTTATAATTACCAAATATTAATGCATCGATGTAAAAGAAATGATAATCCAATTTAGCCCAAGGGAAAATTACAATTTGGCCTCTGCAAATTTGAATTTGATTTCACTTTATTCCTTGAATTATTAAATTTTTAACATTGTTCCCTCAAGTACTTGCATTATTTCACATTGCAACAAATTTAAACGTCTGTTATCTTTTTGGATGAAAATTGACAACATGTCGATGCAAAGTGAAAAACAATCACATAATTTAGGGGACACAATAAAATAATTTTTCGTTAAATTTGTAACGGATGTCAATTATTGAGGTAGTGAAACTAATCACATAGTTGAAGATACAATGTGAAAACTATAAAAGTTGAGGGAGGTAATGTAAAACAAAAAGTCTTAGTTGATGGTGTCAAAGTATAATTTGCATTGTTATCAAAATCGGACTAGCTGGTTGGACCGTAAACTGAGCCCTAGACCGGTACCAATTCAGTTTATTAAAGTGTGGGGCTATTCCCACCCCACAAATCTCAATTTTCACCCCATTTAATTTCTCGTTATCAAATTACTAAGCATACTCTTTTATACCCACCTCATTAGTAACTAAGTCTACCACATACTACATACACATCTTTTAATAAGGAAAGCTATTTTATATTTTGTCATAATTAGGGTTTCATTCTCTATCTCATCTTATGCACTCACAAAAACACTTTTTCGATATGAATGTTTTCAATGAGATACAAGTTATTATTACTTCTCAAATTCTATGTTTGATTTCATGTTTATTATATGAATTTTCATTATTTTCGGTATGTTCTGATATCTTTGTCAAGTTTAATAATTTTTTATTTAGAATTTATATGTGTGTGTGTGTGTCTCTCTCTCTCTCTCTCTCTCTATATATATATATATATATACATATATATATATATATGCTTTTAGATTATTTGTTCTTTTTTATCTTATTAAGGTTTTGTATCTATGCTTGTTTTTTTTCTTATTCGATTTTGTGTCTGTGCTTTATGCTTATTTTTTTTTTCATATTCGATTTTGCATCTTGTAGTTTTGCTTGTTTCTTTAATTTTTCTTGTTTTAGTTTGCTTCTTTTTTTTTCTGTTTTTTTTCCTTATTTCGTTCTTTTCTTTTTTCTTGTTTCGATTTGCTTCTTTCTTTCTTTCCTTGTATTTTATCTTGTTTCAGCATACTTGTTTTTTTTTTTTACTTCTTTCGCTTTTTATTGTTTTTTTTCTTGTTTCATAAATATATTTATGCATTCAAATTAATTATCTTTTTTCATTTTTTTTTCTGACAATGACTTCTTGCATTAAAGGGGTGTAAATAGAATGAATGAGTTTAACTATTAATGATATGCATGTAGCACGGGGTGAACTTAGTTATTAATGGAGTATGTATAAAGAAGGTGGGTTAAATAGTTTGATAATGATAAATTAAATGGGTTGAGAATGAAGATTTGTGGAGTAAGAATAGCCTCATCCTTTATTAAATCGCCCAAGCAACTGAACCAATTGTAAACCGCTAAACCCGCCAATTTTGAATAAAAGTAGTGAATCAAACAGTTTTTCAAAACCTGTCAGTTCGACTTTCAAATGAAAAAAAAAATTAAATCAATTTTTTGGTCGTTTTTCCCTAAATGAGATCCAAATCCTATCATCTTTGTTGAAATGGAAATCTCAAGAATCATTAATAGTGCGCATGTATCGAATACAAAAAAAATTTCATTAAAATCCTATAATACGAAATTAGGGTTTATCTTCGAAATCGCTCTGGTTTGATCTCGTCTCAGCATAAACAGAAAAAACAAAAAACAGAAGGTTGCTCACTGAACCTCACAATCTTTTGTCATATATCCCCAAACGCCAAAAATCCAGATGTAATATGGATTGCAAAAACCTCCAAACTTCCGCTCCCTCTCTCTCTCAACCTCTCTCAAAACGTGAGTAATGAATTAATGCTGATTTAGAGAGCCTAGACGTCTGTATATAGGCTACAATATAAACCCTAAAGAGAAATAATGATTAGGCTTCCAATGAGTTTAGGATTCTTATGTTCAACTTAGAACAAACATCTTGCAGCATATTAATAATAAGTTAGTCCACTAAAAACTTATTATTGATCTCTTGAACCTTATCTCAAAATTATATTCGAGCTCCTTATTATTATATGCTTAATAATATTCCTACGTTTAAGATTACAGATGTCAATCAATTAAATAAATTACTGACAATTATATTTAATTGACTCATTTTATTCCTTGAGATCTTTCCACTCAACTTATTTGTCATGTCGGATAATTAAATCTACTTGTAGGGTTTGACATGAACAAAACTTATGAGTTTCTTCAAGAGGATATCATCAACTCATTTAAATATCAAGTCGTGACTTCCTTTAATAATTAATTTTTACCATACAAATAATATCGTCTCCCAATTCACCGAGCTTATTGAGTCAATATGAATCTCACTCTTTGATAAAGTAAAGTGACAAACATTATATGCACGTGACAATTAAATATTTTGGGATTAACAGTACAAGCAATTTTATTATCTTATTGAATTAGTAATAGATAATAACCTTAACATAGGTCTGTTCAATATACAAAGTATATTAATGTAATAATTTGAGACATTAAACAGTCTCCTACAGTCAAGACAGACTATGCCAAAATATTGCATTACAATTATACTTATGTTGTGTCCAATTCCATCTAGAATTATGAACCTATACTCATATTATACAAGGATCCGATAATATAGTCTTGTATGCATAAGCCAAACTCTATACACTAGATTATCTACAATGAAAAATATAAGACACAAATGCATACCATATATTAAATATAATACAAATATTTTGCCCACGTAAATTCTCAATAAAATGAAAAAAACAAACTTTTATTAATTAATAAAACGAGTTTCACTACAAAAAATAAACTTTTAGTATACAATTCTATCAATCTTCTCCATTGTGTAGCTTCTCTAAGTCTTCTCCACCCTCTCTCTCTCTCTCAAAGTCAAAGTGTTCTAGCTTTGTGGATTACAAACCGTCAGATACTTCTCTATGTGGAGCTCGAACAATTGCACATCAGTCGGCTCTTCCTCTTCGATTTCGAGTCTTCTCCAGTTGGTTCTTCTTCTTCTCTCTCTCTCTCTCTCAATCTTTATCTTTAGTTTTGGTTATTTGAATCTGAAGGGAATGGAAGATTAGAAGAAGATTCTTACTAATCTAGGTATACTAATTTTTAAAAGGCATTACTAATTATGCTTAATATTATTGAGTTGTGTTTTAATTTACATTCTTAAAAGTAATTTTCTTGTACTTCGAGTAGATGTTCGTGTTATATTATTTCAATTACAACTTCCATTATTGCTAATTGCGTTGAGCCTTAAATTTCACTAATAATGACATGTAATTTCTTGTCTCTAAGTAAATTGTATACATTGTGAGCATGTTTCATATTTTTTAGCTTATCCGACTAGTTGACTCAATAATTAAATCAGTCAACTATTGATCCGATTTTTCTATCAGTTCAATGTTTAGACCAATTCTAATAACTATGATAATTTGCCCTTGACATAATGCAAATTTTGTAAGACATGAAAGAGAAGAGTGGAGCTATTGGATAGAATTTCAAATCGTTACACAGGTCATTACTTTACGTGTTATCAGTTCGCGTGTTTATATAGTTGATTCAGTTACATGTCATATAAAAGGGTATCGTTCTTTGACTGTTAAAAAGATAAATAAAATATCATATTATAAAAAAAAATATATAAATATTAAAAAAATAAATAAATTAACTTTTCTTTCAACTCATCAAAATCAATCCCTCAAAAATTGAAAGGAAAAGTGGACAAAAAATTAATTATGTGTGATGAAATGTATACTACTTACCTATATATCTTTTAATATATATATATCATATTTATCTATAACATATACATTAATTTCATATATAGATATTACGACAAACTACACATTTTTGGGATGAGAAAAACATTTCCAAGGACCTTAAATTACAAAGAAATGGGGTAAAAATCAAGGATAAATAAAAATGAAAAAAAAAAAACCTTATATCGGACATGCAACCACATTACCTGATTTAGCTAATACATAGACAAGCCAAATGGCACACGTATAATGCAAATATATAACTACTGTAGAGGCAACTCCGGTAGTTGTAAACCTTACCACCCAAACAAAGCTCTAATAATGTCAAGTATGTCGCCGTTCAAAAGAACCTTAAGAAATCTTAGCTTGGCAGGTGTGTATGGAGGGTATCTTGCCGGTGCATCACAAGCAAAACTAGGGTCCAAAACGGCCTTCTTGTGGCTGAAAGCATCAAAAGAGAATTTACCATGGTATGCACTCAAGGAGAAGTTCATGGGGCCATACATGTATACATGGATCAGTAGTTGAAAACATATTTGCAGATATGAGGAGCTATCATTGACAGCCATATATGCATGAACTCATGTTTGGATGTGTGGGTGGGTATATAAAAAAATTGTATTACGCGCAAGGAAGAATGCTTACATGTAGAGAATTATCATCGACAGCCAAACCCCCAGCAGAGACTTTTTTTACAAACTCCTCCTTGAGCTTCTTGTCGTTGGAAAATAAGTATGCTGCAAGTGGCTTCTCTATGGAGTTAATCATCCCAAAACTAGCTTCCACTTTGTCAACCTATTCAAACCAACCAAAAGATAATATCATAATTGATGACCATGCCTCATTCTCTCTTCTTTGAAATACAACAAAAGAAGAACACAGCTTAATTTGGCATATATTACCGGTTGCTTTCCAAAACTGTGGCATTATTTCTATTTAAATATCTCCTCATTCATGATCAAAGAGTCTTCTGGGACATCTAGTAAGATAGTGGGTGCAATTTTTCTGCCATTAATGGAAAGAAGCATGAACAATAAGAATATATTCCAGTTTAGCTTAACTTAATTATGAAATAAGCAACTAAGTGAAAACGTATATGCAGCAAAACTCACAGAATGCTTTTGTCCATCTGACCTCCATGAACTATTTTACCAGAAACCTTATCATTATCCAATAGCTTTTTGAAGTGAGCAAAGTGGTTGGAATTCACAATGCGAGCCAAATCTTCTGATTTCAGCAGATCCATCCTGTAGAATTTCTCCTACTTCAGTTTCAGAGCATCTACCTGGAGAAGAAGTGGCATTAGAAGAAGACAAGACCAACCTATTAGTATCTGCAGTACTGATGATATATAGCTCCTCAGGATGGGCCACCGTACCAATTTTGGAGCATAATCTTTGGTTGTTATGATGTATACAGGAGCAATGCAGGCTTGTCCGTTGTTGCATCCCCACTTGCCTACAATAATTCGCCTTGTTGCGACCTTTAAAATGAAGGCCAAGCAGTGTAAGATAACAAGATGGCTGTAATAGCACCATAAACAAGTAAAATGGAATTCGCACAACCTAGGATGTGCAAGAGAGGAAATCTGTACCTTTAGATTGACATCTGAATCGACATCAACAAGAGATTTTCCTCCAAGCTCCAAAACTACAGGTGTAAGGTGCTTTTCAGCAGCAGCCGCTACAATTCATCCCACTCTTCCATTTCCTACAATTTTATATTTTTTATCATAGACGATAAATAGGTTATCATATATGAAAAGCTACACTATCTCCAGTCAAAGTCTGCTGAATCTAGTAGTTATATCAGATGCAAAAGCTTACATGAACTAGATAGTTATGTTAGCTGCAAAAGATTTCTTTAATTAAAATGAATGATAATAAGAAGGACTCCTCAAATATTTCCATTGCCACCTCTGTCCAAATCCCCTTAACTCCAAACCTCTTATCTTAAAATCTGAAGAATCAAAGAGTTTGTTCTAAAACCTAGTCACAAGGATATCAACAATTTAGTACTTACTATGATTGTACTGGTCCTCTTGGCAATGGTGTTCACCACCTTAACCCTTACTGCAATAGAGTGCAAGTCCAAATAGACATCCAAGGAGGGGCATTCTCGCACAATATATATTCCAAAACAACACGACATCCCATATTTCCATTCCCTGCTAGAAAACTCTACCCTTTTAGGATCCTCTGTAAAAAACTGTCTCAATTGATTGCCCACCACTTCAGAGACAACCACTACTTGGACAAAATTTGAGGAACAAACCTAGTTTTCCTTGTTATGTATATCATTCTGAAATACATCTTTTAGTGACATATTTATAATGCACGATGGAGTATTATGCAAACAAGTTCTCTTAGCAAAATTTTATCACTTTCTGCTCCACTAGATGAACCTGTAAGTCTCTACAACCCTCTCCACAAGTTATCCTTCCAAATGAATCTACCTGCCAACGGAGAAGGTGAGGTTTGAAATGAAAAACAGAGACTGGCTAGAGTTGTTCTAATGAAAGCCATTGAATTTCTCTGAGAAACTACCTTTTGATCTCCTTCAATCTTCTCTTATGGTGCCCATTGACCACATCCAGTGTCATCTTAGCTTGCGATCCAAATAGGATAGAGCAATACAATCAACCATCCAAAGAAGGATTTTTGAACAACCTGTTGGTTTCAGCTACCAGCAAGCACACCAGCCAACCACCCTGCCCCCTGACCCCCACAAAAGAGAGGATAATGTACAAACACAAGCACCCCCCCCCCCCCCCCCCCACACACACCCCCACACACACAAACATATGGGTTGGTAGCATGATTCGGGTCTACCATTTCTGCATGTGAAAAAGTAAAGACTTTCCTTGAAATGGTCAATTTTACATATTCTCACTACTGTCGCAGTGTCCTAGGGCATTATCCTCCTTTTCCCAGGCCACCTTTGATTAGATCTAACCTAAATCAACAGAACAATAGTGCCATTGGTCTTCCATGCACAAATCTTGGTTAGTGCTCCTCCCCTTTCCTGGGCTAGAAATGCTTTTTAAATATATGTGTATGTAGTGGAAAACATACAAAACAATATTGAAGTAAAACCTAGAGTTTGACCTAAAATTCGTTAACTGCTGCAAACTTGAGCAGACAAATTTAGTCATTCCTTTGCTTAATAGTAAAAAAATAGGTTGTTTGCATTATGAGTAACAAAAAGATAACAAGAATCAGCAACAAGTTCAATTAACATAACATTTTTTCCGGGATTTCTGTAATCTAATGTTCATTACGCAATATAAGGAAAATGAAATAGCAATTGGAAAAAACCTGTGTAAAATATTTTATCCCACTTTTGCCCCAATAGCGCAGATGTTTCAGGTATAGCACCCTCAACAACTTTTACTGCAGAGCTGTCCATATATTCCCCTAAAAATTTCAAAAGCGGTGAGGATGTGGCTGGGGCAACTTCTGATGGCTTCAAAACCACAGCATTACCAGCTGCAATAGCTCTAATAACTGGATCAAGAGATAACACTGAAGACAGATGACAAGGAAAAATAATTTGCAGTTAGTCTTGGCACTATTTCAATGCATGGCTAATGGAGACTATGTAGGCAACAAGAAGGGCAAGGGGTGTAATTTTAATGATTCTTCTCCCTGCCAAAATTCATAAGTATGAATGTGGTTACCATCAACTATAACATTATTATACAGTTGAAACCAAGTTTTGGATGTACCGAAAGGATAGTTCCATGCTGATATGACCAATACCACACCCAAGGGTTCTGAAACTATTTCTGCTGATGATGGAAAAGTAGTAATTGGGGTTTTAACCTGCAAATATCAAAAAGATTTGCATTATATAGTGCTTGGCCAAATGATTAACAAAAGAATATGCACCTAACAGTTCCATTTTAAAATAGAGCTTTCGGCAGAAATTACTTTTTGTGGCACCATCCAATGCTTCAGTTCCTTTAGTGCCAACTTACCTGAAGACTTCATTGTAGTAATCTGCATGATAAAAACTTTAATGGAACGTGCTCAGTGTAAACTTTGATAAAAGCAAAGAGAGAAAGAGAAGAGACAATAGAAAATTATTGTATTACAGCATAATAGAAAAATGCATACAAAAGGCCCTTATATAGTAGGGCAACATAAAAGAATAAAAGGACTAAACTACCCTTAAGATTAAATATTCTAACTACTCTAACACCCTCCCTCAAACTCATGATGTGCTAGCAGAAAACATCAAGAGTTGGCCAATAAGAAAACGAAAACGAGTAATAGTATGCGATTTTGTAAAAAAATCTGCTAACTACATAGTGGAAGAAAGAAAAGGGAGGTTGTTACGTTGACGCACGAGAAACGTTCGAGTGAAGCGAAGATTGCAGAGGCCACGTTCATGCCCAACCATTTCGCCAAGCTATCTAGGGTCTCGTATGACACGATGTTTGAATTCTCCATCTTGTTCGATTCAATCGGGAACTCTGTTAGTTGAAATGGTTTCGAGAGAGAAAGACCTAGGAGAAAGAAATTGAACGGACACTTTCGGGTTTATAAGAGCGAGAGGATCCAAGAAAAATACGAAAACCCTTAGTGGACTTACGGTCCATTGAGTCACCAGCCCAGTCAGCATCAGAATAAGCCCTGAGTTCCATAGAAGAGGAGGAGAAGAATAACAAACTCCGGTGCAGAGTACCTCGAAGATACTGAAGAATACAAAGAACCGCAGCCTAGTGAACAGTGGTGGGTGAGGCAACAAATTGGCTAACAATATGAACAACATAGGAGATATTCGGACGAGTGATTGTAAGATATATTAAACTCCCAACAATAGCACGATAGAGCGTAGAGTCAGACAGGGGATTACCATCAGAAGAAGAGTAAAGAACATTGAGCTCTAAAGGTGTTTCAACTGTTCGATTATTTGATAAACGAGCTCGTTGAATAACATCTGAAGTATACTTGGACTGAGAGAGAAGATATCCTTTAGGAGAGGATGCAATCTCAATATCCAAGAAATATCTAAGCTGCACCAAATCTTTCATCTCAAAATGGTCCTGCAACTGGGTTTTCAATAAGCATATGCCAACAGTGTCATAACCTGTACTAATCATATCATCAACATATAATAAGAGAATAATAGAACCTGAGGAAGTAGACTGTAAAAAGAGAGTAGAATCATAGTCACTGCCACGAAAACCCAAGTCACAAATAACCGAAGAAAATTTGACAAACCATGCCCTGGGAGCCTGTTTAAAGCCATATAAAGCTCGGTGAAGTCGACATACTTGACCAGGACTATGAGACAATCCAGGAGGAAGAGTCATAAAAACCTCTTCACTTAAATCTCCATGAAGAAATGCATTTTTTACATCCATCTGAGACAAATTCTATTGGCGATTGGCAGCAACTGCAATCATAGTGCGAACAGTGGTCATCTTTACAACAGGGGCAAAAGTCTCATCATAGTCTATACCATACTCCTGAGCAAAACCCTTGGCTATTAATCGAGCTTTATACCTTTCCACAGAACCATCAGACTTGATTTTTATCTTAGAAACCCACCTACAACCAATGGGGCGTTTACCAGGTGGTAAAGGCACTAGTTCCCAAGCTCTGGTCTTATGTAAGGCAAACAACTCCTCTTTCATAGCTTGTTTCTAAAGTGGATCAAGTAAAGCCTCCTTGTAGGAGGTGGGTTCAAATAAGAAGTAAATAGAAGTAAGGAAAGAACAAAAGTTAGGAGAATAACAAGTGTTACTCCAACCAAACCTGTTTGGACATTTGCGAGAGCGCTAAAGATAGTGCGGGTATGATCCACATTGTCTAAACCTGATTGGGTGGCAGGAGAAAAAAGGGGAGGCACCACATTTGTAGAGGAGATAGCTGAATTCCTGCGAACATATGTATGCACAATAGGGGGACAAGTGATGGGTACATCAGAAACAGTCATATCACCAACATAAGTGTCAGAGGGAACATCAGCCAGAAATGGGTCAATATAAATGAGATCAGATTTATGCAAATATGAAGAACTAGATGGAATAAAAAAGAAAGGAATATGCTCCATGAAAATAACATGACGAGAGACATAGAGTTTGTGTGAAGCAGGATCATAGCAACGATACCCCTTTTGACCCTCACCATAACCAAGGAAAACACATAAAGCTGAATGAGCAAAGAGCTTAGTACGAAGAACACTAGGAAGCAAAACTGTTGGAGATATTATAGCTTAATTTATTAGGGTTTATTATAGTTTTTCTTTTTTACCTTTTTACCCTTATTATAATTTTCATTGGCTATATATACGGGGGCTCTACACTTAATTTGTATCTCTTTTTCACTCACATCTATCTCAAGTTGGTATCAGAGCCACCAACCCTAACCCTAACCCTAGCCTCCGCCAAACAACACTCCTGCTGGTATCATCTTTGCCTACACCGTGAACACCAAAATCAGTCTACACTGACAACTGACTTCACCGGAATTATCCTCCAACATGCAACTAGCCAATCAGCAACCCCATCAAACCCAGCCAAAAAAAAAAAAAACAGTAACCCAAGTCAGCCAAAAAAAAATAGACCTTCGGTAGCCCACAGCAACCCAGCACCGACAGCAACCTAGGCACCGACTACCCATCATCATACAGCAACCCAGGCACCGACCGCCCTATTATTCAATCCACTCCACCGACTGACTACAAAACTAGCATCTCTCATCAAACAACAAAACCAATGATACCGACATACTACCACAAACCCCTGACAGAAACAAAACAAACCCAGCACCGACTGCCTATCGTAACCCAGCACTGACTGCCTAAAATAAACAAACATCAAACCAAACTGCCAACTGTTTTAGTCCATATTAAAATCAGCCAACCCACTATCCAAACCCAGTCCAATCCAGACCAGTCTAGTCCCAGTCCAGTCCAGTGCCAAACCCAGTCCTGTCCAGCCCAAACCCAATATACCACAGACTAGCCCACTGACTACTACCCACTGCTGGGTCACTTACCACAGACCAGTCCACTCATCAGCCTACTGTTGGGTTGCGATTTTTGTGACTTCGTCCTTCGCATTCCTTGTCTTCGTTGATATGCTCTTGATGCAGTAGATCATTTATTTATATTTATTGAATTTCTGGGCACCGTGATCTTATTATTTGGGAGCTTTTTGAACCTTCTTTATCTGTCGCTACTATTCGACTGAAGGTATATTGTTTTCCCTTATTTTATCCCTCTATTTATCTTAGAGTTGTTTTTCTGTCACGGTTGCCCTAGTATTATTGTTGTTATGGCTACTACTGAGGAATATGAGACCTCTACTCTTGAGACCTCTGTTGTTAGTACTTCCACTTGGAATATACCTCTTGGTTCTCGTCGGTGTTATTATTGTGGCCGACCAGGTCATCTCTGGGCTACTTGCTGGAAGCTCTATCCAGAGCTTAAGCCGCTTCCTCGCAGCCGTACTGCTGTTGTTGTTGAGGTACCACCACCTACTGCAGTTGTTCATGCTGTAGCTCCTCCTTGGCATAGTGACATGGAAACTATCATTTCCCGATTGGATATACTTATGTCCGCCTTGACTTCTCAAGGTCCGACTACTGTTACTGCCACCACTACAGGTATACCTCGTGCCTTTCATACTTGCGCCAATCCGTCTCCCCTTTGGATGCTGGACTCGGGTGCAAATGGTCATATGATAGGTGAGGCCCATCACTTCACCACTTTTGACGAGCAGTTACATACACAGGTTCAGCTAGTAGATGTGACACATGCCCCTATTGTTAGTAAGGATACAGTCTGTCTCTCAGATGGCTTTACATTACATTCAGTTTTTCATGGGCCAAAACTGACCATGAATCTATTATCCGTACATCAGTTAGCCAGAGATTTTCACTGTGCGGTTGTGTTTTTATCTGATTCGTATTATTTGCAGGACTTGAGTACCAAGAGGATTATTATCAGGGGACATGAAAGAGATGGATTGTATTATCTAGGCGAACCACCTCTAATTTTACCAGTTCCTCCACCTCCATCACCTGCACCTGCTTTGTCTTTACCTGTTCTTAGCTTGCATGCTAGTATCTTGCCTAATACTTGTCGTTATGATTTTTCATCACAAACTGTTCAGTTGTGACATGATCATTTTGGACATACAAATTTTAAATATGTATGTATGTTATTTCCTGCTTTGGGCAATGCTTGTGTTGATGGTAAACTTGACTATGTTATATATTCCCTATCGAAACATGTTCGGACCAGTTATATTCCTCGTATGCACCAATCACCCAAGCCATTTGACCTAATACACTCTGATATTTGGGGACCTTCTCCTATTACTGCTTTGTTAGGTACTCGATACTATGTGACATTTATAGATGACTATACCCGTTGTACTTGGATCTACCTTTTGCATAGGAAGTCTCATGAGCTCCCTGTCATCATACAATTTTCCCAGATGATTAAGACACACTTTAATGTCATTGTTCGTGCTCTTCGTTCGGATAATGCCAAAGAATATGTGTCCGATGCCTTAGTGTCTCACCTTTCCTCTCAGGGTATCCTTCAGCAGATCACTTGTCCATACACTCTTAAGCAAAATGGAGTTGCTAAAAGGAAAAATATGAGTTTAATAGGGATGGTACGTTGTATGCTTAGAGGTATGGGGGTACCAAAATCTTATTGGCATTTTGCTGTTTTGACTTCTACTTTTCTGTGTAATCGTACACCGAGTCGTGTTCTTCAGCATAGGACTCCCTTATAGGTCTTAATTCCTGAGCGGACACTTTTTCGGTCCTTCCTCGTATTTTTGGCTGCACATGTTTTGTTCAGGATTGGTCTCCTACTCACCATAAGCATGATGATAAAGCGATTCGTTGTGTCTTTGTGGGCTATTGTCATCAGTCTAAGGGGTATCGGTGTTATGATCCTATTAGGCGTCGTATGTATCACAGTCTAGATGTTACCTTTCTTGAGCACATTCCTTATTTTTCTTCCAGTCTTGTATCTGCACCTCTAGTTGATGATATTCCCTTTGATTTTCTGTTACCGCAGGAGCCAAAACCATTGGTCACTATCAGTTCAGAGTCATCAGTCTCTCCTTCTCCAGAACCAGTCATCCCTGTCAATACAAAGTCATCAGTCTCTCTTCCTTTACAGGTTTATGTTCGTTGCCCTCACTCTCATCCCCCTGCTGATGTCCCTTCTACCTCAGGCAATACAAGTAATACTTTTCAGTTCGTTGAGCAGATTGATGCACCTGTTGTTAGTACTGATGAGATTGCAGGTACTGAGCCGATTATTTTCCCTAATGAGACATTGTCAGTGGAGGATAATGATTTAGGGCATCGTTATCCAAAGCGTGATCGTCGTCCAGTTGTTCATTATGGTTGGACTGCCAGAACTTTATATCCAATCTCTGCTTATGTATCTTATGGTGATTTGTCTCCTACATTTCGAGCTTATAGTATAGGCTTATCAGATACGCCGGTTCCTCGCTCTGTTTTAGAGGCTATGAGGGAGCCCCAGTGGGTTCTTGCCATGCAGACGGAGATGGACGCTCTTCAGCGTAATTATACGTGGGATCTTGTTTATTTACCTTCAGGGGTAAAGCCTGTTGGCTGTCGCTGGGTTTACACCCTAAAGTTTCTTGCGGATGGTACTATTGATCGTCACACGGCTAGGCTTGTGGCGAAGGGCTTTACTCAGGTACCAGGTCGTGATTTTGGTGCTACTTTATGCCCCTGTAGCAAAATTGACTACTGTTCGATTGATTATTTCTCTAGCTACGGAGTACTCTTGGTCTCTTCATCAGTTGGATGTGAAGAATGCATTTCTTCACGGTGATTTGGATGAGATTATTTATATGGATGCACCATCGGGCTTTCGTGGTGAGGGGAAGTATGCTAGAAAGGTGTGTCGACTCCATAAGTCTCTTTATGGACTGAAACAGTCACCACGAGCCTAGTTCTTTCGCTTTAGTGATGTAGTTATACGTTTAGGGTTCACCAGATGCCATTCTGATCATACCTGCTTCATTCGAAGGAATACTTTTGGACAGTGTGTCATCCTTTTGGTATATGTTGATGATATTATTATTACTGGAGATGATGTTTCTGGAGCTGCGCAGGTCAAGGTAGACCTTGGGATGGCCTTTGATGTAAAGGACCTTGGATTTTTGCGATATTTTCTTGGGATTGAGGTTGCCCGTAGCAGCAGGGGTATTGTTCTTTCTCAGAGAAAGTATGTTTTGGACCTTCTCTTAGACACTGGGATGCTAGGGTGCAAATCGGCATCATCACCCATGATTCCAAACCTGAAGTTTACTGCTAAAGGTGAGGAGTTGAGAGATCCGACTATCTATCAAAGGTTGGTAGGTAGACTTATTTACCTAGCCAACACTAGGCCAGACATTTCATTCGCTGTTAGCCGAGTTAGTCAGTTCATGCATAAACCATGTCAACCTCATCTTGATGCAATTTATCATATTCTTCAGTACCTCAATTCTTGTCCTAGACTTGGGTTGTTCTATGTATCAGGATCTCAGACTGGTTCTCTAGCCAATTATTCAGATTCAGATTATGGGAGAGTGTGTGACGGTTGATCTACTACTGGCTTCTGTGCTTTTCGAGGGACTCATCTTATCTCTTGGAAAAGCAAGAAGCAGTCAGTTGTCTCTCGCTCGTTAGCAAAGGCAAAGTATCGCGTACTGGCACTTGGCACATGTGAAATTATCTGGCTACGATCGATTCATGGCGAGTTGGGATTTTCAATGACTTCTTCATCTATATTATATTGTGATAATCGATCTGCTATTCAACTCACTTCTGACTCTGTATTACATGAGAGGACAAAGCATATAGAGATCGATGTTCACTTTCTTCGGGAGAAGGTTAGCAGTGGTATTGTCACTCCATCGTTTGTGGGGACCGGTGATCAGGTTGCAGATGTTTTCACCAAACCTGTCACTCTATCCATTCTTCGGGACTCTGTTGTCAAGCTTGACTTAGTTGACATTTTTGCGCCTAACTTGAGGGGGAGTGTTGGAGATATTACAACTTAATTTATTAGGGTTTATTATAGTTTTTATTTTTTACCTTTTTACCCTTATTGTAATTTTCATTGGCTATATATACAGGGGCTCTAAACTTAATTTGTATTCCTTTTTCACTTACATCTATCTCAAGTAAAACAAAATAGGTGCACACACAAATACACGCAGAGATAAATAATCAGATGGCTTACCACATAGTTTTTCAAATGGAAAAATTCCAATGGTGATGACAGTGGGAATAGAATTAATGAGATGGACTGCAGTAAGAACTGCTTCCCCCCAAAAAGAACTTGGGACATTTGCTGACAGTAAGAGAGAGCATGTTGTCTCCATAATATGTCGGTGTTTGCGCTATGCTACACCATTCTGTTCAGGTGTATCAGTACAAGAAGATTGTCAAACAGTACCATCAGATTTTAATAGATCACGAAAAGAGTTGAAAGAATATTCCCCTCCTTGGTCACATCGAAAATATTTAATAACAGATGAATATTGAGTATGTATCATAGCACCAAAAACAGTGAATACAAAAAAGAATTCAGAACGATGTTTCATGAGATAAACCCAACAAAATCTAGTATAATCATCAATGAAAGAGACATAATATTTTGACCCTCCTTTTGTGAGAATAGGAGTCGGTCCCCAAACATCAGAATGAACCAGATCAAAAGGTGCAAGTGAGCTAGTGGAACTTTTATTAAAAGGTAATGCAGTATATTTAGCTAACTTGCATCCACTACAACTGGAAATATCATGACACTCTAAATTACCCAAATTCCCAGTAGAGGCTAAAAATTTTAAACGAGAGTGGAAAACATGACCAAGACGAGAATGCCACAAATAGAAACTAGAAGACTGTGGACTTAAATGAAAAGAAGATATATCAACAGTAGAAGCAACAATGTCAAGAATATGTAACTCGTCTAACACATACAATCCTCCCTTTCTACTGCCTGTCCCAATCAGTTTCTTAGAACGTGGATCCTGTACAATACAACTAAAAGAGGAAAAATGAACTGAAAATCCAAAGTCAAATAGCTGACTGACTGAAATTAAATTTATGGTAAGCTGTGGAATATAATAAACATCAGGAAGTGTTAGATGCGGAGAAATTATAGATCCAACACCAGCCAATGAAATTTGTGTACCATTAGCTGCAAGCACATAAACAGATGGAGGAGAAAAGGTAGATGCAAATAAGAAAGAATCACTAGTCATATGATGGGTAGCACCTGAGTCAAAGACCCAGGCGGTTCGAGATATACCTGAAGGACCCGAAGTGAATGAACTTATAGAAGGTGAGATGGAGAGAGTATTAGGCTGTTGAAGGAGCTCCTGCAATTGATCAACAATCTTAGTCAATTTTAAACTAATTTACAGATGAGAGCCAAAACTGTCGCTCACCATAATCGTCACTAGCCAAAAATAACAACAATCAAATTAACGTAACTAATTCCAAATCACCAAGCCTAATTGAAGTTCAAAGGCCCAACAAGAATAGAAGCCAAATTGACCCAACAATTACAGCCCAATGGAAAATCAAAGTCCTAGCTGGAGAACAATAGCCAATCAATCTGTTGGAACAATAGCTAATCAATAAGTCTAACAGCCCAAACAACAAATATCAAACAACTCAATAGCCCAAAGTAATAAAGAACAACAAAATTCCAGCTCAACCCAAACTATCAGTAACTGCAATGACAAAGCAGCGAATAGGAGCAACGAACAGGCCCAAAGCAGAACGATAGCAGCGAACAGCAACAAAACCAAGTAGGCAATAAAGTCTTCCAACAAGCCAAGGAGAGAAGAATATTCAAAACTACCAACAACGAAGCAACAGAGCAATAACCGAAGCTAAAATTCTGCAAAAGCTCACAACCTGCATGGGCCACCAATCGCTCACACCTCACACCCACAACCAATAAACCAACATTTAACAGATCAAAGAGCAGCAGCAGACAATGTAAGAAGATGGAGTAAGCAGCAGAAGGCAGAAGCCAAAGAAGAAGTGATAAACCAGTCGCTACAGTGTTTGCCGAAGGAGGAAATCAGCCAAAAATCCCATTCCTTTGCATCAAAAACCAGTTCAAAATGCTTCAAAGCAACCAATTGAACACCAGGGAGGCAATATACCCAAAAAAGGGCACTAAAAATAGAAATTCGGCACTGTTCATAGCATGAACAATAATACCGGCACTGTTCACAGTATGAACAGTGTTTTCGGCACTGTTTACAGTCCCTTAGAACTACAAATAGCAACCCACCTATCACTAGCCCTCAAATCACACAACCCAAGAATATATTCTTCCTCCAACTAAATTACCGTGGTGCTACAATATATATTTTGGATCAAAACCATTCTCTGATACCATGTAAACTTTGATAAAAGCAAAGAGAGAAAGAGAAGAGACAATAGAAAATGATTGTATTATAGCATAATAGAAAAATGCATACAAAAGGCCCATATATAGTAGGGCAACATAAAAGAATGAAAGGACTAAACTACCCTTAAGATTAAATATTCTAACTACTCTAACACTCAAAAGAGTGGATGGGTACAGATTAACATTTGGTGTTATATGCACAAAGTGGTTATCTTCAAATCTGATCTTGAAGCCCAAGCATGTTTGACAAAAAAACATGTGTGATCAAAAAGGATTTAACATAGTTTTGGCACAAAGGCATTAAATTTGGAGAACCTAGGACCAGCACTTGGCTCCATCAGGGACCCACTCATCCAATGGATGATATGTATTTGAATTATAATTTTTGGGTTTTATTTGAGTTGTGTGGCAATTTTTTTTTGTTCAATGGTTAGGGATATTCGAGGTCTTAGGCCCGCTTACACACACCTCGACTAATCCCCTCTCTAATCCTATCAAAGGCAAACCATCAAAGGCATAAGAAATTACCAAAATTCGAACTTGGAACGTTTGGGATTTCAACTCGTCCCTATTATTCCTACAAACAAATGCCTCATTATAACAAAAGAGCAATACTACATGGACCTTATATAGTGATCTTATTATTTTTTGTCATTAAATTGATGGTGAATCTCACTATTAATTGAGACCACTATCAATCCAATGACTAAAATACATCATGTGACCAACATTTCCCATAACAGAAAGGATGCCGTAAATACATAGATCCAGTTCCTTGCCCATAACCTGTTAGTCCTGACATACTTCTGCTTTTGAAGCACAATCATCTATACTACTTTAAAATGTATGTATCTTTGAAAAACTTTTATTTTCCTCTTTTACCCTTTAACATTTCTTAATTATCTAAACTACCATAAATAAATATATTATAAAGACAGTACAATATACCATTTATTTATTTTGTTAATAGCATTTATGACATACTCCTCATGTTCTACTGTCACAATTGAATTATAAGTTTATGAAACAAGAGAGATGGAGGGACACAACTCCTAAAAGATTGTACATCTTCCTCTATATATAGAAAACAAGAAGTTGGACAGACTATATACTAAAGACAAAAAAGGTAAAGAAATTGCAATTTTAAGGATATAAAAATGTTTGATGGCTGGAAGTGAATGGTTCATTGCCTATAGCCGTTATATAAGATTTTTGACCTTCCCATCCTAAGTTCAATCATCACTCTCTAACCTTTTCATGTTGCCTTTCCATTACTCTTCCCCTTTTTCATATTGACTTTGTATTTCTCTTCCCGAGCGGTTTTTTGATCTTCAATCACTCTTTTCTTAATTTTTGGATCTAATCTTTGTGGGTCTTATTGAAAGTAGGTTTGTCTTCGTTAATGGTAGTTACAACATATAGAGAACTTTGTTAAGACTGGTGGGATAAATATAACTACATCAAGGACTAATGCAAAGACAACTTATTTGACACTGTTGGGCAACAATTTGAAGAATGTGAAGGTTGCTCCATGTGGTTCAAGGATTGAAGGGGTGGTTATATGCTACGTTCTTATGATCACATTCCTCAGGTTTATCTCAAATCATTCTTTTGAATTCTTGTGGTTTTGTTTTACTCATTGAATGGAGTGTAAGTGATTGAAAATTTTGTAGCATAGGAAAGAACAGGCCCAAATAATTGATGGATTGTAGTAGCGGATAGAATCAAGTATGTTGACCAACATACCCTCAAATTAAACAAAATCGCGAGATAAGTGTTTTGACTCGTGAAATGAAAATTGATGTTAAATTGTTGTAGATTTCTATTAATTTTGTTTGTTGATTGTATGTTTCTTATTGAAAACAGAAGGACATTTCAACTTGGGACCTGTTAGAAGCCTGTTTTTAGTTTTATCTAATGAATGCCATTTTGTTTAAAAAATTTAAACCAAGCATGATTTACCAATTTATCAACAATGAAAGACTTGTGCAAGTTGTTTCGACTGTAGTGGGTCTTCTATTGCCAGAAAATAAGGAGCTGTTTTAGGACCAATTAGGAGTATCGAAACTTTTGCCTAGCTTGTCTTATGCTTTAGATTTTTTAATTGGAGTAGGTGATGTGATCGGGTTTCAAATATTTATGCAATTTTGTAACATAGTAACATTGTACATCATTTATGTTTGTTCAATTTTTTTTGCGAATATTATTGAGGTTTACCAAAGAATGTGCTTTGAGCCACAACTAAGTATTTTATTATTGGTGTTTATATGGTATCATTAAATAAATGGGGGTAATACCACACACACCATAAAGAATTGATAAATATTTTTTCTTCCTTTATGTGAATCACTCCCAAGTATATGATCAATTGTTCAATAACTAGAGTAACATGACTGTTTATGATCTCCAATTAAGAATTAACATTCTTTTTACCAATATGCTAGATAAATTTTTAAATAAAAAAAATTCATATGATTTTTATTTCAGTTTTTGGTTTAAGTTTTATAGACAAAAAAGCAATTGGACATAGGAATGGAGTGATATTACTGCTATCTAATTTATTTATTTGTTTATATTTTGACCCAAAAAAACTCTTTTATTTGAATTTTTTTTTGTGCATTAAGTTAAACAATGGACTTATGTTCTATTTCATTAGTTTATGATGTATTCATTTGAATGAAACATTCTTTAATTGATCCAAACTTGTGAAGGGCATAGTTTATGTGGCTGTAATGTTGTAATCTCGATCTTTAAACTAACATTACCAGTATAACTATAAGTTAAGATTGTTCACGTACAACTCACGTGTGCAAAAAACTAGTCTAATAAACATAAATTTAAAACAAAATATTAAAATAAAGACCCAAAACAAATACGCACACATACACACATATATATACTAGCAATGCATCACATGCGTTGCACGTAAATAATTTTAGTATATAAAATATTAATAAAAATTATTAGGTATATGTATACCTAAATTAAATATCATTTCAAGTTTATCAAAATTATATTTTTATTACTTGTATGATACTGTAGAATGCAGAAAATTTTGTCAGTTCCCAACGGTTCATTGTTCAAACAATAAGAAAAAAGACAAAAATAATTTATTTGAAAATCATTTGATTTGTTTTCAACTTATAATTCATTGAATAAAATAAAAATATTTATCAATATTCTAGTCAATGCTTAATATAATTAGAAATTAGTTAGGTCAATAAGGATAAAATATAGGGTTAATAGCACTTTCGGTTTTTAAAGTTTGCGCATTTTATCAGTTTAGTTCTCAATATATGAAATTTGTCTATAAAATATTCAATTTTTGTTTAAATGGTCACCAATCAGATAATTCATTAAGCTCTTTAATAGAAGTGACTATATGTTGTTCATTCAGACAGTATTACGCGACCAGAATGAGATCACTTCTGTCAAAATTTAACAGACTGTTTGTGTGTGGATCATTTAAACACTAACTAAATACTTTAGGGATCAAATTGATAAAATTGATCAATGAAGACCAAATTAACAAAATATGCATACTTTAGGGATTAAAAGTGTTATTAACCTTAAAATATCTATATAGTAAATCACATGAAAATTTGAATTTTATCTCTTACATATTTTTTCCCCCAATTCCATCGCATCACCCATCTTATCACATGTTCAATTATTTAATATTTAATTAATTTGTAGTTTAACATAATTTTTATTTCAAATATTATATATATACGATAGTATACACATGTTAAGAATTGTTGATATTTTTAAGAAAAAAATTGTTATAGTGCGATCGATTTTTGGCCGCTCAAATTTTATATTTCTTCGTGCCTTCACACACGGGATGTGACTAATAATATAATACTCTATAATATATATTTTAAAAAAATATTTAAATTATAAAATTTAAGTTTTACTTAAAAATACACTATATTCTATTTTTATATAAACTCTTAATAAATCATGAAAAGTTTAATGTGATTGAAGCATTATGTTGATTTAACACAAATTATTTTTAATATCTTTATATTTGAAATGAGTAATGTTTAGTTTGGTGAAATTTTTGAAGACTTTTTAAACATTTTATTGAAAACTATAAAAATGCATATATTTTTTAAGGGCAATATAGTAAATTCAAATGTTTCATATATACTGATATTTATACATAAAGAATATAAAATTAAAAAAAATGTTAAGGGTAATTTGGAGATTTAAACACATAAGAATATAATGGTAATTTAGATATTTAACTATAAAATAATAGTGTAGTATTGAAAATTCTTTATAAATATAAAATAGTGAATCAAAAGTTTTTCATACTAATGTACTTTTATTAGCAGAATAGATAAAAAAAAAATACATATATATATAAGTATAATGTTATCTTTATATTTGAAAAGAGTAATGATCTATTGATAGAATTTTTGAAGATTTTTTGAAGATTTTATTGAAAACTATAATGATGCATATATTTTTTAAAGGTAACGTAGTCAATTAATTTTTTTTATTTTTATATGTAGAATGTTATGGGGTAATTTGGAGATTTAAATATATAAGAATATGATTGTAATTTAGATATTTAACTATGAAAAGATAGTGTGATATTTATACTCTTTATAAGGGTAAAATAGTGAATCTGAAGTTTTTCATTCAAGATATTTTATTAGTAGTCTTTTTTTTAAGAGTAGCGTGTCAATTAAAAATTTTCATAGTATTTTGATATTTATACATAGAGAATTAAAAGAGATATTATGAGATAATTTGGAAATTTAAATATATAAGGTTATAATTGTAATTTAGATATTTAACTATGGAAGGATAAAATAGTGAATCAATTTTTTTTTATTCAAGATACTTTTATTAGTAATATCTATAGTTTATAATATAAAACAACGCAGATATCAATAAATTCATCTGACTGTCTCAAATAGATTCATCAAACAGCCAACAACATCCCTCTCAAAACATTCATATTGTACTGTGTCTGATAGCACGAGTTACCCCTCATAGATAGATATAGATAAACATAAGGGAAAATCTTAACTACATCCCTTCTAGTTTATTATATCTTTAAAGATAACCTTTTTATTATCAAAAATATCACTGACATCCTTTTTAGTTTATATTTAAATATTATTGACACCCTTTGCCATTAAACCACTATTTCTAACAAAAAAAAATTATCTAAAATATCAAAAATACCCCTACATAAACCCCAAACAATTTTTTTACATAAAATTTGAGCCAATTAAAATTTATTTTTCTACATATTAAAATTTTAGCCGATTAAAATCTGATTCGAACTGATTAAATTTTATTTTTTTTACGTATCAAAATTTGAGCCTATTAATTTTTTTTTTATTTCAAGCATATTTGAGCTCTACCTATACTGTTGGCGCTGATTAAAATTTTCTTTGAGTCAATTAAAAATTATATTTTTTTACTTATTAATATTCGTGTCAATTAAAATTTGATTCAAGTTGATTAAAATTTATTTTTTACGTATTAAAATTTGAGTTTATTAAAATTTATATTTTTTTATGTATCAAAATTCGGACTGATTAAAATTCAATGCGAGTTAATTAAAATTTGATTTGAGCCGATTAAAATTTGATTTTTAATCAGCTCTAATAGAATTTTAATAGGTAAAAAAAATATAATTTTTAATCGACTCAAATTTTAATATATAAAAAATAAATTTTAATTATCTCGAATCGAATTTTAATCGGTCCGAATTTTAATATGTAAAAAAATTTAAAAAATAAAAGAGATCTCATTGAAGATATGTCTATCTAAAGGGAGTGTGAATAAAATTTTTTCTCAAATATATCATGACTAATTTAATAAAATTCTATTTTAATTAATATTTTTAATCGGACAGAGAGTGTCCGTAAAGATTAAAAAAAAAATAGAGGAAGTATTTTTCAAGATATGATAAAATAGAAGAGGCGTGACTTAAATTTTTTCGTGAATCTGCAATAGAGATATCTGAATATGTATTGTATTTAACTACAAAATAAAAGAAGACATTGAATGCTTGAAATGTGAAAAACAGAAAAAATTCGAAGTCAACAAGATAAAAAAAAAAAAAAAAATAGAAAAAGGTTTTTACCTCGTGGACAAACGATTCTAATTCAGGTTTCGAGAGGTCGGAGCTAAGAGCGTCGATGATCTCCTTCTCGTGATAGTCTGCTATTTTCACTAAACTGTTCAACTGCGACATTCTCCACTCGAAGCTCTTCGTTTTACCACTCCCAAACGCGTCTCTCTGCTCCTTCATCATCGAACTCGCCGCCTCGGCGTCGAACACCTCCTTCTTCCCATTCTCCGACTCCATTAGCGTCATCTAAGTCAGAGAACAACTCAGAGTTCTGTAGATACAGATATAGAGAGAGAAAAGTCTGGGTTTGGGTTGATGCTGTGGATTGACCGCAGCTCCTTCAAACATTAAAATTTGTGTTGATATAAAATTTTTTATAAAATCATATTATTATTTCAACAAATTAAATTAAAATTTTAAATCAAAACAATATTATTCTATTTTTTTTTATTCCAAAAATATAGAGTAGAGGGTGAGTTGGCTCTTCAAATGTAGGGAGCCCGGAAAGGGCCAAATTGAACTCTTTATTTTAAAAAATATAAATAAAAAGTTGGTTTAAGAAGAAATTTTAAGACTCGACTCTCTAGAATAGAAAATTAAATGGAAATAGAAAGTTTATTGGAGACTTTTTAAAGTGGTGTTTGATAAAATTAAAAGTTGAATTTTTTAATTCGTAGACTGTTTGTTATCAACTGAAATTTAAGTTTTGAATTTAATCAAACTTTTTAACAAATATAAATAGTTGGAGTCTAAAAATTATTATTATTTTAATTTTGTCATTCTTTTTAACCATTTATCTATAACTCTTTTATTCCTATCACCACCATCACAACGGTGGCGGTAAAAGTGGCAGTGACAGTGGTGGTGGTGGTGACATAGTGATAGTGATGGCGATAGTGATTGTGATAATGATAGTGGTGGCAACACTATTGTGGTGGTGGCGATGACACAATGATAGTGGTGGTGGTGATGGCAGCGACGATGACACAATAATGATGGTGGTGGTAGGCTGATAGCAGTGGTACAATGATGGGCGGTGGTGGTGACATAATGATAGTGGTAGTGACAGTGTTAGAGGTGGTGGTGGTGGTGGTGGCGATAGCTGTGGTACAATGGTAGGGTGGCGATAGCAATGGTAATAGTGGCAGTGACACAATGACAATGACAATTGTGGCGATGCTGATGGTGGTGGTGACAATTACAGTTGTGGTGACGGTGACACAATGATGGTAATGGTAGTGATGGCACAATAGTGGTGACATAATGATAGTGGTGGTGGTGGTGGTGGTGGCAATGACATAATGGTGGTGAGAGTATATTTGTCAATTAAAAAAAATTGATAAAATTTTTAATAACTAACATTTTCAGCATTAAGTGATAAGTAGGTGGTTTGTTACTTAAAATTTTAGTCTATTTTTAAGAAATGCTTAAAATAATTAAATAATATGAGTTTTAATTTATTAAACGAATTTAAATACTTAAAGTCAAATTTATTGTCAAAAAAAGATAAAACGTAAAATGATAAGAATAAATAGTGCTATTGAAATGATGTGTAAAAATTCACTCTCTATTATAATTTTTTTACTAAAAATGTTCTTTAAAATAGAGAGTACATGGTTAAAGATACTCTTATAATTTTTTAATACAAATATTCTATATTTTAACAAAGATTATCTTTAAAATAGAGAAGATACTCGGAGTATTATATTTGTCGTGTCCTTAACAACTCGGGAGTGACATATACGTAAGCAAAGAAGAAATGCATAATTACACTTATGAACACTGACATTAGGGTTATTTACATAATCTTCCCTTAATATTTAATTAAAATGATAGAAAAGTTCCGATCCAAGAATTTAATTGGTCAATGTTAATGTTTTTTATGTATTGATCAAAGGGTACCACTTAATAGGTTCTTAAGTTATGTATTGATCTGAAGTGAGATCAAACACAAAGAAGCGTTGGAGTCCCGGCAATTGCATCAGATAGAGCAGGTTAACAAACTTGAGCATGCTTCTATCAAATACAAGTCTACCACCATTAGACTATAGGGATAATCTCAAATTGCATCTCGAAAGATTGTTTGAATTTTAATTTGAACCTTCAATGATCAAATATCTCAATTTGCACCATCAAAGATAAAAATTTATATCCATGCGCACCCCAAGCTAACAATCGTCAGTTTACCATCTAAAACTAAATGGATAAATTACAACTAGACCCTCTTATGCTTGTCACTTAATTACCTAGACTCCTCACAATTGAAATATTACACCTACATCCCTTGAGAATTCAAATATAACCCCCAATTGGACATTCAAATAATTCTGTTTAAGTGATGTATAACTTTAGATATAAAGAATATTATATAAATACTTGCATTATATTGAACATTCAGATGTTAAACTTGATTTTAAATTTTAGAGTATAACAGACCGACAAAATAAAAAGTTGTATGAAATTATAATTTTTTATTATGATGAAATTATATTTTTTAACGGTTATATTAACAGATATTAACGACAATAAGTTATGTGTTACACATGCAAAAACGTCAGGGGTGTAGGAGTAATATTCAAATGTGAGGGGGTCTAAATGATTAAATAATAAGTATAAGGGAATCTAAGTATAATTTACTAATTTAGTTTTAGACTACAAAGTGATGGTTGTTAGTTTCAAGTGCGCATTGATACAAAATTCTGTCTTTAAGAGTGCAAATTGAGAATTTTAATCTATAAGGGTAGAAATTTAGATTTGAACAATCTTTGGGAGTGCAATTTGAGAGTAACCCTAGACTACAATAAACAATATAAATTGTACCATGTAAGCCTTCCATAATGGTTTCACGTAAGCCTAGCAACAGATCAAATTTTGACTGATCTGAATCTAAATTTAAATTTAAATTTGAATCAAATTTCAAAAGTTTGATCCAAATCTATCGGATTTTAATTTTTTGTGGTCCATATCTGAACTCATTAACAATCTAAAATCTGATTCAATCCAAATAACTTAATTAACTAAATTTTAATAAATTATATCTAAATTTCAATTAAATTTATTTAAATAATAAATTAATTTTTTAACATTTATATAAAATAATTCGAATCGGATTATAATAGGATTGGATATAGATATATCCAAATTCATGAAACATAAGCTATCGAATTCAAATTTTGGTGTCAGATTATCAATAAAAAATATTAATTCATATCTGTCTAATCAGATTCAGATCAGAATCCAATCTATTAATAGGCCTATTTCTCGAGGGATGACCAACTGAGTGTTTTCCGGGAAAGAACTGAAATCGAGGCTAACTCTTGTACAACAGAGTAAAAGAGTGTGATATTTCTTAAGTGTTTTTGAAATAAAGAAATCATTGCACATACACATGAGTTTTTCTAAAAATATATGAAATAGTGTTACAATTGGTGTGTGTTACTCTTATAGTGATAAGGGAAGGAGAAATATTCTAGCACTATAATATAGTGATGATTTAATTTTATCTGTGAAAATATGAATTATGTAAACCTAACCTTTAAAGTTTGTAGGTATCTTCACTAGAAATCTTCACAGGACAAAACTCGTCCACTAGGAATCACCTAGGGGTTGAACGGATTGTTGTATAAACTAAATATAATCGTGAAATCTACGAAAGTAATTTTATTTGTTTTAATTAATAGGGACTAGTAATGTTTGGTTGGGGTGTAATTGACCCTAAAAAGTGCATAATTGAATTAGGATTTAGGGTTAATAGTGTATGTTAATTGAAATAAAATGATTTATTTAAATAGTATTATGGTTACTGTTTAATTTATCTATTTTGTAGAGTTTCAAGGGTAATTAAGGAAGTTTGAAGAGATAAAAGTTCAGAGGTTAAACAAGAGAAATGAGGAAAGTGAAATTAAGAAGTCAACAAAGGAGGGCTGCACAAAGGTGAAAACCAAAGAATCTCTACTCTGGACGGTACCTTAAACCGCCTTACCTCTTCTTTTCTCCTATTGTTTGAGTTATAGAAATGTCGATGTCTTATTTATGCGTTAATATTTATACCTCCCTTAGTTGATGGATGATTATTACTATTATATGTTCATGGTTATGAACACCGAGCAAAACTTATAGCTATATACCATTCTATCTATAAGTTATTACGTACGTCATGCATGATTCGATGATGCATACAGTTGGCTTTTATGTTACAATTGGGAGATTGATTTTAGACGGGGGTAAATCTCGCTATATCCAATGCTTTGATTCAATGCATAAACTGGAAGTTCATCTTCATTGAATCATTGACCTGTTGATCGAATAGCTAAAGTCAACCTTTTAAATGGTTCACCTTTGGGTTTACTAGGGTTATTCGGTTGTTACATGGTACATAGACCTTCTGGCTAACATAATGAGTTGTTGTTATATGGTTTAGTTACACATCGAACCTATCGATTAATTTTTCAATAAAATGAAAGTTAATTGTTATTATTATCAAAAGTTTAAATTAAATATTTATTTGATAATTCTAAGTTCTTAGCACAAGCCGTTGTAAAGCACACTACGTGCACGACAATCTTACCTTTTTTATTTTGAATTCCAATAGTTAGCTCCCTATGGGTTCGACCTTGGACTTCAACCGAGAAATATTATAATTTGACCACCTATACTTGGGTGTATGATTTAAATCAGATCAGCAATTAAGCTTCGTACAAATAATTGTGGTGTTTCCTGCAACCTGTAGAGTACCGACTCTTTCATCATAAATCATCTTTCAATTGCTACATTAGTTCTTTCCAAGTTTTTAGTTGAAAATCATTCGTCTGTACTGGTTTGAATATGAAAGCAAATGAGTTGTAAATTTAAGGTAAAAACTCTTATTCATTGGTGGGATAAAAACTGAAGATTATTTTGTTCTTTATTTTATTGAATTTATCTTTAGCTTAGTTAATTTCTAAATTCTCAACTCTCAAAGAACTTTGTATTTTTATTTCATCACCATTCAATTTTTTTTATGAGGAGACTACCTCGGTAATTGACCGAATTACTAAATGATACATTCTTGCGCTTGAGAACACATTTATTATCTACCCACTTTTAAGGTCAAATAGCAGTGTTGTCGGATCTCCAACTAAAGTTGGGAAGGCACCTGGATTGCAGGTATTGAAGTATGGAGAAAAGACTGCTTTGGCTTATTAAATGCATTAACCTGCTCATGCATTTCCCTGAACATAAGAAGAGTTGGACACTCATTCAAAGGGTGCTCAATGGACTCACAAATCGAGCAAGGGCTATCAACCTTAGGCACACTGGTCACCTCATTAACCTTTGGAAACTTTAAACTCTCCACATTGCTTGAAAGTTTAACAATCTTGGCTAGGAGATCATCTTCATCTCTCAACAACTATTTTCATCCACCAGACGATTGAAAGGCTGCTAATGACGTTGATCATTCAGTAGGGCCTAAGAAATCTCAAAATTGGGCACTCTCTACCAAGCAATCAAAATAATCAAGAGCCTCTTCAAGCTCTTTATATTGAAACTCTCAATTGCACATTATATCAATGAACTGACGATGTGTAGGGGTAATTCCCTCGTAGAAGAAATTTACCATCTTCCACAGTTCAAAGCCATGATGTAGAATAGAGTTTAAGAGCTCTTTAAGTCTTCCCTAACATTCATAAAACTACTCATTTGGTTTATTAGCAAAATTTTGAATCTGCTTTTTCACATTAGTAGTTTTATGAATGGGAAAAAATTTAGTCAAAAATTATTTTTGCATTTGATGCCAAGATTAGAGATCATCCATGTCTTCAAGGAATTTAGCCAAGCTTTCGCTTTATCTTTAAGTGAGAAAGGGAAAAGTTTCATTCTAGCTATTTCTTCCCGCACATTCTGTTCTAGAAATGTACTAACTACTTCCTTAAATTCATTGAGATGGAGATATCAATTTTCACTTGTCATTCCATGGAATTGAGGGAGCAATTGGAGCATCCCCAGTTTAACAATGAATTGGCATGCCTGCACCAGAAGTACAATGCATGATGGAAAAGAAGAGCGGGTCAGTTAATCCTTCATAGTCTGATCAAGCGAAACTACAATTGGATTATTTCCACCACCCCCTGTTGTATAATAATGGGTGGATCAATGTCATTATTGTTATTTTAGGCATCCATACCTACAACTGGTGGTAAATCCTATCTAAGTCTAACAAGTTAGTCTGCTTAGCCTCTACCCCACATGCAAATCTATGAAACCTAAAAGTTGAAATTGCAAGAAAGCAAGAAATAAATTGCTAAGGAGATACGCACCTGAGCTCGTGATGAAAATCACAAGACTTACGTGAAAACCTCTATATCGCCTTAGATTACCATTAGCTTCCCCGACAACAGTGCCAAAAATGCTTGTCCTCCAAAAGGGGTTATATTTTCACGAAAGCTCCCAACCATAAGAGAAAAATATCATGTAGTAACTCGAACAATATGTCCAAGGTCTTCTTCTTAGGGAAAGAATTATAATCCAAGGTGATGAAAAATAAAAGGAAAAAGCTCTTTGAAGTTGAGAGTCTTGAGAGTTAACTACCAATAAAATTGAAATTCAATAAATGGAAAATTGAATAATTTTCAAAATTCATCCCACCTATGAATAAAAGTTTCTACCCTAAATCTATAACTCATCTGTTTCGAATTCAAACTACTACGGACGGATGATTTTCAACTAAAAACTTTGAAAGAACTAATTTAGCAACTGAAAGATGGTTTATGGTGGAAGATTCAATATCCTAAAGGTTGCATAAAACACCACTAATTATTTATACTAAAACTAATTGTATATAAATAATCGGTAAGTATGCAAACCAATTAGATTTTCAAAAACATAACATATTCAATCAATCACGTAAGCATTAAAATCCTAATTTAAAGTATACACCCTACTTCATAGGTTGGGACTTGTTCCTCAGATTATCTAGAGGAAGACTACTCACTCATGATAAAAGAAACAACACAAAGTATTAAAGTAGACATAATTGAATTTAGAAAGGTAAAGATTAAATTGAAACTGATTGCTTGTATTGAAAAACTGTATGTAAATAACAAGGATTCAAAAGTAAAGACAATTGAATGTAAATATTGTTTGAACATATAAAAGAACTAAACTTAAAAGAAGAATAATGCAAAATTCTATAAAATAACCCTAAAACTCTCTAACAGGAAAAATAGAAGAAAAACTCATAAACTCATAAACATGTTATATGACGTCCTTTTCTGTATTCCCCAAAGGGTCTCTATTTATTCTGGATGGAAGGAAAATTTTCAAATCTTTGTCCATCCCAAAATTATCTTCTTATTTGATTGGTTGAGAATCCCCAAAAGATAATACAAGATTTGATCTTTAATTGAGCTTCCCATGAAAAGCTGCCTCGACCTACTGGTAGAACAATAAAACCTACCAGTAGAATCTCTATCTGATAAAATTTCTAAAAATATTGTGGCTTTTGCTATCGGTAGAACATCCGATAAGACTTCTCTAACAAAAGTACTTTAAGTTTTTCTACTGGTAGAACATATTTAACTACCGGTAGTACTTCTCTGATGAAAAAGTGCAAAGCACTGTGAGTTTTGTTACTGGTAGAACATGTTTAACTATCGGTAGAACCTTCCTTTTTCTACATTCCTACCAATATAATACCTACTGGTAGAACTTCTCTTTTCTTCCAAAATACTTCTAAGGCTCCCTAATGAGTGGGTTTTATACCTACGAATTGAGTATTCTTGACTTGATAAAATTGCAAGTTTTCAAGTATTTTTATGTTTCTTTTTATTGTTTTGTGTATTTTAATGTTATTTTGTAGGGAGTATCATTTAGAAGGAAACAAGGTCATTTGGTAGCCTAAGTGTTGGATTATTTGAAGACTAAGCAACAAGGGAAGCTCTAGACATATAAGGGATCAGCGCCGCAGCTCTAAGAGGACAGAAAGTCAACGCAGTTGCGCTAATTTTAGGGGCTGCAGCGCTTGTTTTGGTTTAGGATGAGAATTTTGACTTGTTTTTTTTATTAGGAATTGAACCCTAATGCTACATATATGCTAGGGTTTGAGTTGGGATGGATATATACTGATATAAGGAGCTGCTAATAGAGGGTTAACCAAGAATTGATAGAAAATTAAAGGCAAGAATCGAAGGAAGTGACACGAAGAAGATTGGATTTGAAAGCTAGAGAGAGATTCAAGATTGCAACTAAGTTTTCATTCTTTTTTCTTACTTTTAATTTTTGATTTTCTAAGATGTTGATGAATTTGATAATGATGTTTTTCAATTACGTTATAAACTAAATTTTTATTAAGATTGCAACGGAACATGATGTTTAGTTAAATTGATCTACTCTCGTTTCTAGTTTTTATTGATCATATAAAAGTTGTTTATCATATTTTGTGCTTAATATATGATTGTGTGACCAACAATTAATTTGATTCCCTAGATGAAATTGGAAGATGAATTCTAGGTTTTGATCTAAATATGATGACATACGTCTGGTTAATTCTTCTTAGGATTGAATAGTTGAGTTTGTGTATAGGATAAGAATATATCTATATGATGTGTGTAACTTTTATGAAAGTTTGAACTTAATGAATCTATTCCAAATTATTTTGCATAGGAATATAGTAATTTAATTGGGAGAGATAATTTTATCTAACTATTAGAAGAGGTTTGATAAATAATTTTTGAGTTCTCAATTAATAACTTATTTTGATCAATTAATTGAAAAGAGAGTTAAAAAGATTTATACGAAGCATTAGGGGAAGTTGTAATATTAAATTCTTTTATCCAGTAAATTTAACCCTTGATTATTAAGTTTAGATTTAGTTTTAAATTAGTCATTTCATTGTTCAATTTCAATTGTTTAAATAAAATTGAATTGATATAAATCTAATACTTGGAAGTCATTAGTAATAATTCTCCGTGAGAACGATATTCTACTTATCATTTTATTACTTGTTGATCGTGTATACTTGCATGTAAATTGTCAATATCAAATTTGGACAACAAGTTTTTGGCGCCGTTGTCGGAGATTTATTCTAGTAATTATTTCAATATTAATTTCAATCAATTTGATCTTAGTTTAAACTTATTTAATTTTGTATGCAAACACGGTTTACAGGTTAGGAGCTACTACCGCATGAAGACGAAATCGAAAGAAGGCTCTGAAACTTGTGAAAGCAGTGTCAAGAAGTTAATAATCAAGAAACTATGGGTGAAGATGAACAAAAATTGCTAGGGGATTATGCTATGCCGCTTGTTACGGAAATACAGTCGAGCATTCAAAGACCAACAATTCATGCAAACAGTTTCGAAATCAAGCCGGGTACCATCCAAATAATTTAGAATTCAGTGCAGTTTGGGGGTTTGTCTAACGATGACCCAAACGATCATTTAGTGAGTTTTCTAGAGATTTACGACACTGCGTGATAAGACAAAGAGTTGGTTGCATTCATTGCCGCCGGGTTCTATTACTACGTGGACAGATTTAGCTCAAAAATTCTTAACTAAATTCTTTTCACCAGCTAAAACTGCAAGGATAAGGAACGACATCACTTCATTCTCACAGCATGATTCTGAGACTTTTTATGAAGCTTAGGAGTGATTCAAAGACTTACTTTGAAAATGCCCTCACCATGGTATTCCTAAGTGGTTGCAAGTTCAAACGTTCTACAACTAGTTGTTTAGTGCTACCCAAACCAGTATTGATGCAGCTATAGGTGGAGCATTAATAGGAAAAAATTTCAATGAACCATACGAGTTATTAGAGACTATGGCTGCCAACAATTATCAGTGGCCCTCTACAAGGATCAATCAACCAAAGGTAGCAGGAATTTATAAAGTTGATGCAGTTACTACATTGGTTGCACAGGTTGCTACGTTGACAAAGAAGATTGACGCTCTAGGGGTGCAGCCTATTCACAGTATGGCAGTTGTTTGTGAATTGCGTACCGGGAATCATTCGAGCAATCAATGTGCAATTAATCCAGAGTCGGCATAATACATTGGTAACCACAACAGACAACAATATAGCAATAATTTCAATAATTATAACCCTAGTTGGAGGAATCATCTGGGCTTTTGTTGGAATAATAATCAAGCCAAACCGTCTGCTCCACGACAATCATACCCACCAGGTTTTCAAAATCAAGCTCCACCACAGCAGGAAAAGAAGTCAAATTTGGAGGAGCTGCTTTCTAGGTATATAACATAGCATGAGAAAAGGATAAACAATATGGAAGTGTCAATTCGAAACCTGAAAAACCAAATGGGTCAGCTCGCTAATGCCATTAGCAACCGATCTCAAGGCACCCTACCTAGTGATACGGAGATCAATCCTAAGAGTGAAGGTAAGGAGCACTACAATACTATTACATTACAAAGCGGAAAAGAGTTACCCGAGATTGTTGGTGGAACTCCAAAACAATCACATGGAGATGATAGTGAGGGTAAAAAAAATAAAAGATAGCAAGAAAGTTGAACATGAAAAGAAAGAAGAATATCCAGTTGCATGTTCTAATGGAGGTAATCCGAGACTTATTGTGCCTCCCGTGTCATTTTCACAACGTTTGCAAAAATAGAAGTGGGATAAACAGTTCTCTAAATTCTTGGAAGTGTTCAAGAAACTCTAAATAAATATCTCTTTTGCAGAAGTAGTGGAGAAAATGCATAACTATGTGAAATTTTTGATAAAAATTTTGTCAAAGAAGAGAAAACTAGGCAATTTTGAGACAGTTGCACTTACGGATGAGTGTAGTGCTATTCTTCAAAAGAAGCTACCACCAAAGTTCAAATATCCGAATAACTTTACAATTTCATGCACAATAGGCAGTCAATTTTTTGGAAAAACATTGTGTGGCTTGGGAGCTAGTATTAACTTAATGTTACTCTTAATTTATCAGCAATTGGGTTTGAAAGAAACAAAGCCTACTAACATCACATTACAGCTTACGGATAGATCACTCACTTATCCAAGGGGCATAGTTGAGAAAGTTCTAGTTAAAGTGGATAAGTTCATTTTTTCAGCTGATTTCATAGTCTTAGATCATGAGGAAGATAGGGAAATACCTACTATTCTTGGGTGACCATTCTTACCAATAGAGAGAACACTTATCGATGTACAGAAATGTGAGCTAACTATGCGAGTTGAAGATCAAGGGGTTAGATTCAATGTATTTTCAGCTATGAAATTTCCAAAGGAGGCAGAAGAATGTTTTTGGGTTGATTTGGTGGAAGATGCAGTGAATGAGGTATTCGTAGGAACCTACATTTCAGATCCCCTTAAGAACACCAAGCTATATAAAGAAAAGGTAAAAAGGTGGCAAGATAAGAAGATCAATAAGCAGAAGTTTGAGTCGGGTCAAGTTGTACTCATTTTCAATTCGCAGTTAAAGCTCGTCGCGGGAAAACTCAAATCAAGGTGATCAGGGTCATTCATTATTACTAAGGTGTTCCCGCATGGAGCGGTTGAAGTCGAGGAAGTCAATTCGAGGTGAACAGGCAGAGACTGAAGCAATATTGGGGTGACGACATTGATCGCGAAAAGACCTCAATTAACCTTGCCGACCCGAGATGAAACAGGAAGTAGTCAAGCTGAAGACTATAAAACAAGCGCTATTTGGGAGGCAACTCAAAATTTAGCTTTTAATTTTTAATTCATGTTTATGTCAATTTAGTTTTTTTTAGGAGTAATTATGATATTAGATTATTAGTGCATTTTAATTAGTGTGTCAATTGTTTGCAGGTCCCAAGGATTGAACAGTAAGGGTGGAACTTGCTTAAACTCACACAAGGAGCCAATACCAGAAGCCCAGCGCCTAAGCACTCCAAAACAACACCTAAGCGCTGATTTTCTATTTGGACAGCGCCTAAGCGCTCCAAAACAGTGCCTAAGTGCTAATTTTCTGCTTGGACAGCGCCTAAGTGCTCAAAACAACGGCCCAACGCTGATTTTTTGCTTGGCAACTCCCCTGCTGCCCCAAATCACTCCTAAAATAAATTTTTAGCATTATATTCGGCCTGGACAGCACCCAAAGCAGATTTTCTGCATTATTAAACACCCTTCAGCTCTACCTTCAGGGACAAGGGTCTTCCAACAACTACTCCTACTCTTCCAAAATTTCAAACTTCTAAAAATCTATTCACCCCAACTCATCTTCACCCATAATTCCATTGAATCATCGTGAATTTTTCGATCCCCTTCACTCAACAATCTTGCAACTCAAGTGGCATCAATGAGTATCAACTAGCACAAAGTGGTGTCACGACCCTGGAATTCATCTAATCTGTGAAAGTTTTATTTTTGAAGTACTTTCACAAATACGAACTCCAAAGTGCCTTCGAAAAGTAGCGGTGCCCCTTATAGGACGTCTCTTTTGAAAAGAGGTATCTTTTTGAGAATATTCTTCTATGTACTCCTTAAAAGGATTTTTTGAGTTTTTAAATAAAGATTTGGTGCAAATTTGTTAAACCCAACCTATTGCCAAGGTAGGGAGGCAAAAATCTTGATAGAAGTAGAAACTTAAATCAGGCGTAGCCACTTGATCAAATCCAGACCCAAGGTTAGACATAACAATGTAAACCGATTAAGTAGTTATCTGAGCCCGATTAGATCGACAGGTCAGTACATATATGGAAACAGACTCTTCAAGACCTAAGGTGACCGAGTCTTAGTTTCCAAGTAATGTCAAGATAAACTCTTCGAGGAAAGGCCAAATAGGGGCCATAACATCTTAAGAGTCAAATTTATTCCAAGTGTCAAAAGGTCCCTATCTTTGGATTGACATCTTCGAAGAAAGGCCGAACAGGGTCTATAACTTCTTAAGAGCAAAATTTCTTCTACGTATTGAAAGCTCCCTATCTTTGGACCGAGCTCTTCGAAGAAAAGCCAAACAGAGGCCATAACTTCTTAAGACCAAAATATATTATAAGTATCGAAAGGTCCCTATCTTGGGACCGAACTCTTCAAAGAGAGGTTGAATAGGGGCCATAACTTCTTAAGATCAAAATTTACTCTAAGTATAGAAAAGTCCCTAGCTTGGGACCGAACTCTTTAAAGAAAGGCTGAGCAAGGTCCATAACTTCTTAGAGCAAAATTCATTCTGAATAATGAAGGGTCCCTTGCTTAGGGCTTGGGATCGAATACTTCAGAATGAATTTTACTCTGCTCACTGATAATAATAATAAGAGACTTGTTGAAAGGGTCTTCATTATATATATCCAAAAAAGGAAAGAGAGTTACAACCTTTCTTAAAAAAAAGTGACGAATTCAAGATATTTTTTCAGAACACTTGTTTTCAAGAAGGGGGTGGTTCGGATGAGCTTGCAGTAGCGTAATGAGTACAAAGCTCTAAGAACTGGGGCACACCTGCAGCAATCAAGGCGGCAAACTAGCCTTTAGAGAAATACGCCTTCTCCAAAGTAGGAATCTAAAAAGCCAAGTCATTTTTTACCTTCACCATTCCTTGTTCAAAGGATTCATCTTCTAGATCCTTAGTTTCAGCCTACCACTCAAATTCTTCCAAAAGATTAAAATGACAAGCTGGGTTTGGGAGAGCTCTACATTGGTTGCACTTTCAAATACTTTCAGATCCTCTACCTCCATTACAAGCTTCTTATTCTCGTCAGTTAGGCTTAGCATTTGAGCCTGAAGAACCAACATCTCCTCTTAAAGCTTTGCATATTCATCATCAACAAATTCCTTCTTCACCAAGGCAGACATGCGTTCATGAATAGCCTCTTTCATGGCCTTATCCTTCTTGGCAATCTTTGCCCCAACTTCATGAACCTTCTAAAGTCTCTACAGACCACAAAGAAAGGCGTGTAAAAGATATTTCTAAAAAAAAAAATTGACTTTCCAAAGGGAAAGTAGGAAAATACCAGAACCATCTGCTAGATAGTCTGTCGAGTGATTTCATCATTAGACAACTCCTCATTTGCAGCTAAGTCGTGAGTAAAAATCACCCCTCTAGCGATGCCCTCTACCACATTGAAGTCCTCAGTAGTAGAATCTTGGACAGTGATTTCCCTCCTTTTAGCCCTCAAAACCGGTTGAAAAAGGGAGATCACAGGCTCTGAAGGAAGAAAAGCATCAAATACTGGCACCTTGCACTTCTTGGTGGCAAGATCATCAAATAGCACAAGAATGGATTTTGGAAGATCAGAAGAGGAAGGAATAGGCTCTGAAAGGACAAAAGGGAGATTAGAATGAATAGAGGGCGCAAGGATGGCACCCATTGAGGCCCTAGTTGAATCATCTATGGGTTCCTCCAAGTGAACGGCATGCTCCACCTAGGTGGGGTTTACCGAAGTAAGTTCTTTAGGTTCGACAGAATTTTGCATGGGAACAAAAGATGTTTCAGTTGAAGAAAGAAAGTCGAGAAAATTCCTCACTACCCTGTTTCTCCTAGAGGGGCCGATTGCGACTTTCTTGCAACAGCGAGGTGTTTGATCCCGAGTAGTCTGGATAGCTTGACGATTGTCGACAAGAGTAGCGTTGGGACGGGGAGGAAAAGCAATAAAAGACATAAATTGGAGTGTACCCGAGAAGGGTATGGGCTGCTCGGTACAAGAGTGATTCATTAAAGTTCCACACCTTCTTTAGTTCCTCCATCTTTATTGATCGTTCTGGGATTCCTCCTTTTACAGTTTCACCTACGAAAAAAGGAAAAGTAAGTGTAAAAGAGAAGGGTCCTAAAAAGAAAAAAGAAATGAGCATATTGTCAGTTACCTGGTGCGCCTTCTTTGTAGGGGCATCAATAAGAAATGAGTCTCACCAATAGCATACTCCCAATTGCCAGAAACAAAGAAAATGTCATTCTCATGACCTTTGTTCGAATCTAGGAGGTGGGTCAGTAGGCAACGATCCTTCTTCTTTACTGCAAGGTAATAATTGTCTCCAACTAGCTTGATGATATAGTAGAATAGGATCTCCCAAAGGTCCAAGCTCAAGTCCAGCAACTTGTTGAGGGCAGCTACGCCCATTACAATTCTGAAAAAGTTTGGGTAGCATTGGATGGGGCACAACTTTAGTGCTGAACGTGCCCATAGAAGAATGGGATGAAGAAGGAAGCGAACCCCACCTTCAAGAGGATGCTCTCTCTAGTGCCAATCAGAGGCTCATTAGTCCCAACAACACAAATGTCAACATCACCAGGAATTTGGTACTTGGTTCTAAAGCAAGAATCTCTGAAGAAGTAAGAGGAGCCATTTCAAAGAAGATAAAAATCAGGAGAGCAGAGGAAAAAGCTAGAGGAAGAAGGGCAGGTGAAGAAGAAAGGAAGACTTGCACCCCTTTTTAAAAGCATAAACTTGAAAAAACAACTGAAGCCCAAAGGACAAAACATGAAGTGATAACTGAAGTGCATGTCTCAGGCATGTAATGATAAATTGGGAGCATGAAACGACTGCCAGACGAAAATTCGCCTAACACATGTTTCTTGGGGGCAAATGAAGAGGCACCACGTGCCAGGAGCATTTAATATGCTCACGTGAGGATGATGTGACAGATCACGTGAAGAAACAACAAAGTAGCAACCAAGTCAAGCAATGGGTTCTCATTTCATGATGCAAGGTTGAACTGTTTAGGTGTTCAGTAAAAAGAGAAAGAGCTCGATTTCAACAAAGCCGAGCTCCACATGTAAGTATCCCCGAACTAAAGGGATGACTATAATTTAGGCATTCTTGTATAACAAATAAGCATAATCAATTCCAAATTCTGCACAATATCCTCTCGAATTGATATCGCAAGCCACTATACGTTTTAAAATCCTATAAGTCGAAGTAAGGTCTTTCTGGTAACCGTATTCTCAGCAATGAAGGGTTAGATAACATTCAATATTGTTGCAATTAACTTCGGAGTCACCTCAAACTCTATATTCCTAACAAAAAACATAAACTTGTGATCATCTTTCTCAATTGCATAAAATATCTTCACTAATGTATCATATGCTTTATCCTCCTTCTTGATATCAACTCTAGAATTCCATTGATAAAGAGCAAGAATGATAGGACATTCAACTTTTGTTAATTCATCCAGTAAAGCACCATGCTCCTATAACAAAAGCCCATGAGAAAAGAGCCTATCATACCACTCTTTTCAATTTATGTTGGATTGGATGAACTTACAAAATTTGGAAGATTTGAGGAGGGATCAACTGTATTTACTGGATTAGAGGTAACAACTACATATTTCTTCTTCCTTTAAGAATTTTTGCTACTATTATCCACAGATAGCCTATACTTCTTATGCACTCCTTTTAAACTTTCCCCCCTCTGCCTTCCTTTTCCCACGTGTGCCTCCTAACATTAACATTGTCAAGATATTATCTATGAGCTGAAGCTCTTTAACACAACAGATGTTATCGCACGAGTGTGGTAGATGGCTAGGTTTCAAGCTGTGCAAGTGCTTCTAGTTGCAACAAGAAAAAAATCTAGTCAAAAAGAGAGCAATAACTATGTTTATGTACATGTATACTATTGAAGGAGATGTGAGGAACATAGAATGACAGATTATCTATTACTTTTGAAGATGACTTGTCATCCCAAAAATTAGAAGAAAGAAATTGGAAGATAATCTATTTCTTTCTTCCTAATAATTTGGAAGAAATATAAATTACACAATTCTCATAACTAACATGTTATTGCAATTTCCCCCAGTTTGCATCTACATATGTTATAATACTCTTCTCTTGCTCTGAACCCACTATCATAACTCATATATAGAGCAAATAATTGAAACAATCGACTATATATCAACAATTATTCAATTGTTTAATCCACATCCATATATGCAACCCTAATCACAAAAACTCTGATTCAATTTTTCAATTATTCAACCCCAAAAACACATCCCTTATGCAACTACACAAAAATAGGATGAAATCTAGAAAGAGAGAGAAGGGGGGGAGAGAGAGAAGGGATACCTAAGAGAAGAGGAAGGCGTTGACAGTGGCGATGGCATAATGTCGCTTGCACTGGTGAGAGAGAGAGGGAGATTCAATATGGAAGCCAAATTTTGGGTTCTTCGTCAGCGTTTAGGTTTATGTATGGAAAATTTGGGGGTCATTGAAGTCAATTTGGGGTTCTTCCTTAAGGTTTGACAATGAATCAGATAGATTGAATTAATTTGGGTGATTGAGGATTGTGGGTTGGTCAGGTAAAGGTTTGGAATATGACTTAAATACGATATAAATCCAACATGACACAACATAGTAAAGCTCTACTTTCTTGCCCCTATTCCTTTAGCTATATGTTAGCATTGGATTGATAACAAGTGGGAACCATTTACCATCATGTTTATTAATTAAGAAATAATTTGGATATCAAACTTGGGATTGTTGAGGGGATTGGAATTCAAGATGAATTATTTTTAACTTTATGTTGGGAGTGCACGATCGTAATAGTTTTTGATGAGGTAATTTCATAGATAATTTTGTAAAGAATAGTTTTCATTAATTGTTTTAAAAGAAAAATACTTATGAAGGAGTTTCAAATAACATAGGAGATGTCATTAAAAATAGGATGCTATACAAAAAAAAAAAAGTGGATACGATTTTACATCATCTATTTGTTGCTAGGATGGATCCTCTCTCCAATCCTATGGAAATGTGTTTATAAGGTTCATCAAAAGATTAACGGTCCATCCCGTTTCATCTGACTAGATAGATAATATTAGAATAAATCTCACATGGATCCCCGGAATTTATTCTTATTATACGGATATCTTCTCACATTTCAAAAATGAAACTAAGACCCAATTCAATGGACAACATTAACCATTATAACATAAAGACAACTGCTCCTTCAGTTAATGATAAAAGTTAAATCAAACAATTGCGATCGAAATCTAGACCAAGATCTCGAACCTGACCCGAATCCGAACCTGGACCGACAAATTAAGCCCTCTCCTTGTTACCCCACCTGCAGCGCAACCCACCCCCACCCCTTTTTTCTCTCTCCACGCCCATTACCACACTCCATCATCCCCACCGCCACCCTCCTGCCTTCCCCCCCCCCCCCCCCCGGCACAGACCCACATTGCTGCCCCCACAGCTCCAACACCGCACCCCAGATGGTCCAACATGTCACAAGAAACTCTTTCAGAGATGAAAACAAGGTCACATATATTTCCAGGAAAGTTCCCAACAAGAAGTAGCACTAATGAACAAGTGGTATCAGAACACTAGAGCACATGTTGCTGAAATTCTGGCCCCATAACTCATGTGATTGTCCACTTCACACAACTCAATCCCCACAAAAATTTATACAACATTTACAAAAGATAACATTTTATTTTCTTTATATGCAGAATTTCCCGACCTTAAAACAAATATGTGGACAAAGAAATGTGATAAAAATAAAAATATAAAAATGAGAGAAAACAACTTATATCAGACATGCAACAGCATTACCTGGTTTAGGTAATACATAGACAAGCCATATGGTGAACAAATAATGCAAATATATAACTACTGTAGAGGTATCTCTGGTAGTTCTAAACCTTACCACCCAAACAAAGCTCTAATAATGCCAAGTATATCACCGTTCAAAAGAGCCTTGAGAAATCTTAGCTTCGCAGGTGTGTATGGAGGGTATCTGGCCGGTGCATCACCAGCAAAACTACGGTACAAAACTGCCTTCTTATGGCTGAAAGCATCAAAAGAGAATTTACCATGGTATGCACCCATTCCACTTTCCCCAACTCCACCAAATGGTAAAGTAGAAACTGCAACCTGCACAATCAAGTTGATGGTTCCAATCCAGGTCAATCAATTCACAATTGAGCAGATACATATTCATGGGTCTATACGTGTATAGCTCAGTAAGTGAAAACGTATCCATGTTTTAATAGGTTTGCAGTACACGCATATCACTTCAATAAACAAATAAATCAAGCATAGATATAGCAATATCACAAAGTCAGATATGTTGAGCGATAACTACTGTTTACATTGAAATGTCAAGAAAATCTAGTTTTAGCCTTGACCCTAGTTAGCACTTGTTACAAGCCAATCAATATCACAATTCATGTGATTTCGAATAATAGATCTAGAGTCATTTCTTTATCATCTTATTCTACCCATATAGATATTCTGAAATATGGTTATAACTATTGCAGATTCTAAATATCTCCCAATTGATTTGTCAAATACACATACAAAACGTTATAGGTGTTTTTTCTTTCTAAAGGGTGCCACATCGGCCTTGGTGCCGATTCATTCAACATTGCCATAAATATTATCCAACAAAATTCAGCCAAAATCTTTCCTCAAATGGGTTTTCTATTTTTCGTGATAATCTTCAGAAAATTTTCTTGAATAAAACACCATCTAGAAATTTATTGACCAAGTCAACCCAGGTCAAACAGCAGAACTGAGGTGTTGTTTTAAAGGTGACTACAACATCTCACACAAGTTTATATGCATGAAATCATGTTTGCATGTGTGTTTATATAGAAAACTTTCGATTATGCACAAGGAAGAATACTTACATGTAGAGAAGTATCATTGACAGCCAACCCCCCTGCAGAAACAGTCTTTACAAACTCCTCCTTGAGCTTCTTTTTGTTGGAAAATAAGTATGCTGCAAGTGGCTTATCTCTGGAGTTAATCATCCCAAAACTAGCTTCCACTTTGTCAACCTATTCAACCAACAAAAAGATAATATCATGATTGATAACCGTGCCTCAAGCTTGCTGCTTCAAAATACAACAAAAGAAGAAAAACCATTCTAATGATTGAATTTTTCTCTGTCCCGCTTGTTTCTGCAGAGTCACATTCCCAGGCAAAATTTCCTGGCTCATGTAACTAACACTTAATTAAGCATATATTATCGGTTGCTTTCCAAAACACTGTCTTTATTTCTATTGCTAGTTCTAATTCTTCACAAAAGATCGAGTTATCATTTTCTATGAGGGTTAAATCACACAAACATCAGCTTACTCATGCTCATCTTTATCAACCACTCATAATTTCTTATAAGAAACAAAGGAACCTCAAAAGGAAAACTCTGCAAAGGGCTGTCTAGATTTTTACCGTGAGAATAGGAAGTAAAGGACCAAATATCTCCTCATTCATGATCAGGGAGTCTTCTGGGACATCCAGTAAAATAGTGGGAGCAATTTTTCTGCATCAAGGGAAAGAAGCATGAACAATATGAATAGATTTTCCAATTTAGCTTAACTTAATTATGAAATAAGCAACAAAGCCAAAAAAATTATATGCAGCAAAACTCACAGGATGCCTTCGTCCATCTGACCTCCATGAACTATTTTACCAGAAACCTTATCATCATCCAATAGCTTTTTTAAGCGAGCAAAGTGGTTGGAATTCACGATGCGAGACAAATCTTCGGAATTCAGAGGATCCATCCCATAGAATTTCTCCAACTCCAGTTTCAGAGCATCTACCTGGAGTAGAAGCGGCATTAGAAGAAGACAAGATCAACATATTAGTATCTGCAGTGTTGATGATATATAGCTCTTCAGAATGGGCAACAGTACCAATTTTGGAACATAATCTTTGGTTGTTATGATGTAATCAGGAGCAATGCAGGCTTGTCCGTTGTTGCATCCCCACTTGCCTACAATAATTCGCCTTGCTGCGACCTTTAAAACAAAGGCAAAGCAGTGTAAGATAACAAGATGGCAGTAATAGCACCATAAACAAGTAAAATGGAATTCGCACAACCTAGGATGTGCAAGAGAGACGAAATCTGTACCATTAGGTTGACATCTGAATCGACAACAACAGGAGATTTTCCTCCAAGCTCCAAAACTAGAGGTGTAAGGTGCTTTGCAGCAGCAGCCGCTACAATTCGTCCCACTCTTCCATTTCCTGCAATTTTATATTTTTTTTATCATAGACGATACATAGGTATCAGGTATGAAAAGCCAAACTGTGTCCAGTCAAAGTCTGCTTAATCTCGTAGTTATATCAGGTACAAAAGCTTACATTTTTTTTTCCAACAGGCAAAAGCTTAAAATTTTATTTTTTCTTTGAACAGGCAAAAGCTACTTTAAGTAGATAGTTATGTCAGCTGAAAAGATTTCTTCAATTTAATGAATGATAATAAGAATCAGAAGACAACTGTGTAGGAAGCCTGCTTTTCATGTTCTTTTTTTCAAAATACAGTGTTTTGACATGGGGTTGCTGCTGCAGAAAGGACTTATTCCCTACCTGAACCTTAGTTGTACACCACCAAAAATATCCATGACAATATAGGCACTATGCAATACTATCTACTAAAGAAAAACAAAAGTACAAAAGCAACCATGGCATCGATCAATGCACCAAATGATGGTCTAGCCACTCATATCCTCCTAAGTTGTACTGCAACCAATTGGAATCAAACCATGCGTACACAAATCAATATTACCCAATAAAAAAAGGAAAAAACCCTTATGCACCTCATCACATTGCTCACTAATATGTGACAAGAAGACTCCTCAAACATTTCCAGTGCCACCTCTCTCCAAATCCCCTTAACTCTCAACCTCTTATCTTAATCTCGGAAGAATCAAAGAGTTTGTACCAAAATATAGTCACGAGGCTATCAACAAATTTAGGACTCCCGTGATTGTCCTGGTCCTCTTAGCAATGGTATGCACCACCTAATCCCTTGCTGCAATAGTGTGGAAATCCAAAAAGACATTCAAGGAGGAGCATTCTCGCACTATATATTCCAAAATGACACCACATCCCATCTTTCCATTCCCTGCTAGAAAAAACAACCCTTTTAGGATCCTCTGTAAAAACCCTCTTAATTGACTACCCACTACTTAAGAGACCAACCACAACTTGGACAAATTTCAGCCACCAGCAAGCACACCAGCCATTTCCTTGAAATGGTCAATTCTACATCACCTCACTACTGTCCTAATGCATTTTTCTCCTATTCCCGGGCCACCTTTGATAAGAACTAACCTCAGTCAACACAATAATATTGTCATTGGTCTTCCATGCACAAATCTTGATTCGTGCTCCTCCCCTTTCTTGGGTGATAAATGCTTTTTAAATGTGTGTGCAGTGGAAAATATGCTAAACAGTATTGAAATAATACCTAGAGTTTGACCAAAAATTTTTTAAGTGTTGCAAACTTGAGCAGCCAAATTTAGTCCTTCCTTTGCTTAATAGCAGTAAATATGTTGTACGCATTATGACTAACGGAAAGATAACAAATAAGAATCAGCACCAAGTTCAATTAACATAACATCTTTCCAGGATTTATATAATCTAATGTTCATGATGTAACGTAAGCTAAATGAAATAGCAATTGGAAAAAACCTGTGTAAAATATTTTATCCCACTTTTGCTCCAATAGTACAGATGTTTCAGGTACAGCGCCCTCAACAACTTTTACTGCAGAGCTGTCCATATATTCCCCTAAAAATTTTGCAAGAAGTGACGATGTAGCTGGGGCAACTTCTGACGGTTTCAAAACCACAGCATTACCAGCTGTAATAGCTCCAATTACTGGTTCAAGAGATAACACTGGAGACAGATGACAACAAAAAACAAGTTGTTAGTCTTGGCACTAGTTCAATACATGGCTAACGGAGACCATGTAGGCAACAAGGACAAGGCGTGTAATTTTTTGATTCTTCTCCCAGCCGAAACTCATAAGTATGAATGTGGTTACCATTTTATACAGTTGAAAGGAGTGTCAAAGTTAACAAAAATTCAGTAAAACTGCAAGTTGCAACTTGCAACCATAACTTGCTTGGCTATAGCCTGGAGAATTTTGTCCCTAGTCAGCTATTTGTGTATTAAATTAGGACAGGAAGTATATAATGTATTTTTATACTAAATGACACGAAAGATATAACAAACAAAGTTTTGAACGTACAGAAAGGATAGTTCCATGCTGATATGACCAATACGACACCCAATGGTTCTGAAACTATTTCTGCTGATGATGGAAAAGTAGTAATTGGGGTTTTAACCTGCAAATATCAAAAGATTTGAATTATATAGTGCTTGACCAAATGACTGTCAAAAGAACATGCACGTAACAATCCAATTTAAAATCGAGCTTTCGGCAGAAATTACTTTTTGTGGTGTCATCCAATGCTTCAGTTCCTGTAGTGCCAACTTACATGAGGACTTCATTAAAGCTATCTGCATGATAAAATATATAAATCATATCCCAAGGAATCACGCTTACTGAAACGAATTGTGGAACATAACAGATTATGTAACTTGTACAAGTTCCATACAAAGGAAGATCCACAAAACGGAAATTATTGCACCATAACCTTGGGAAAATAAATCAATAGTCAAATACATAGGTGGCTTTTTTTTATGTCCAGTATATACCATGTAATGTAGCCAATAACCGAGTCTGTTCTGTACCAAGCTAATGTACAGAGGACTTAACAATCCTTTAGAAATGCTTGTGCTCAAGTCAAACTCACATTAACAGTTCAATTATGTGTGGTGAAGTGTAAAAGGCAGAGAGATCCAACGAGAAGGAACTTGACAAAAATCTAACCAGTATTAAATCTATAAATATCAAGGCAAAATGCCAAATAAATCACTCAAATTCGCCATGGAAGAAAGAACGATTGTTTAGTCTCAACAACTAGAACATAATCCCACAGAGAATATAAGGAATTTAGATGTTCCATTTGACACAGAGGGGAAGCCAACCTAGGGAGGTGACACAGACCTCTCAACGCGGTGGGAGGACTGAAAGAAATCAGCAACATACGCGAAGTTGAAATCTACTCTATCAATGAAAAATGAAGAATAACCAAAGTGAAATGTTAGAATATCTGAAATCCATAATGCCTTCAAAGTTCAAACATATAGCAGCAAAATCATATTATGATCACTGAAAAAATTTCTAAGCATTCTTCAGATCACCTATTCAAAGGAACCCCAAATAAACAGTAGGCCATTAAAATTTCACACAATACTGTGGCATAAAAAGTGGACAGATAAAATTACCATACAACTTTTTTCTGACAAAGCTAATATGATAACAAGTTCCTTTCTAAACAAAACATGCATTGCATATGCAACTTCCAAATTGTTGATTAATACATTCAAATTAATCCCTTTCTCTTAGACAAGGCAAAGTTGAGTAGTTGACTAGAGCATGCCCCGGTACCTCCTAATTATTGTCCAACTTCCAAAGTATCCCAAAGCTAAAACACAGAATTCAAACTGTGGGAACTTTTTCATTAATTGAAAGGACCCGATGGTGCATAATGTTCATATTGTTCTCCATTAATTGAAGGTGCTGTGATGGGTGGATGGGTACAGATAAAAATTTGGTGTTATATGCACAATGTGGTTATCCTCAAATCTGATCTTGAAGCCCAAGCATGTCTGACAAAAAGCATGTGTGATCAAAAAGGAGTTAACAAAGTTTTAGCACAGAGGCATTAAATTTGGAGAACCTAGTACCAAAACTTGGCTTCAAGCCATTTGTGGTTACCAATTTTGAAAAAGTCAAACAGGCTAGCCAATTGTTTTTATGGAAAGCTAAGCAATTAATGCTCCTACCAGCAACCTATACGAACAAATTCCTCATGTATAACAGAAAGGATGCTGTAAATACACAGATCCAGTTCCTTGCCCATAACCTGTTAGTCCTGACATACTCCAGCTTTTGAAGCACAATCATCCAATAAACATAAATTAAAAAAATAATAATAAAACAAAAACCCAAAACGGATACACACAAAACAGACACATACACACACACATAACACAACTATACATATATCAATATATATGTCTATGTACATATGTATATACTTTGCAGTTTGCAGGACATCAAAACTACAACAAACAAAGAAACATATATTAGAATTTTTCTTCAAAAAGAGTAACGTTTTTGGAAGTAAATCTGCAATAGAGATATCTGAATATGTACTATATTTGATTACAAAATAAAATCAAAAATTGAATGCTTGAAATTTGAAAAACAGCAAAAATTCGAAGTCAACAAGATCAAAAAGAGAGAGAGAGAGAGAGAGAGAGAGAGAGAGAGAGAGAGAGAGAGAGAGAGAGAAGTAAAACCTCGTGGACGAACGATTCTAATTCAGGTTTCGAGAGGTCGGAACAAAGAGCATCAATGATCTCCTTCTCGTGATTGTTTGCTATTTTCAGTAAACTCTCCAACTGGGACACTCTCCACTCGAAGCTCTTCGTCTTACCATTCCCAAACGCGTCTCTCAGCTCCTTCATCATCGCACTCGCCGTCTCGGCGTCGAACACCTCCTTTTTCCCGTACTCCAACTCCATTATCGTCAACTAACTCAGCGAACAACTCAGAGTCCTATAGATACAGATATATAGAAAGAGAAAAGTGTGTGGAGAAAGCAATGTGGGTTAGGATTGGTGCTGTGCGACTTTTGGCGAGAGAGAGAGAGAGAGAGAGAGAGAGATGCTTCGGCTATTCCGGGTATGTATTATATTTTACATTATTGGATGTTTGAAACTTTGTATTCGAGTAGGAGGTGAAGATAGCGAAGATATAACATATCTTTACAAGTGTAGTATTTGTCGTGTCCTCAAAGACTGGAGTGATGCAAACGTAAACAAATAAGAAAGTGTCAATTACACTCATAGACCCTGAAATTAGGATTATTTACATAATCTCCCCTTAATATTTAATAAAATGATAGAAACGTTCCTATTGAACAATTTAATTGGTCAGTGTTAATATTTTTTTTATGGAATGACATATTTACCCTTTGGCTTGTCAACAATGATCAACTTTTCAAAAAATAAAGTGTAAAAACACATTAACACAAGTTATATCAAAAATTCAATCTGAATTTAAAGTCGAAACCAATTCTCCCCCTAGAACTAGGTTAGAACCCCCAAGAACCATTCTCCATCCCCCATAAACTTGTCAAACCCCTATCCCTCTCCTCTCAACGTAATCATTCCCCTTTCTCTAAAATGTCGTCAAAAGTCAAAATCATGTCATATTTTCAAACCCAATGCTCGTGTAAGTGTATTTGTTGAGCAGGGTGTAACAATGCACATATCAACACACACATGAACTGCATAGAAAAATGGAGAGTTCGATTAGTGGATTTGTTATCCAAATGTATAAAAGATCAGACATGTGATCAATTTTGCTCGAGTGAAAAGTAAGAGCGTAATATTCACATTTTTAATTTCTAAGCAAATAATAATAATAATAATAATTTCTAAGCATCACTTCTGCTCACATAATCATTTTGTGTTACTAGCTCAATAAGGTAAGTGGGGATCAATTAATTTAAAATAAGAGAATATCATATCAACATTGAAAAATTAGAGGATGATCATGGAGTTTTTCATATGCCAAGGAAAGTCAAGAGTAATTTACCAAATAAGATGAGTGTCAGATAGGCCTGGTATACTCGTGTGCTGGTGGTACATGAGAGCATTGACTTACTGTAAATAATATTTACTAGTTAAACATGTATTCAATTCATCCTTTACCACTCATACCTCAATCTAAGATTAAAAAAAAAATGATTTAGTACACAAAATTGTAGTTATTGCGGAGTTCGGAGAGGTAATCGCTTGCATTCTTCTATACCAAATAATATTTGCGAAACTACCACTGCAATTATCACTATTATCATCGGTTACACAATATTATGTATATTCAAATTGGGTAAATATCATAATTGGTCTCAAATTTTGTCTCCGATTTTAATTTAGTCTATAAACTTTTAATTATCCCAATTTAATTCGTCAACTGTCAATTTTATCTCAATTAAGTTATTTCGTTTATTTCTATTGTTAGATCAATATAAAAAACATTTGATTTAACATTTGAAATGAATCAGATATAGTTTAGTCTTCGATTGATCTAAGGTAAAAATCGATGAAAAGACTTAATTAAGATGAAATTGATCACTGAAAGACTAAATTAAAAAAATAAAAAAAATTAATAACCAAATTTAAATCAAAGACAAAATTTATGAACCAATTATCATATTTATCCAAACGAATTCTTTTTAAAGTTTCATTCTAAGTGTATTTTTTCTCGCCCTAGTGGCTTTAACTTTATCGTTTCTCTTCCAATTTGTTGATTTGGTGGTCCAAATTCACCGAGGCACATCATCCTATAGCGTGGCAAAGTCAGAAAGAAAACATGCTGGTCCTTGGATTGTTCCCTAATGGACATGTGAGTTTGTTTTTTTCCCTTTTTTTTTTCTTTTGATAGCAATGGTATAGCATCTAATTTAGGGAAAAAAAATAATATGAAAAATAAGATGCTTCATTTTTACCCAAAAAATCAAAAAAAAAAACCCAAAGGAAAATTTTCACCTACTATAATCTCTTCACATTCGTAGTCTAAAATAAATATTTTATGGACGGTGATACCATGTCTTTATCAACAAGTGATCTTAAAATTTGATACGAAATCATATAATATAATCTCTTCACACTCATAGTCTAAAATAAATATTTTATACACGGTGATTCCATGTCTTTACCAACATGTGATCTTAAAACTTGATACGAAATCATTATACAAACTAATGAACTCCAAATATATAGATGAGGTAGTTATGGATTATTTCTGGTTCTTTATACCCATATGGTTAATTTGTCTTTAGTTTTGATGACGTAGGTAAGAAATCAATCGAGCCTAATCTAGTTGATCATCCATAATGTTCCCAATTAAAAGGTCAGAGATTAGTCCGAACAAAGATAGTGATTCATCTCTTTTGTATCCCTCTCTACGAGGGTTATATTCTACACTCTTTCTGGATTCGTTTTTTTTTTTTATGCTCTGTTTGGTATGAAGGATGGAAAGTATGAATGATAAAAAAATATGAGGGATACACTTTTTATTCTTTAAGGATGAAAAGTAGAAATGATACATTTTTCTTCCTTTGTGTTTGGTTGAATGGATGAAAAATAAAAATGACTATTTTTTTTTGTACTGACTAAAATTAGGGATGACAATCAAGTCGTGTCTTGTCAGATTCGTGTTGAGTCATTACGGGTTTGTGTCGAATATTAGTCAAACCTAACTTAACTCATTTAATTAATTGTGTCATGTCGAGTTGCGAGTTGACATGTTTATTTTTATATTGAGTTCGAGTTGTGTCACCGTGTTTAGTCGAAAATTTTTACATTTACTTAAGATAAATAAAAATATATTTTTTAATTTAAAATTTTTTTAAAATATATATATATACATATTTTACCATTGTATTTTTATATGAAATTAATGTATACATAATATAAATATATATATATATATATATATATATATATATATATATTAAAAGATATATAAATAAATAAGATACATTTTAACACAAATAATTAATTTTTCATCCACTTTCCTTTTGGTTTTAGAGGGATTGATTTTGGTGAGTTGGAAGGAAAGTTAATTCATCCATTTTTTCATTTTTCCTACTTTCCTTACTTACCAAATATGATGTTTTATTTATCCCTCTAACTTTCCATCTTCCTATTTCTTATCATCCCATTTTTTCATCATACCAAATAAAACATAGACTTGTGATTCATTTCGAACTTTATTATAATAATGATTTATGAGACTTGTGTTAATGTTAGTATTAAAATAAAAGGAAGGTAAGAGTTTAAGCCTCATAAGATATGAAATAAGCAATGGTCAATTCTTGTCAAATCCGAGGATTGGGTTCAAAGTATCTTGAATATGACACACTTTGCATCAAACAATTCTAATTGATTGCGTCCCCAAACTTTGATATTTAAATTAAATACAAATAATATTTTTCTTAAGTCGAACACATGTTAATTGTTTATTCATCCCTTATTTCTTTTTGTAATAATCACAAATCAAAAAGTAAAAAGTAAAAACACCAAAAAAAAAAATAATAATAAATAAATAAATTGAGGCATTGTGGGTCCTACTTGACCAAAGCATATAAATATAAAGATCCTCATCATTGGTGGGATTTGATAGCATTTAAATCGCCATATTTAGTTGACATGGAATGGATTCGCACGTATTTATTGAGTTCTCCAAAAGGGATTAACAAAGCAGGAGTGAAAAAGACCTCACTCAATTAATTTGAGTACATTACGTAATGCAATGTGGGTTGTCACTGGTGACTCTTCTTCAAACATTACCAATAAATGAAGCTAACGTTGTCCATTTATTTGTTGTTGACATTTAGGTAATTCCGTTGAGAATTCGCTAAGCCGGTACAACAAACACCCCACGCCCCTACTCTCTCCTACGTGGTACTGTTTAGTGCTATCTTTGGTCATTGGGCATACCCACAGTACTGTTGTGTCTGTCTTATTTGTTTCTTAGTTATTTATTTAATGTTCCGTTTGATACGATAGAAAAATAGAAGGATAAATAAAATATTATATTTGATAAAAAACAAAAAAAGTTGATGAATGAGTTTTCTTTCTAACTCATCAAAATCAATCCCTCTAAAATTAAAAAAAAATAGATAAAAAGTTAATTATTTGTGTTGAAATATTTTTTATTTGTCTATCTTTGATATATACATATATTATGTATACAATGATAAAATATGTATTATATTTTTTTTTAAAAAAAAAAATTAAAAAAAAAATAACAATTAAAAAAAAAATTGTTTTCCACCTTACCAAGCACAAAAAAAATTAATTATTTTTATTTTTCATCTGTTCTATCAAACACAAAAGAAAGAAAGTGTATCATTCCTACTTTCCTTCCTTGGAGGATAGAAAGTGTATCTCTCATATTTTCCATTGCTCCTACGTTCTATTCTTCCTACCACTCAGAGCATAAGGGTTTGTAGTGAGAATTAATTAATTTTAACTAAATTTATTTAATTACTTATTTTACATTAATTCAATCTGTTATTTTTATGTCATGTTTTTGTTCATTCGTATAACTCGTAAATAAAAAAATTAACATTAAAATTTAGGATTAATTACGATTCGTCCCCTCTAATTATAGAACACAATGATTGGCCATACAAGGGAGTTGGTATGGTGTCGCTGTCACCCAATAGGATTCAATTGATGTAATATTGGATGATTAAATTTGATTAAAATTGAGAAGAAATAAAATTAAGAAGGATCCAAATCCCTTTCATTCACTATCCTTAGAAACATAATTGTGATTTATTTAGGTCACCTACAATGACCTAATCATCTGGGATACCAAACACTTAGCTGGACTGTTGTTTTGGTCAATGTTTTTCATTCAAATGCCCAAATCTAACTAGACTTGGATCCAATACTTGGACAAAGGACCGGGTTCAGGACAAAAAATTAATTAGCAAAGCCATACAAATGTTGCTACTTTCTCATTGAGAATTGAAAGTTGAATGTTTAACTAACATGTCTTGTTTGAGCATTTTAAAATTTGGATTTGATCATGAGTATATTATGTATTGTTTGATCACACTTTAATCATATTTAATCAATACAAAATATCAGTGAATCTTACTATAAAAAAAATAATACACATTTATGTATGCATATGGTACTATTATAGATGTTACTAATGCTCCATTTGGTAGAAAAGATGGAAAGTACGAAAGATACACTTTCTATTTTTCAAGAATGGAAAGTAAGAATTATAAACTTTCCTTCTTTTATATTTGGTTAGATTGATGAAAAATAAAAATAACCAATTTTTTTTTAATTTTTTTTGTCTAATATTAGGGGTAACAATCGAGTCGTGTCGTGTCAGATTCGTATTGAGTCATAAAATTATGAGTCTTCTATATTTCTTGTTCGCGTGACAGGTCATTTTCGAGTTCATGTCGAGTTATAATCAAGTTCGTGTCATAAAATTTATGTCAAGTTTGAGTCGTATCATCATGTTGAGTCAAAAAATTTCACCCCTAATTAAGATGAAAAAATATATTTTTTTTAAGTTTTTAAGTTTTAATTTTTTAATATATATATATACACACACACACACACACACATATTTTATCATTGTATTTTTATATAAAATTAATATATGCATAATATATAAAAAAATAAGATACATCTTAACACAAATAATTAAGGTCATGTTTGGTTATCATCTCGGAAACAATTTTTTGTTCTTAAAATTTCAAAAACACTCAAAACTTGTTTGTTTAGCATTTTTGTTCTCTAAATTTTAGAAAAGAAAAATGAGATTTGAGTCAAACAAACACAAAACAAGTGTAGCTTGTTTTCAGAGTTTTCTTTAAAAATTTTGGAAACAAGGAGAACAATATATATAATTTTTTTAAAAGTTTGGTTTATTGAATTTTTTTTAATGAAATTGCCAATCTAAAAATAATTTTTTTATTAATGTTTGAATTACTGTTCAAATATATGTTTAGGTTGTGCAAACATGTTTTACTATTTTCTGTATTGTAAAATTGTTTTTGAAATCATCTAACCAAATAAATTTTTTATCTCAAAAAATATCAAAACCACTTTCTTAAAATTCTTCTCAAAAACTATTTTCAGATACCATTTTTTGAAACGCAAACCAAACAGGCCCTAACTTTCCATCCATTTTCCTTCCGATTTTTGTAAGTTGAAAAGAAAGTTAATTCATCAACTTTTTCTTTCTTCCTATTTGCTTTCCTTACCAAACATGATGTTTTATTTATCCCTCTAACTTTCCATCTTTCCATTTTTTCATCACACCAAACGGAGCATAAGTTTGACAGAAGGGCATAAATTGGAACAAGAAAAAAGAAACCCTACATAAAAAATTACTTAGAAATTAAAAAAATAACGAGAAAATACTTGAAGAAAACATTATCAAGCAATATCTAAAGTTTTAGACTTGGTTACTTTAGCCCAGTAATCCAAGACCAACCCATTGTCATGAAACTTTAGTTGGAAGTTGGGTTGACCTTAGGTTAAGAAAATTTAATTAGGATAAAGTAACGTCCTCAGAGTTTCCAGCGGTTTTTATATTGGGCAACTGTTAAATAGGACCCTCTTGGCTTGAGCCTAGGTTGTTCCTCAACCAAACCCAAGCCAACGCAAGTTGCCTTGAGTTGCTCCTTACAACTGGACAACATGGCTAATGGCTCCACATAACGCATCAAGACCAATTTCATGTACAGATCAAAGAGTTGTCTCCTTTTACAATGCAAGATAGGACCAAGTTATTTGATGGGCTGAAAATACAGATGGGCTTACGAGAGTATTGCCCAGTTTCTCTGGATGGGCTTAGGTGAGTATGGTCGATCTCGTTCATACGTAGAGAGTACGAGTTTGAATATTAGCAAAAAGTTCACCTCACTTTGAACAAATTAACACTAGAATGCAACAAATAATGGTTAGCTTGAATGATCTCTAGATGAGTAGATGGGCTTTTTCAGCTTCTTGGCCTCCCCTTCCCCTTCCTCTGAAATCTTATTTATAGAGTTTTGGTGGCCATAAAATTAAGAGCATCTCTAATCATGACTTAAATTTATGTTTAAATTTGAATAAAAAACTTGATTTGGTGTAGAGTACTTCAATGAACAAACTTAAATATCTACTCAAATCTTTTAAAAAATTTCTTTATTATCCCAAAACTCATTTTTTTTATCATTCAAATCATGATATTTGATAAAATAAATGAAATTTTCATATCTGTCCACAAATACGTAATTTAAAAAAATTGAATATGTATATAACACTAAATGGAAATAAAGAAACTATCCTAGAATTCTAAGATTGTTCTAATCCCTTATCATTTTTTATAAATGCAAATAAAGAAAAAAAATATATATAACTATTTTGACATGGGCTTGGTCTGAAGAACACAAAAACATATGTTTTTAACAAAAATGAAAGATTGAAGAAAAAAAATGACAAATTTTCTAAATGTAACAAAGGTTTAAAATTTCAGGAAGAATTGATGGTCTGAAATTGTAGTACCGATAGTGTTTAACTCGAAAAAAATCAAAGAAAAATTGATTGGTAGACTTAGGGTTTATATGGTATGAAAGATAGGGGAGATTAAGGTTTTTAAAAAGTACAAAAAATCAAGAAGATAGAAGATGAAAAGGAAAAAATTTACCAAATGATTTGTAAAAACTTCAGTGGTGGTCAATGATGGAAGCAACGTAGTAGAAAAAGGCAAGAAGAGGCAAAGAACAAGTTGTCGAAAAAATATTTTAATTTTGGATAAGTTAAAAAGTTACCGTTAGAAATTTAGTATAGAATTTGAGTTTACTTCAATTTGGATTCAAAATAAGTTTTGTCTTGATTTGGTATAGATTTGAGTCGAAGGTTAGAGAAGTTTTTTGGACCATTTAAACTCAAATTTGAATTTGAGTCAAGGTTGGAGATGCTCTAACATACTCCTATGTGAGTTGGACTTGTATTTAATTTTGGATTTTAGTAAATTTCAACTTAGAGATAATGAGATGTGAGTACCTTTTTCAAAATTTATTTGGCTTTAAGTACCAGCTCTAAACTTATCCTCTTTTAAGTCCTCTTTTTTATCAAATAGTTGTCAATAAGTACACATTTTAAAACATTTTCAAATTCTTTCTAAAATATATTCCATAATACCCCTACCATAAATAGTGCATATCTAGTTGAATGTGAAATTTTCAAAATTAGAATGTGAAACTTTCAAGATTCTTTTTGATATTTGTGTATCATTTGAAATTTGAAATTTCATACACACACACACACATATATACACACACGTGTTACTGTTTGATGTTACTCTTTTTTGTTGAGCGTTCACTGTTTGATGTTACTTTTTTTTTTGTTGAGCGTGTTACTGTTTGATGTCACTGTATTATGCACGCGCGCGTGTGTATATATATATATATGAAATTTTAAAATCCAAATGATATACAAATATTAAAAGGAATTTTGAATGTTTCACATTTTAATCTTGAAAGTCTCACATTCAATTAGGTATGCACTATTTATAGTAGGAGTAAAAGGGATTTTATGACTTTTTTTTAGCATATGTACTTCTATCCCAATTATTTTAAAAAGTGTACTTTTATCTTATTAAATTTTTTGGGAGGTATCGGCCTTCCTAAGCCCCTTGAACTTAAGCATTAATGAATTTGGACTTAGGCCCATTCCAATTTTATTTAAAAAAGCATTCAATGTGCCTGGAGTCGACGATAAATCAAGATCTCTAAAAAATAAAACCTTTTTTTATCATAAATTAATTATTTTATAAAAATTCTAATTAATTAATTCAAATATACAAAATCAGTTATTTTACTTGTATGAAATCACAAGCATTCGATGTTCGTGACACAATGAATCAAGAAATTTTACAGAGTAAAATTTTTATTAAAAGACATGAAATAATTAATAAGAGAAATCGTACCTTAAAAAAATATTAGGTCAAAAATAAATACCATGTTTTATTAAAAGAATCACCCCTAAATTTAATAAAACAAAAAACTAGAGAGAGACACTAAAGCTAGAATAATTCTTACTTAGAGTTTACAAGAGCTTTTATAAGGATTAGGAAACTAAGAATACTAAATGGAGTCAAAAATTTGTTTTTGACCAATCTGTTCATCGTATACGAACGCGTGTTTTGAGTCGTTCAGACGCACTACTTTATGTTAGTTTTTTTACATGTTGAGTCCGAACATGCATTTCTATGTTCAGACATGGATAAGTTTTTTCCCAAACTTTTAATGCAATTTTGACATAATTAGAGGCCGATTCACAAAATATTCATTAAATAAACTTTTGAAACCCTTAAATTCTACTTTCCAATGCCGCAAAGATTAGGTCAATTGGATGTCGGAGTAAATTCTACTTTATATATTTCTAAATGATCACTTATAATTGCTTATAATTTTTTTACCACATTTAACCACTTCAATTTTTTTATTTAAACATAATTAACCATATATATTTCTCTATTTCAATATCTTTCATCTTTTAGGTCTTTTTTTTATTTTTGTCTATTTATACACACGCACTGTGTGTATACCTAAGCATAAATCTATCTATAAAACTTATATGCAACTAAGCGTGTTAATTAAATAGTATTTTTGATTAATAATCTAACTTCATGTGAAGTTTTTTTATTATATTTTAATGTAATTGAATTTTGATTAGGCCTGTCAAAATTCAACACGACACGATTAGCTGACATGGATTAAATGGGTTTTGGTGAAACTTTAATGGGTTTGGGTGATAAACGGGTTGACCTGTTTAACACGTTTAATAAATAGGTTATGTTCATGTGAGACATGTCAATCCGTTTATAACCTGTTTACCCGCTTAAATAAAATTAAATTAACAATTATTAATTAGATTATGTAACGCCCCAAAAACCACCTTGAACGACATTACAATTTAAAATCATTCACATCATAAGAGCAACTAATATAATCCATCAATAAATAAAAATTCATTCATCATATCTAATATTTACAACATCATCCCAAAAGAATATGCCCAACCATGATAATTACATCCAAAGGAATCAAATTTAACTTGCAGAGGAATAACAAAAATATTAGACTCCACCGAGTCTTCAAAGGAATTTCCTACTCTAGCACCTAGGAGAGTATAGCTCTAAGCATCCACCTTGGGTTCCACTTGCCCGTCTAGCGAAGCTTTCCAATGCACCTATTCATCGACTCTGTGCTTCTCATCTAACACGTAATCTGTAAATATATTGTTTGTAGGGGGTGAATACTAAGCTCGTAGCAACATTCCTTCCAAATTCGAACAAGGTTTAGAAAACATGTAAAACAAGTCGGTCTCATTTCGCAAATATCATATATTAATTTTTGAAAGAAAATAGGAACATTTTAATAGATCTCAAGTTTACACAATAACAATAAATTAAATGAAGTAATAATGCCAAATTACAAATAACAAATCATTTCCAACCATAAACCATTTCCCACAAGTTCTTGTAGAATCTCATACTTCCACAAGCTCTTGTAGAAAACCGTTTCTGGTACAATAAACTATTTTTCACAAGTTCTTGTAGAGTCACATACCTCCACAAGCTCTTGTAAGAAACCAATTCCACATAATAACAATAATCGTTCAATAGTATCATCTCATATTCTCATGTATGTTGGTTGCTTCCCATTAATTTGCACAACTATTCTACCTCGTTCATCCAACCATAACCACACAAACCACTTTAGAAAGGGCGTATACCGCCTTCCACGGCATTGACGAATCCTTCCCAAGAAATGTATATTATCCCTAAACCTCGAATTTATATGAACAATAGTGGTGGCTTTCACAAACAATAAACCACTACAAGTGTTAGGAAATCATCTCACCCCCATTTATTTTTTTCTTCTTGGAACGTAATCTTCAACCTTTTGACAGACAACATCTAAATAGGAGACCAACTCATGTCCTATCATATTCCTTTGGTTTTTGTCATCTTCAACCTTCCCTTTTATTCTAACCTACATTTTTTGCATAGTCTTCTAGATAGTTTGAATGTTCTTCAATGACATTCCTCAAAGGTGATATTGTCGCCTGTTGTTCTTAAACAAGAAAAATGAAAGTGGACAAAACTTAAAATTAAGAATTAAAACAATAGGTATTCGTTGCTGGGAGAGGCTCTGGTCATTGTTCATCCGCCAAATTTCAAGTCTCTGAACCCTAGTTTTCATGGCAAAAAGAAGACCATTTTTGAGCAACTTTCAGAGGTGGTCATGCTCTCTTCTATGGCGGAAGCCACCGGTATCTTTGGTATTGTTGCTCATGTGGTGTTGGAGCACATGTCAAAGAAAGTTGACTTATTGTTTCTATAGCGTCTAGCCACAAAAATCGGATAGGAATGCGGAAGAGTTTTTGGTAATGCGAAATACCTATCAATTTTCTCATTCTTACCCTACCCTACCCGCATTAATTAATTAATTTATATATATATATATATATATATATATATATAACAAAACCTAATTGCTAACCATCATCTACACTCTACAAACAGCGAGTGGCACGCCTCCTCAGTCCTTTCCTCTTGCCTGCCTCACTCCACAATCTCCATTCCTCTCCATAGCTCAGGCCGTCACTCCACTCTACTCCACTCCTAAGTCCTCTCCTCTTGCTTGCCTCACTCCACAGTCTCCACTCCTCTTCATAGCTCAAGCGATCAGGCCTTCATCATTCAGGCCTCCTCAGGTACTTTCTCTCTCTCTCAGTCCTGCCCATATAGCCATTTCAGTCATTTTAGTCCTCTCATTTTGCCAAAAATTATTCGAATACTTTCTTCAAAAATATTCAAATAATTTTGCCAGTTAAATGGGTCTGTGATTTTGAATAATTTCATCAATTTATTTGTGGGTTAGGTTTTGTTTTATGCTAATTGAATGAAATATTAGGTTAGTTAAATGGGTATGTGATTTCCCCACATGAATTCTAGAGTTGGTGGGTACTTTGTGCTTAGTTGATTCTGAATACTCACAGTTAAGAGCGAATCTGATTATTATGCTGATTCACATGTGTGTGTAATTTTGTTATTCTCGTTTAATCAGATTTACTTTGTGGGTTACTCTTGTTTAGATTATTATGCCTTCACCTTCTTGTTTAGCTTGTAATCTGATTATTATGCTGATTCACTTGTGTGTGTGTAATTTGGTTTTTTGTGTAGGTTACATGATTTGTGATGAACTGGTGATTTATTGGAACAGTTATGATTTTAATGTGTTTCATATTGTTTAAACTTAAAATAATTGTTATTATATTTGTATAACAATTATGATGGATTGATGTTCATGCTTTCTTGTATTTAATTATAATTGTTGTTGTAATTATTTTAGGTTTTAGTGTTTTTGATTTATTGTGTTGTGAAATTGGAGTATGTTATTAAATTGAATTGTTAAAATGATTCAAAAATTAATAGCTACAAAAATGTTTACCCGACTTCCTACCCAGATTGGGGTAAGAAGTCGGGTAGGAATACCACACCTGATCAAGTAGGGTAGGCCAAGAAAAAATTCTTCTGTAAAGTATTGGGTAGGAAGACGGAAAACTATATTTTCTATCCATAGGGTAGGTTAAACATCCGTAGTGTTGTTCACGCTATGTTGGAGCAATGGCCAAATAAAGTTGGCCTATTGTTTCTGGAGCCATCGTTGGTCTAACAAGAGCGAGGAGCTTCATCCACTGCTTGAGAATATTTTTAGCATGGAAAAACTCATCAAAATATTAATAGATGATAATGAGATCAATGAAGGTGCTAAGAAGGAGAAGAAGAAAGAAAAAGAGTTGGAGAAGGAAAAGGAGGAGGAGGACCCCAATTCCAGCGAGTTAGATTGATGAGTATGTTTATTAAGTTTTTTTTTTAACCTAAACTGACTTCTCTTGACTATTTTACATTTAACGATATTTAATTGACAAATCGACTATAAATAGGTATAAAAATATCTTTTTCATTTTTGTTGTCAATTAAAGATATGTTATGATTGATAGAACAACACCTGTAAATTATATTGGCAAGGACTCGAGAGGCAGAAATTAGACAAACTTAGGCACCACAACCATTGTACAGATTGTCATATATGCATGCACAATAAAAAGTAATGCTATGAACATCATTATGTTTATATTTTAACCTCATTAATTTTGTAGAGATATTTTAAAATATTGAAATATTAATCTATATTGGTCTTTCAGCTTGTTGCGTCCGAACGCGCGTTCCTAACCATCCAAATGTGTTGAAGTTTTTTAGCCAAACTTTCAACGTAATTTTGATATAGTTGGAGATCGATTCACAAAATTTTAATGAAACACACTTTTTAAGTTCTTGAAATCTATTTACCAATGCCACAAAGATCAGGTCAATCAAACATTTGAGTATAAAGTTATGACTAACATATGGAAGGACCGAAATAGTGTCAAAATTTTTCCTTCCCGAATTCTTACCAATGTGTGATAAGAAACATTTGTATGTCTAATTTTTTTTATTTACTTTATTACTATGTATAGGTACAAAAGTTCTTTTATCATTTATTTATTTTATTATTATGGATTATTGGTTTTTACAAATCGACTTTAGAGCAAATCTTGATATGTCCAAATTTGAATTCAATAAAAAATTTGAGCTCTAACTGTGATCCATTTATTCAACGGAATTCAAAATTTTAATTCATATCCGAATATGTTATCAATTTGATATTAAATTTGATTACCCGATCCGATTTGAAAATTTTGAATCCCAACAAAATTTCATAAAAATTAATTATTTTACCAAATTAAAGTTAAATTTCGACCTAATTTAATTAACCAACCATTATATTGAATAATTTATGTTTAATTTCATGTAAATCTCATTAATAATCTAACTAAACATATATTTATATATCTATTTTTCTTAATTAAATGTGATTTATAAACTTTTAAGAATGGTTGATTAATGAAATTTTTATAAAAGAAACTTTTGATGCTCTTTAAGTCTACTTTTTAATACCATAAAGATCAAGTCAATCAAACATTAGAGTAAAACGTTAAGACTAAAATACTGAGGGACCAAAATAGAGTCAAAAATTTTCCTTCCTAAATTCTCACCATTACGTGATAAATTTTTTTTGTTTATCTCAATTTTATTTATTTTATTGCTATGTTATAAATACAAAAGTTCATTTCTTATTTATTTGTTTTATTACTATGGATTAAAGTCGTCCATGGATCGAATTTTATTATGTCCTAATCTGAATCTAATAAAAAATTTGAGCTCTAAATTTGATCTATTTATTATATAGATTTCAAAATTTTAATCCATATACGTATCTGTTATCAATTGGATGTTTAATCCGACTACCCAATCCGATTTGAAAATTTGAATTTCAAAAAGAATTAATAAAAAATAATTATTTTACAAAATTAAAGTTAAATTTCAACGTAATTTAATCAATCAATTATTCCATTCAATAAGTTTTGTTTAATTTCATGTAAATCTCATTAATAATCTAACTAAGTATATATTTATATTTCATAATTTTTATAATTCAATATGTTTATGTATCGGATCATATTTTTATTAGTTTGAATTTATATGTATCTAAATTCAAAAATATTTAATCACATTTGCACTGAATTTAGATAAATAAATTGAAATACTAATCTATATTCGATTAAATGGAGTTTAATTTGGATTAAAATCCATTTTATTGACTAACCAACTATAAATATGTACGAAAGTGTCTTTTTTAATTTTTTTTATCGGTCAAAGATATATTGTGAAAACTATATTGGAGAGGGACTCGAGAGATGGAAATTGGTTGAAATCAGACGTCACAATCATTGTACATAACATTACATACACAAGCACGATTGAAACTAATGATATGCATGCCATTTATGTTTATAGTATAAAGCTCATTATTTTTGCTGAGATATATTAAGATATTGAAATTTTAATCTATATTGCTCTTTCTGCTTATTGCGTCTGGACGCGCGTTTCTAGCTGTCCAAACACGTGTAAGGTTTTCGACAAATGTTTTTACATGATTTTGATATAGTTAGAGACCGATTTAGACACTTTTGAAACTCTTGAAGCCTACTTTCAATGCCACAAAGATCAAGTCAATTAAACATAAAAAATTAAGACTAAAATATTTAATTACCAAAGTAGTATCAAAATTTTTCCATCTCGGATTCTTACCAAAGAAAAATTTGTTTGTCCCAATTTTTTATTTATTTTCTCACTATATATAGGTGCAAATGTGTCTTTCTCATTTAGTTGTTTTATTACTATGTAATAGTGTTTTCAACTGGTCGAATTTACACCGGATTTTGATATGTCCAAAATTGAATCTAATAAAAAAAATTGAGCTCTAAATTCGATCCATTTATTCAAAGAATTTCAAAATTTTAATCTATATCTGTATCTATTATGAATCAGATATTCAATCTGACTACCCAATCTGATCTGAAAATTTGAATTCCAACAAAATTTCACAAAGAAGTTAATTATTTACCAAATTAAACTTAAATTTAAACCTAATTTAGTCAACCCATCATTCTATTTAATAATTTCTTCTTAATTTCATGTAAATCTCATTAAAAATCTAACTAAGTATATAGTTATATATCCTAATTTTTTAATTAAATATGTATATATATTGAATTGTATTTTTATTAGTTTGAATTTATATGTATCTAAATTCAAAAATATTTTAAAAAAATTAATAACACATGGACTAAATTTAGATAAATAGATTGAAATGTTAATCTATATTTGATTAAATGGACATGAATTCGGATTAAAATCCCTTTTATAGACAGACCAATTGTAAATAGGTACAAATGTATCTTTTTCATTTTTGTTGTTAATTAAAAATCTGTTGTGATTGATGGAACATCACCTGTAAACTACATTGGGGAGGTACTCGAGAAACGGAAATCGAGCGAAATCAAGTGTCACAATCATTGTATAAAACGTCACACACGCACGCATAATAGAATGTAATATTATGTGTGTCATTTTGTTTATAGTGTAAACTTCATTATTTTTACTGAGATATCTTTAAATATTGAAATATTAATTTATATTAGCTTTTCTGCTTGTTGCATTTGGATATCCGTTCCCAACAGTTCGGCGCGTGTAAGTTTTTAAGTCAAACTTTCAACGTGATTTTAATATAGTTAGAGGTCAAAATTTTCATGAAAGACACTTTTGAAAATCTTGAAGACTACTTTCCAATGCCAAAAAGATCAGGCCAATCAAACATTAGATTAAAAAGTTAAAACTAAAATACTGAGGGATCGAACTAGTGTAACAATTTTTTCTCTCCGAATTCTCACTAATGTGTGATAAGAAAGAAAATGAATGTCTCATTTTTTTAATTATTTGATTACTATGTATAGGTATAAAAGTTCATTTCTCATTTATTTTTTTTATTACTATGGATTAGTGTTTTTAACGGATCAGATATAGATCAGATTTTGATATGTCAAATTCTAAATTCGATAAAAAATTTGAGCAAATCCATTTAATTGATTGAATTTTAAAATTTTAATCCATATTTGTATCTGTTATCAATCAGATATTCAATCTGACAACCTGATCCGATTTGAAAATTTAATTGAATTTAGATTAAAATCCATTTTATTGATAGACCAACTATAATAGGTTTAAAAGTGTTTTTTTTTCATTTTTGTTATCAATCAAAGATATGTTGTGATTGATGGAACAACATTTGCAAACTACATTGCAGAGGGACTCGAGAGATGGAAATCGAGCAAAACTAAGCGCTACAACTATTGTATGGAACGTCACGTACGCAGAAGGCGCAATTGAAAGCAATGCTAAGCGCGTCATTATGCTTATAGTGTAAACCTCATTATTTTTGCTGAGATAACATAAAAATTTATTTTTATTTGGTTTTATTTTTAAGTAATAATTTAAACTTGTGTTCAAATTTTTGATATTGAATTTAAAAAATTAAGATCAGTTTAATTGAATTATTTATTTTTTTTCTTCTTTGAACATGATCTGTAACTTTTGACAAACAGTGTCTAAGTCTAAAGAGGAGATTGGCCCATATTGTCATCTTCAACCTTCCCTTTTACCCAAACCAATGCCTTTTGTACAATCTTCCAAATAGTTTGTAGGTTCTTTAATGACATTCCTCAAAGGTGGAGCCGCCGCCTTTCGTTTCTCAAACAAGAAAAATGCAAGTAAGCAAAACCTAAAATTGAGGATTTAGACAAGTATTTGTTACCAGGTAGAGGCTCTGGTCATCATTCATCTGACCAATTTGAAGGCTCTAGAACCTCATCTTCATGGAAAAATGAAGACAAATGAGTGACTTTCAGAGGTTGTCATCCTTTCTTCTGCGGTGGAAGCTGCTAGCATCGGTGGTGTTGTTCACGCGGTGTTGGAGCACAGGCCAAAGAAAGCTGGTTCTGGCGTTGTGATGAGAAAGAGTTTAAAGATAGAGAGGGAGAGACAAAAGGGGATAGTGGTGGTGCTAAAATTGCTCTGGTAGTGGGGATGGGAATGGTCTCTGTGAGGAAAGAGTCGATTAAAATAGGGACAGAGAAAGGGGTGTGAGACCAGGGGAGAGAGGGAGAAAGATAGAAAGAGAGAGAGATTGATTGATTGACTGACTGATAAATGATGGGGGTCCAGTGTGAGTGACAGTGGTTTAAGGAGGTAGGAAAGGTGAAAATGTTGGCTGGGAAAGAAAATTGAATTGGGTGATTGTTGGATCGCTAGATCGATTTTTGATTGATCTAAATTGTTTTTGTGGTTTTTGGGAGTATATTTTTAAATTGAGAGGTGTAATATTATATATATATATCAAAAACATGAATGCAAAAATTGCTTAATTGGTATCAAAAAAATTCTAGAGCTCCATTACGAAAGACTAAATTGAGTGTGATTTTCAAGTAAAAAAAATAATTAGTTCAAGTAAGAAAAATATTTTAAGATCCAAAGATTATAGAGAACTACATCAATATTAGTTCAGCATTAACCAAATTTGAGCAAGCAAATATACCAAAAATTTTTTTTTTTTAGTTTATTTCAACTTAATCAAATATAAAAGTGTTATTGTACCAAAAAAAAATATAAAGTGTAATAAGATGTTATAAATCTCAAGAATCATTTATAATTAATCAAGTTTATGCTCAATTTCTCACTAATTTATTTTTAACATATACAATCCAAAAGTCTGTGCAACATTATTTTTTTCTTGTTGTGAAGGCTGGTTAAGTTCATCATCCATCTTATTTAGTAATTGTCTAGTTGACTTTGTGGAAGAGCAAAAAAACCTTTAGTAGGTTAGGGGAGGCAAGTGAACAAGTAGCTTGTCAAAAAAAAAAAAAAAAAAGCCCAAGGCGACTATACAAAAATTTTAGGGGAAACAATGTACCAAATTCAATCTAATAATGTATTTATTATTCTAGATATTACTTTGTTGCCTTGGGCTGAAATAGTTGATATTAAATTTTGGGATAAATTGGGTGTGGGTACGATTTTCAAGTCTTATTTGGATATAAGTTCCTTATTTTAATATGTAAGCACTTAAGTGCAAAATAAGTATAAAAAATTGTAATAAGGAAGTACACCTTTTGGTTTCCTTTTAAAAAAAGAAATATATTTACCTAATTATCTCAACTTTGGTTCGTGCATAATTGATATGGAAATATTTAAAAAGATTCTTTATAGTGCTATTGTGATATATACAATCATTTGAATTTTAAAATACTGATATCAATTCATTTAGCATTGTCATTTTGAACCAAAAGTTTTTCTTCTTTAATATTTCAATTTTCTTCGAATAAACTTTTCATTTTACATAGAATACAATAACTTTATTTTTTTTTGGGTGTTTTGCGAGATTTTGGCTTCTTCTTCATCATTTTAGAGTTTCGTCTTCTCTTCTAACTCGATGAAAATTGCTCAACTGGATGCATTGGTTTTGTCTTCTCTTTTTCATCTTCTTTTTTATTTTTATTTTTATGAATTGAATTCTTTTTAAAAATAATGTAACAACAAAAAAATCAATGTGACAAGGTATTCAAAAATAATGTAACAACAAATTAAATAGTGTGATAAATTATTCAAAAATAATATAACAACATATTAAAAAAATGTCAAAAGGTACTAAAAAATAACTTAACAATATATTAAACAATGTGACAAGTTATTGCAAAATAATGTGACAACATAGTTCTAATATAAGAACTATAATATATATAAAGAGAGAGAGAGAGAGAGAGAGAGAGAGAGAGAGAGAGAAATAGTTATTATCTTATAGAAAGAATCTAAAATTAAGAAATTTTGAGAGAAATAGTTCTAAAATTAAAATTAAGATTTTAGGTTGGGCCTCATGATTGGGCTTTTGTTATTTGTTCATTTTTTTTGTTTGGGCCTTATTTATTTAGACTTTATATTTAGGGAAATTTGAAGGCTGATATCTCTTTGTGAACTTATTTGATAATAAATCCATTAAGAAAACTTGTTTATTATTAAGTTCATTTTGATCCCCATTGTCCAAAATACTTCCAATAGTTATGTTTAATTAAAACAAATTTGAAAAATAATAACTCCTAAATTTTAGGAGTTTGACTAACACTAAAATTATCTCTCTCATATCTATCTATCTATCTATATATATATATATAGAATATTACTATTTATTTCTCTCTCTTATATATATACATATATATATATTAAATAGATAAATACATATACATATAATAACATTAAAAAAATATAGCAACAGTCACACACAAAAAATAGTAACATTTAAACACAAAAAAAATAATAATATTCATAAACAAAAAATAATAATATAAAGTATTAATATTTGAAAAAATAACAAATGTAACATGCTTAACAAAAACGGTAATATGAATAGTAACATGCTTGACAAAAATAGTAATGATAGTTTACGAAACACGATCGAGCAGATGGAGGATGCTAAGTGTACTGGAGTGCTCACAAGCTCGGGAACTCAGCTAATCCAATCTTCAATGGAGTCTCTTGCTCCAGGGGGAATATATTAACCAAAAGAGGGGTTATTACACAATATTTTGGCAAAATTTTTTTATTTCTTGCCTCCAGTCGAGGGCTTTGTCTAATATTTATAGCTAATCTTGGGCCTAGCTAGATCTAAGGCGAGATTCTTGCCTCTTTCTTGTAATGGCCGCTTGGATTGTGCAATGGTTCTAGGGTATGCCGGGGCAGTTGCAGATTTGTAGCCCGGATAAGTGTCTTTTGCCACTGAGGGGGTGCTAGCTATTCTCCACTTCGCCTTCCCTGAGGTGTGGAGGTCAAGGGTAAGGGCCTCAATGAGATTAGGCTCCCAACCTGTGGGGCTGGACTGGATAACGTAGCTAAACCTTGAGTATTTTCTAGGTACTATCAGTTTCCCCCCAGTCCCTGGTCAAAAAGGTTGATTTGAGTAGGGATTATGTCATGGCTAAGATGAGCGAGGCTGTTTGGGGTCGACCTCGATTTGTGCATGATAGAACTTCATTATGATGGTTATGGTGAACGTGTAATCATTCTTTTCTTGTTTCTCGTGCACGTCCCTTATTTCGAGGGCCAACGTACACTTGGCTTTAAATGTTATTGCACACCAAAAAATCATCTTTCATTTTCTTGAACCTTCTTCACATTCTATCTGCAGGCTTTACTTCTTTTCTTATTCCCTTGCAATTTCATCTTCCTAAATTTGCTGGAGATCTAGGGCTTTGTTAGTGATCCCCAAATTCGATTTGAAGATTCTACGAGGCTAGCCTAGTTCGTTCCTCGAATTTTTCCTGGGTTTTTGGTTGCTCATTTTCAACTAGGTATGCTTTTTGCCTTGTTCTTATTTCATTCTAGATCCCTTGAATTCGAAGTGGTTGTTTAATTTTTGGACTTTTCTCTTCTGTCATTTTAAAAATCGACGTCATTCATTGTCCTTCCTTCCTCTCTTTTTAGATCCCTATTCTACTGCTAGGATCTTTCTTTTCGATCACTGGTGTCTTGACCCCTCGGACCTCAAGGGCTGCTTTGCTAACGTTCCTTTTTCTTATACCTCTTTCCATCTCCCTTTCTCCAACCCTACCATGTCTGCCTCTTTCGAAGCTAGAAATTCATTTGTTTCTCTTGCCATGGGCGAGAGGTCTCCTGAGCTGGAGGAGGACAACTTAGGCGATGTAGGTGATGAGATAAACAACTTTTCCTGTGTTGATTCTATTGATACTATGGAAGAAGTCGAAGTCCCTATTCCATCATCTTCCCTTGTTCTGAGGTCTAAGAAACCTCGAAAAGAGAAATCCAAGATGAGTGATGTTGGGGTTTTTGTTAGTGTTGGGGAGACAAAGGTCACCCCTGGAGCTTCAGACCTTGTTAGTTTTAGTGAGGTCACCCCTCCTTTTATGAGCATTCTTTCAACTCGAAATGATTTTCCCCTAGGTATGCAGTATTGGTGCCCATATGTGGATATTCGGTATGACTCCCAAGTTTTTAAGAATGTTTGCTTCTTTGTGGCTTCTTTCGAGAACGACCTTCGTTTCCCTATGCACCCCTTTCTTAAAATTGTTCTTCAACACTTCAATGTCTGCCCTACTTAACTTTCCCCCAATTTTGGGGGTGTTCTGGTGGGTCTTCTTATTTTCTTCAAGGAAAACAAACTTGGTGTCCCCACTGTATCCTTACTCATGAAGTTCTTCAATGTTAAGTTCAACCCCTCTGACGGTTTCTTGTACATTTCTAAATGGGTGAAGGCCCAACTTCTTATAACTGACCTTCCGAGCTCCCATAAGGGTTTGAAGAAGTTTTTCTTGTTCATGTTTAGGAAAGAATGGGAGTATAACTCCAGAGATGTAGTTGACACACTCTCTGTACCTCGGGCTTGGTCTGCCCCTGATAATCTGGGTAAGTTTTGCCTGAGTAGGCTTGATTCAGCTCACTATTTCATTCTGCTGACTTTATTTCTTTTATTCCTTTTAGGTATTCGACTCGACCTTAGTGTTGCATACAAGATAGTTTTGCTGGGCTTGGAGAGTTGCGAGCCAGAGAAATATTCCAAGCTTCTCAAGACTGAGGTGCTTACTAAGCTTAGGTTTAGTCCCCCGAGGTGAGAGTAGAGACCCATATTCTTATCTCTATAGTTGGCGCCGAAGGTTTTGCTGGTAAGGATTCTCTTTCATTATCCCTAACTCTTATTTTACTTCTTTTTCATTCGTACTGATCTATTTACTTTGGCTATGTAGGCTCCAACTCAATGGCTCCAGACGCCGAGGCTGTGAAGGCTAAGATTGCCCTTATAAAGAAGGATGGATGCGGGGGAAAACGTAAGGTCACGGTCGGGTTTGGGAGTGACTCGACTCCACTTTCAAAGGTGCAAAGGACAAAAGTGCCACCTCCTCCTCCTTCCCATACGGTTCTTACGCCTCCACCAAGTTTACCAAAGACCACTCCGACCTCAACTTCTCAAGGGATCTCTCCCCCTCTCCTCATAGGAGCTTTTGGACAAGCTAGGGCCTCCTCCTCCCCTTCGCCGGTAGAGGGCGCAAAGGCTCTAGAGTCCATTGCTCCATTCCTGTGAGAGCCTCCTCCCCCCGACCTGGTGAGAAACTAGTCGTCTGCCTAAGAAGGGTTTGTCAATAAAAGCTGAGAAAGGTAAGGGCTCACTTATCAAGAACGTGGGCCTTGCTGCTGAGGCCATCACTTCTGTTATCCTAGAATTAGACATTCAGGAGGCCATTGTTCTTCCTCTCCATACCGCTACCACTACTGCCTTGTGTGGTGTAACTTCGGTAAGTTTTTGATTTCATCAAGCTTTACCTTTGATTTATGTCGTTGCCTTGTACAGGCCTTGATTTTTCTTGTGTTTCTCTTGGCTGGTCATTTATGTAAACGCTTTGGTAAGCTGGGTCCGGGCCCTAGGAAGCACAGCTAAGGAGGCTCAAAGGGCTTTGAAGGTGTCTGAGCTCAAGTTTTTTAAGCTGAGCTTTTCTAATGATGACCCCAAAGCTTAGGTTGAAGGGCGGACCTCTGCTAACAAAGGTCTGGAGATTGAAGCTAGAAAATCAAGGATGAGCTCAAACTGAAGGCAAACAGGTTGCTCCAAGCTCGCAAAGATGTCTTCAAGGCCCTTGGATCCTTCAAGACAATGAAAAAAGAGTATGACAATTTAGCCGAGGTCAACACTACTTTGCTGAAGGAGATTGAGGCTGAGAGGGCTGCAGCTTAGAAGAGGATGCTTTGATCACTGAGCTTAAGGACGAGGTTGCTACCAACTGAGCCACTGGGTACCTTATTTTTTATGATCAAGCTGTGGAGAGGTATCCAAACCTGGACTTCGAATTCGACCCTCATTTGGATGAGGAGAAGAATAAGCCAAATGTAGGGGAGGAGGTAGAGGTCCCAGCCCCTACTGCTTTCGAGGTGGATGACGATGGGGTTAAAGCTCTTGCTGACTCTTAGGTTCAAGCTCTAGGGCTTATTCCTTCCGTGGTGGGAAATTCTGAAGTGACTTTGCCCCTAGTTGAAGTCGAAGTCCCTACTCCTATTTATACTAAAGCTCTTCCTGACTTTCCTCTAGTTGTTTCTTCTGCCCCTGAGCTACTTGAAGCCATTACTGATCCAACTGTAGAAACTTAGGACTTTTGTTATTTTAAGCTTTTTCTATAAAGACTTTGTATTTTACTTTTTGGAGGAAATGAAAAGATTTTTATCTTCGTGAAAAGACTTTTGTCTTGTGTTTTGCTTCTTCCCCTTTGACCCCTTGCTTTAAGGAGAACTTTATTTTTCTGGAAGCGAATTTGTTTTTGTCAAGTATGAGATTTGTTTTCAACCTTAGTATTTGTGAGCTGAGGAGCTCATCGCTGAATTATAAGCTGAAGAGCTCATTATTTGTTTATGAGCTAAAAAGGTTTATCATTTGTTCATGAGCTGAAGAGCTCATCCTTAGTTTATGAGCTTCTTCTAACTCTACTTCAGCTGATTCTGTTGAGCTGCTCAAGCTACCTGAGGTTAATGCTGAGGACTCTTGCATCCTTGTATGCTCTTATGTTCTCATACTCCAGCTGCTACTACTAAGTTGCCTGAGGTCAATGTTGAGGACTCTTGCATATTTGTATTCTCTTATGTTCTTGTTTCGTATTTTGTCTTTTCCCTTCTACTCCAAACAGGTCTTGGCCTATTTGGAGTATGGTGCCTACTTTTGTCATGCTTATGCCTTTCATGCTTGATTTGCACCATTCTACATTGTATTGTAAGCTGCTTGTATCTAAGCTAAGTTTTTTATAAGCTCTGCTCAGCTATTCTGTTCCTTTGGTGTCATGGACTTTCGAACTGAGATGTATGAATCCTGGTGAAAAGCGATAAACGGATTGTTATATGTGCCCAACTACCTTTTTAAATCGCCACTTCCCTTGATCGTTGAAATGATTATGGAAGTGTAATGGCCGACTCTTCGCCTTTGCGTGTTATTCACTTTCTTAAATTCTGGGATTCTTTATTTTTCGCATAAAGCTAGGGATTTCTTTTGCAATTTTTATTAGAACTTCCCTTATCTTTTGTTTTCCTTCCTGTTTCATAGCTTCTTCTCCTACTCCACTGTTCAAACAATGAGCTCAGACCATGATGGATGTGCCATGGTACTTTGTATTTCTGTTCCTTTCCATGGTTACAACTTCGAAGGTGGAGGATGTTAGGAGGTTGTACCTTTTTCTTGATGCCTTGACCATCCGAGTTCCAACCCTTGATGAGCCCTGCAACCTTCTCATTCAATAGGAAATTTGTTTCTTCGAAGGTGCTTTTGAGATGAGTATTCGTTTGCCTATCCATCCCACTGTTGGAAGGGTTCTGGCCTTCTATGGATTGTGCTCCTCTCATCTTTCCCCAAAAGGATGGGGTGTGCTAATAAGCTTTTTTATTTTTTTGGCGTCTGCAAGGTAATAGGGATTTTCCCACTATTGTCGAGTTCCTAACTCTCCAGAGGGGTTAACTCAGCATTTTTTCTTTATTTCTAGGGACTCCAAGGAGTTTGTTGAGGCGCTGTCTGAGTGTGCTCGGGTCCCTCACTCTTGGGGGTGTTTTTCTAACAGAGGTAAAGGAACAAGATTTTTACTCCCCTTTGCAGTTTGCAAGCATTATGATGAGTCTTAATTTTGCTTGTGTTGTGCAGGTGCTTCCAGTCTGACCCCCTAACGAGCTGATGAGAGTCAATCGAGTGGCTCGTGCTGAGGTGGTTCCCTTCTCGTTGTTAGTCACTTCCTAGAACCTTTTCTAGTTCAGGACTAGTGCTAGCTCTGTGGATGTTTTGGATACTATCTCACACCCTTTTTCTGTTGTTATTGAAGTAGACTCCTCTCCCGCTGTATCATCACAATCGTCAAGCTCCTCCTATGGTGAGATTAGTTTTATAGCAACAAAGCTGGAACTTGCAAAAAAGTAGCTCTCTGAGGTAGAGAAGGAACATGACGAACTGAAGGCTGAGAATGCTCATCTGCGGGTTGTGAACGTGCAATTGGAGGAGGAGGAGATATTTGAGCTAAAGCGAGGACTTGGGGGGCTTAGAACTTTTTCCTTTTCTTCTTTTCTATAACACTGCTATACTTATAAAACAACTTTTTCTGTTGGATGTCTTGCTTATTTCCTTGTTATTTTATTCTATTAGTTGTAATGCTTAAAAAACCCAGTTAATATAGCGAACTGAGTTATATGTTCCTTTGACTTTGAGAGGAATTCTGTTCTAAGTATGAGGCCTGTCTTCAGCCTGCAAAACATAGCTGCTTGCCAGGAGCTTTGTGGTGGTTAGGGTGTCCATGAGCTGGAGAGCTCACCGAGCGTATATGAGCTGAAGAGCTCATAGTTTGTTTATGAGCTGAAAAGCTCAACCGTTATTTATAAGCTGGAGAGCTCATTGTTTGTTTATGAGCTAATGAGCCCATCAGTTAAAGAGCTCATCTTTTATTTATGAGCTGAAAAGTTCATCGTTTATTTATGAGCTAAAGAGTTCATTGTTTGTTTATGAGTTGAAAAACTCATTTTTCGTTTATGAGCTGAAAAGCCCATCGTTTGTTTATGAGCTAAGGAGCCTATCCTTTGTTTATGAGCTGAAAAACCCATCTTTTGTTTATGGGCTGAAGAGCCCATCGTTTGTTTATGTGCTGAAGAGCACATCATTTGTTTATGAGCTGAAGAACTCATCGTTTGCTTTAAGCTAGCAATAGTTTGTTTACTGAGCTGAAACTTGTTGTTTTATTGAAGATCAACTTTTTCAAATGTTTACTGAAACAATTTATTTAGATGATCCGCGTTCCAGGAGTGAGGCAAGATTTTTCCTTCGTTCGTTTGCAACTCGTAATTCCCAAGCTTGATTATCTTTGTTATTATGTATATGCCTTCCTAGTTGGGTCCTAACTTTCCATGAGTGAGATCCTTTCCCACAGGGAGGAGGTTTTTGAGGACCAAATCTCTGACTTTGAAACTTTTGTGCTGACCCTCTTGTTGTAATATCTAATTGTCCTCCTTTGATAACTCATGATGTGTTGCAAGGCCTTTTCCTTCTTTTCATCTAAGAGGTCAAGATTGAGCTGAAGCGACTCATCATTGTGTTTAGGATCGGAGAGCTATATTCTTGGAGATGGGATGCTGATCTTCACAAGAGCTACTACCTCAGTTCCGAATGTCAAGGCGAACAATGTTTCTTGAGTTGCCGACCTGGTAGTGGTCCTGTAAGCCCATAGCACTTCTGGAACGTATTCCACCTATCGCCCTTTTAGGGTTTCAAGTTTATTTTTTAGAGCCGCCTTTAAGGTTTGAATGGTTATTTCTGCTTGCCCATTCAATTGAGGATAAGCTGGAGGAGAGAAATAATTCTTTATACTTAGCTCAACATAAAAAATTTTAAACTTAGGGTTGTCGAACTACTTCCCGTTGTCTGAGATAATTGCCTTGGGTATTCCAAACCTGCAAACTATGGATTTTCAGCTGAAACTTTGAACATTCCATTTTGTAATTATCGTCAAGGGTTCCATCTTAGCCCATTTGGTGAAGTAATTCACCCCAATAATGGCGAACTTACACTGCCCAGTGCTGGTTGGAAGAGGTCCAAGTATATCTAATTCCCACTATTGGAAAGGCCAGGGGCTAATCATCGAGGTAAGGAGCTTTGGTAAGTAGTGTGGGATGTTGGCGTACAACTGACAGGTCTTGCATCTTCTGACCAATTCTGCTGTGTCTTTGAGCAGGGTGGGCCAGAAATATCCTTACCTCAGTATTTTTCAAGCGAGAGCTCATGCTCCAATGTGGTTTTTATAGATGCCTTTGTAGATTTTCCTTAGGATGTAGCTAACTTCCTCATCTCCTATTAGAAGAGGTGCCAAGAAGCACCGTTTGTATAGGTTCCCTTGTAGGAAGGTGAATTTAGATAATTTGGCTCTAAGCTTCACAACTTCTTTGGGATTTGCTGGTAGGGTTCCATTCTGAAGGTATTCCCTAATTGGATCCATCCAAGTTGGCTGGGCTAGTATAGGGAACACTTCTTTCTTTTTGTGGTTGACTGTTGGTTCAGCCAGGTACTCAACTAGAATTAACCTGTCTAGGTTTTCTTGAGAAGTTGTGGTTAGCCTCGCTAAGGTGTTTGCTCTAGAGTTTTCATATTTGAAAACATGTACGACCCTTAACCTACACAAATTTCTTTATTAGTTCTTGTACCTTCCTCAAGTATAAGATCATTTTCTCCCCCTTAGTTTCATAAATTTCCTCGACTTGTTTCACCACAAGCTGGAAGTCGCTGTAGATCACGAGTTCTTCTTCTTCTATGGAGTGAGCCAAGTTGAGCCTAGCAATGATGGTTTCACATTTTACTTCGTTGTTTGAAGTCTTGAAACCAAATCTGAGGGCGTACTCAACATCTATTCCAGCAGGGGAGGTCAGAATCACCCCCGTACTACTGCCTTGGGCGTTGGCAGCTTCATCTACTGAAAACTTCCATGTGGGAAGGTCAGGTATTAGTTGGGTTACCTCTATAGATGCTTTTGTGGCTGTAGTGAACTTTGCGATAAAATCTGCCAAAACTTGCCCTTTGATTGCGGTTCTAGGTTTGTATCTGATATCAAACTCGCTGAGCTCTATTACCCACAACCTTCTTGAGGACTCTAGTTTGTGTAACACCTGCCTCATTGGTTGGTCTATAGGGATTTCAATGGTATGAGCTTGGAAATATTATCTGATCCTTCTTGCTGCTGTGACTAGAGCTAAGACCAGTTATTCCATTTTCGGATATCTTTCCTCTGCCCCCCTCAGAGCTCTGCTACAGTAGTAGACTAGTTGTTGAGCTCTATCTTATTCTATGACTAGTGCTGAACTGGTTGAGAAATAAAAAACAATGAGATATAAGGAGAACACTTCTCCTTCCCTAGGGCTCACTAGGATTAGGGGTGTGCTGAGGTAACTTTTGAGGGCTCTAAATGCTTCCTCGCACTATGTATCCCATTGAAAAACTATTTTTAGGATCTAAAAGAATGCCTGACACATGTCGCTTGACCTGGAGACGAAGCAACTCAAGACTGCTATCCTTCTAGTCAGGTGTTGGACTTCCTTTATGTTTGAGGGAGGTTGCATATCTATCATTGCCCTGACCTTCTCTAGGTTTGTCTTTATGCCTCTACTGCTAACTATGAAACCCAGGAATTTTCTAGCAGAGACCCCAAAGTCGCATTTAGCTGGATTGAGTTTCATTTGGTAATTCTTGAGGATTTGGAAAGATTCTTTAAGATGTTTGATGTGTAGCTCAGCCCTTAGAGACTTTAATAGCATGTCATCAATGTATACCTCCATTGATGTCCTGATTTGCTTCTGGAACATTCGGTTTACCAGACACTGGTATGTAGCTCCGACATTTTTCAACCCAAATGGCATGACTTGGTAGCAGTATGTCTCTTGATTGGTCATGAAAGATGTCTTCTCTTGATCATTAGGATCCATTCTAATCTGGTTGTACCCTGAAAAAACATCCATTAAGCTGAGGAGCTCATGTCCTGCTGTAGCATCTACTATTAGGTCGATTCGAGGTAAGGGAAAGTTGTCCTTGGGGCACACGCGATTCAAGTCAGTGAAGTCAATGCAGAGGCACCACTTGTCGTTTGACTTCTTGACGAGGACCACATTGGTTAACCAAATCAGATAGTTCACTTCCCTGATGGCTTTGGCGTGGAGAAGTTTACTGACTTCCTCATTGATTTATTTTTGGCGTTCAGGGACAAAACTCCTCCATTTCTGTTTGATGGGCTTGAAGGTTGGTTTCACATTGAGCTTGTGCGTGATGACCGAGGGGTCTATCCTTTTGCATACCCTCCTATTTCCATGCAAATACCTCTATATTCTTTTTGAGGAATTGAAAAATGAGGTTTTTGACCTCTTTGTGTAGTGTCGATCCCACATATGCTAAGTGTCCTGATTCCTCATCAACCTGGACTAGTTCTAGCTCTTATAAAGGGTATGAGTCTCATTTCTAGCTTGTCTCTCATGTTGAGCTTGTCTAACTGGATAACCTCGATTTTTTTTCTCTTCATTGACGCCATGTAGCATTCCCATGCTACTCGTTGGGGAATTTTACGATGAGATGGTAGGCAGAAGGGATGACCCTCATAGTGTTGAGTGAAGGCCTTTCTAGCAGAACATTGTATGCTAAAGGGGCGTCGACCACCAAGAATCTTACTATGGTGGTGGACTGGCAAGGTGGATCTCCTAAGGTGAGAACAAGTTGTATTGACCCCCAGGGGTAGTACATTTCTCCCTAAGAATTCCAGGAGGTGATTCCATATCGGTTCAAGCTTGTCTCTGCCTATATCCATCTTATTGAAGGCAAACACGAAGATGATATCAACAGAGCTTTCGTTATCAATCAGAACCCGATGGACGATTTTGTTTATGATGATGGCCCTCACCATCAAGGGATCATCGTGGGGATGCTGAAAACCCCCTAAATCTGAGTCTAAAAAGGTAATGTCCATGCTTAGCCAAGGTGTTTTGGTCACAGTTTGCATCTCGAGTATTTCTTCAATTTTGACCTTGCGCATGTGAACTTTCCTAGCTGGGCTGGACTCCCCTCCTCCAGCAAATCCTCTAGATATCACACTAATCTCTCCCAGGGGTTGCTGATGTTGCGCAGGAATTTGCTGTTGAGGTGCTAGAGGTGGGAGAGTTTTGTTTTGGTTATCTTGTGCCACAAAATGGTGTAATTGCCTCCACTGAATCAGGAACTTGATCTATTTTTTAGCTAGATGCAATCATCGGTGAGGTGACCATGATCTCTGTGGTACTTATAGTATTTTGTTGCATCCCTCTTTGTAGGATCTGCCCTCATCCGAGGTGGCCACCTTAAAATTTTTTCATAATGCACCTCATAAAGGACCTAGGACACTGTGGTTGTGAGGGGAGTGAATCGCCGGGGTGCAAAACTTAGTTGCAACTCTTGCGGTGGGGAACCTAATGGTCTCTGATGTATCTTCTCTTTTTTAGAGAGTGGTCCCTGTCTCTTCGTGGAGATCTGTCTCGACTTCTTTCATTTTTGGGACTCCAGTCCTTCTTTTCTCCTTCTCCTTGTGCGCAGATAAGCTCCATGTCTTGGAAAGGAGAGCTTCCTCGTCGTTGATATATTTCTTTACCTTGGCAAGGACTTCTTCTGCCATAATAGCTTGCGAGTTTTTGGATATGGAGAACATCAGGTACTTGGATTGGGTCCTTGCTTCACATTCAGTAAATGGTAGCTCGACTTTTGATAAGTTCGATCCTATGAAGTGTGAAACAAAGAGTATTGAGAGTTCTCTGAAGGATGAGATGGATGCCGAGGTCAGTCTGTTGAACCATACTAAGGTTGAACCCTTCAACGTGATGGCGAAGGCCCATCATCGCACTAGATCTTGATATCCATGAAACTCCATTTGATTTTTGTATATGTTGAGGTGGTCCATGGGATCCTTTGTCTCATCGAAGGCCTCCAGTTGGGGCACTTTGAATTTTGGTGGGAAGGGAAAATGTAATACTTTAGTTGTAAAATAAGATTCATTTTGCTGCACTAAGGTATCCATGGCTACTAGAGTCTTGCCTCTTATATCCTCCTTTATATGGTCGAGCTCTTGCTGAATATCCTTGAAGCGTTGCTCCCAGTATTGTTCCTTTCTCTCTTACTAAAATAGAGGGAGTTCTTTTTTATGAATCCTCTATTCTGGCTGTGCACTTCCTCATAGTCTGCGTTCTTGGGGGCTCAATGGGCATTGCCCATAGTTTGGCTACATTCATCCCCCTTTAGTGACCTTCCTTAGGGGGTTGATGCGTTGAAGTTCCCTCGGTGGGAGATCGTCCTGGGCTGGTTGCGCCTTTTCGGGACGCTGGCAGAGATTCACCAGCTCTTCATTTTGTTGAAAGAGATGCTGGTTAACTAGACAAAGAGCCTCAAGCCCATTATTTGGAGGGGGATCCACCATGGGAGGATCGGTTTCAGTGGTGAGCATAAAATCACAAAGATTTTTCTGTTGTCTTCCACTAGTGACTTCCTGTTGGTTCTATAATTATGGGGGGATTCATCTGATTTCTGCTCATGTTGCGCATAGAAACCACAATTACGGAAGAAAATCAGTATATTTGTAATAGGAACAATCGTTCCTACAAACGACGCCAACTGATGATGTACGAAACACGATTGAGCAAAATAGAGAATGCTAAGTGTACTGGAGTGCTTAGTCTGAGCTTCTAGACTCTTAGGAACAGGATTTTTGGGAAAGGGATCAGTGCACACAGAAAAAATATAGTGGTTTATCAACTTGGGAACTTGACTAATCCACTCTTTAATGGAGTCTCTTAGTTCAGGAGAATATATTAACCAAAAGAGGGGTTATTACACAATATTTTGGCAAAACTTTTTTATTTCTTGCCTCTAGTCAAGGGCTTTGTTTAATATTTATAGGTAATTCTGGGCCTAGCTAGATCTAAGGCATGATTCTTTCCTCTTTCTCGTAACGGCCACTTGGATTATGCAACGGTTCCGGGGTATACGGGGGCAGTTGCGGATTTGGAGCCTGGATAAGCGTCTACTGCCACCGAGGGCGTGCTTGGTGAGTGCCAGATGTTCTCCACTTCGCCTTCCCTGAGGTGTGGAGGTAAAGGGTAAGGCCTCAATGAGATTGGGCTCCCGACTTGCAGGGCTAGGCTGGATAACCGAGCTAAACCTTGGGTATTTTCTAGGTACCATCAAGTAATATATAATACTAGTAATTGCCCGTGCCTGAAGGCACGGCGTAACGAAAAATTTATGCAGAATTAATACGTATTCAATCATCAACACATATCCAACCACCAAAACATCAAGTTAATCCCTACTAATTTCAAGAAATTTATGCAGAATTTCTTTTAAAAATAGATATACAGAAAAATATAAACTTGTCTACAAAACTTACAATCATCACTACATACCCAAACCACCAAAACAACCATCATTTCATACCCAAAATCATCATAATTATGTATAATTAGTTAACTTTACAAAAGACGGAACACAAAAAATACACACATACACAAAATAAAGAAACAACTTCATATTCTTTACAACTTATACCAAGTATCCTTCAATGTATACCTGAAAATATTTGAAATATAAAAATTATCGAAATAAGTGAGTCAAAATAAAACAATTGTAAATCCGAAACATAAGACCCCTTACTTTTTTCGTTAGTTGGATTCAATATAATTAATTACATTACCCTGGAATGATTTAGATTGATATAAGTAAGAATTTAGAGAGTTTGTAACAAATTATCAATTTATTTAGGAAAATATATGGAGGAATGTAGAGACTTACAATCAAATAAGATTTTCTTACTATCATTTCAACAGACGGTTCATTTGCTTAATGATTTCAATCATAAATCTGTATTAGTGACAATATAATGGTGTGTGAGTTTGATTTGCGAGTGTTTGATTGGTTACAGTTATGTGTTTGTGTTTGTGCATGTATTGTGTGTTGTGTGTCTACATGAGAATAGAGAAATATAGAGTCTTAGTAAGAGAGATTTTCATACCTAAACAATTGTTTGGTCAGTGATGAGTTAGTCATCGTCAAAGGTGGACAGGTCGGTAATGGATTGCATATCATTTAACTCTCTTAAATGTCTTATTCATCCCTTTAAACCTTCTCTTCATCACTATCCTTAATGTCCTCGTATCAATACGAACGCACTTTGCCCAATGAGGAGAATGCACAACCACCTAATTATTCACATAAACAATAAAAGTAACACAATATTTATATTGTAGGAATAGTAAAGTTATTTTAATACAGTGACATAAAGTAGATTTACCTGATTACGTCGGCCCCATCCACAAAGGTCCATTGTATATACACTATCGTTCTCGTTGACAAATTCACTCCAATCCTATAAAGAATGAATCTCATTGTAAAACTAAAAGTTGAAATGATGAAAAGATTACATAATTCAGTAGAAATAAATTTGTTTAAACTATACCATTTACTTGTCGTAAGAATCTTATAACAAAACTTCTGGGTAAACAATATTTGTAGTGCAATTCGACCCATCTTCTGGAAGGAGGACTGTAATACGATCTGAAGATGTGCATCTAGATAGTGCCACATAAAGGTGTCCATGACTAAAAACAGGTGTCCGCAAATCAATCCCAACGAACTTCACAGATTGTCCTTGGGCTTTATTGATTGTCATAGCATAAGTTAATCGGACAGGAAACTGACGTCTTGTCATTCGAAAAGGCAAGTCCAAAGATGTTGGTGTCATTGATATTCTCGGAATGAAGACTAAATTGCCAATTTTATCTCCATTTAATATCTGAGCTTCGATTACCCTTGAGGCACATCTAACAACCATCAATCGCGTGCCATTACAAAGTCCATCCTTTGGTGCAATATTTCGTAACAACATTATTGGGCATCCAACTTTCAACTCCAATTTAAACGGTGGCAACCCTGAAGGATTCAGCGAGTTTAAGTACTCATTAGGATATCGATTCCTAATGGTACGGTCAAGCTCATCACCTTCAGACATTTTATCTGCAGCTAAAAAAGTAATTGTCTCTCCCGGAGTAATATTCAGTGCTGCAGCATTTATATCACTGACGTCGTCATTACGCGCAGAGAGAATTGTGCGTTCAGTGAGAAAGGTTGGAGTCACTATACCAATCACATCCAATTGTGGATAGATTTTAAATATCAATTCATTTAGATTGTGACACCGGTTTATTGTAGATGGAAGTTGCACAATTTCACGTGGATTGGTCCCAATCTAAAAAATGAGAGTATAATTAGTCACAAAGTGAGATTTAATTCAAAGCATCATGTTAAAAAATTCAACAATTCAAGGTGGAATGAAATATTACCTCCATCAAGAATTTAGCAAAATTAGTATTTCGAACGTCGGTGCGAGTTAATCGCATGTTTAAACCTAGAGTCAAAACACATATATCTTTCCATAGCAAAGACCGTCTCAATGATGCACCCACAATTTGCTCACGAACGCCTTTAGGAATAACAGGCAATATTTGTCGAAAGTCTCCACCCAGGACAACAGTGATACCCCCAAAAGGTCTTTTATCGTCTCTGATATCTTGAAGGGTGCGATCGACTGCCTCAACACAGTATCGATGCTGCATAGGAACTTCATCCCATATTATCAACTTTGTTTTTCTAAACAATTCGGCATGCATTGATTGTTTAGTGAACCCACATATTGAATTGTCTAGGGTTTCCAAAGGAATACAAAATGTAGAATGTGCAGTGCGCCCCCTACCAATAACAACGATGCAATACCAGATGAAGCCACAGTAACAACAACATGTCCATAACTACGCAATTTGGTTGCAATGGTATTGTACAAAAACGTTTTTCCCGTCCCAGCACCTCCACTCAAAAAAAAAGTAGTTGCTATGTTTTCACATACTGACGTTGTGACGGCAGTATAAGCAGCAAGTTGTGCATCATTAAGACCGTCAACATTAATTTGTGCATCAGACTGTTGTGCTTCATTCTGAAGTTGGTGATGCTCAAACAATAATCTATTTCTAACTGTTGCATTCCAATTTCCAATTGATTGTGGCATGGGTGGAAAGTCAACTAAACTCTTCCCCGACTCATGGAGCAATTGATTAATCAAATATAAGCCATAATCTTCAATATGATCATTAGTTGGATTCAAAATACCAAACATAGTACGAATCTTGTGTGCTAAATCATCACATATATGTGCTGAGAATTGCTTCCACAATGCAAATGGATGCAATGGAAAGCATTCCGTTAGAATTATGGCAAATAATCTTCTTAATTGGTACCCCGTTCTCATAATTGCAGCCTCTTGAAGACATTGTATCCATTCTTCATCATCTTCAAGAAGTCCTCTTGCAACACATGCTGACTTGAATGTATCATGCATAACATTATTTACCGTGCGTAGCCAGTCAAATGAAGTAGGTCCTCTGACAACAGTTAGAAGCAAACGTAAATAAAACCGCTCACCTGAATTAGGGCTAGCAAAGTACATTCTACCAATTGCATAACCCCTTTGTCTTGGAGTCCATTTATTGATAGACTTGTTCCAAACAAATTTTTGTGGAAATTCCTGATAAGTTAATACACGTGCAGATTCATTTGCAGCGCAACAATCAAAAAAACCAGTTAGAGTTGTTTCTTGATGTGCACCTTTAGAAAGGATCGTATCAAAAGATTCAGCAGGGTTAAAGACCACACGATGCATCCCAGGCAAATGAAGTGCCAATCTTACAACCGACGGAATCTCTTCATGTAAAGGATTACCAAATAATCGCCACGCAGCTTCTGGAGGTCCAATATACCTAGCATCAAGATATTGTTGGATCTCATTAATTCCTCCAAGTACCATTGTTGCGCGATCATGTCCTTTATAAATATACTTGTGAATGTATTTTACACATCTGATTCCTGCACAAACTTCAACATTGATATGACAGTTGAACATTCTTGATAAGTACGGATTATGTGGCACAACATCTCTATTATCAATTTCTTGTCCCCTCACGATGTACTTCTGACCAGTATTACGACGACGATAGACAGGATATCCATCAGAGTCCATACTTGTTGATTCAACAAATGACCGAGGGTACCGCTTGGTACATACCCCATTTTCCATACATGATGCTTGTGGATTTCGAGCACCACATGGTCCGTGTACCATGCAACCTATGATTGTTTCAAAAAGCAATGGGTCAGTTTGACAATCCGGAAATTCAGCACACACTACTCTGTCCACTTGAGCACATGTTTGGATTTTATCAGAACCATGAAGGAACAAAAGTGCATGCATGTGCGGTAACCCCCTTTTTTGGAATTCAATTGTAAAAACATGTGCCACTTTTCTACCAAAGACGTTATTTGTTTCTATCTCCTTCATCAAAAAATTTCTCTTCAACTCAAAAACACGGGCCACTAAATCAGGACGGTCAGTAGGGATCTGATTTGGCAATAGGGAATTAGTAATTTCAGGCCATTTGGGATTTGCAGTCATAGTTAAAAAAATATCAGGGTGTTGATTATACCGCGTGATAGCCATTGAATCTTGAAAAATTTCAAACATATGTCTTGCACTACCAGTGAATGAAGATGGCAAAACCATTCGTTGACCAACTTGTTCAGGACCAAGCTCATCTGCACAAACATCTGTAAGACCTTGGTAAAGTTCTGCACGAAGCTTTGATTGATTCAATTTGTAGTATGTCAACCGATTTTGTTCAGTAGCGGCCCAAGCATCTACCACAAATTCTTGAAATAATTTTCCAGCTCTCAAAATCGTTGAATACTCAATGTCACGTTGGAACATACGATAACTGTAATATTGCAACTGTGTCAGTCGAGTAGATGAAGGTCCACCTTGGGAAGTGTTCCACTGTTTCAAATCTGGATTCCATCCTAGCTCACCATAAGGGAACAATACCACATAATGCAATGGCAAATAGGCCGGATGACACTCATTAATTTGCATCAAACCGTTATCTCCTCTCAAATGTAACACAATATCTCTCATTCCACTTGATTCAGTTCCATCTCCCGGTAATATTACCGCAATCTCATCAGTTGTTGGGAGATTATATCGACGTCGATCTGTTACAGAACTGTAGTGAAGATAGGCTGGTAAATTCACCCCCGTCAATTCCAATTCACTTAAAATTGTGTGAGCCTGTCGAAATTTAATAGGAAATGGATTTACTTGCAATAAACAATCTTGGATGGTTTTCAAAACATCTCTTCTCAAGTTAGGATTTCTGTTGGTGCGAACATCTAAAGCTGAATTAGGATCATAAATGTACAATTGAGAGTAAATTGGATCACATCCTGGCTGTGGCATAAGCGATCCTGTTCGATGGCGTAATTCTCCATGGATGGTGAATGTTCTAGGCCCCCTCCCAACAATTAATCTGTCATCCAAAGTAGCACCAAGACTTGTAAACGCATTAGCTGCATTATACTCTCGTGTGTGTTGACGAAACGATTTTGATTGTTCATCATTGTTGTCATACAATGCTTTAAGCATTAAAGGAGGTGCAATAAGTGGAGGTAGTCTAATCTTTCCTTGTAAACAACATTTACCAAAGAGAGGATTTGATATAGATGATTTTGTTAATTTTTCAGCAACCCAGTGTAAGGCAGAACAATGAGGACATGTTCGATTCATCAAGCCGAGGAAATGACGATCTGGAATTTTATGGTTTCGAGAATTAAGTGCAACATCCATAGCTACACCTTCTTCTACAGTATAGGCACTACATATAAAATTTAGATGTCATACAATTTGATTGTATAATGAGAACATGAATAAGACAGCAAGAGTGAGAATAGGAAATTAAAACTTAAAGCGAACACCTGGTGCCTTCATTCAGATTGCGCATTTGTTGGAACATGTTTGTCATATCCGATGCCTCTGGGGAACATGGGGAGAATGGTTCCAAGACTGTTGTTATGCTTTTGTCTAGGTTTTGAGGAGGCAAGTCTTGGAGCATGGTAGTCACAGGCGACACCATTGAGATATTTGTTGGTGTGCCTTCTTCAAGATTTTGAGGAGGATTTTCTTGATTCATGATGGCCACAGACAACCACCGTGAAACAATTGTTGTAGTGTCTTCATTAAGATTTTGAAGCAAGGTGGTTGACGATGACTCTAAAACATTTGTTGTCACTATACTGTCTGTTACAGGATTGAAAATTTTGGTAGACAAAGTCATTGGTTGAAGGCGGGACCTTTTATTTGATTCTCGTTCTAGGCATGCTCGGCGACGACGGCTCGGTGGTAAAGAAGGAAAAAATCTAGGCTGAACGGGGGCACAATGTTTTGATCGCTCTCTTTCGGGGGCACAATGTTTTGATCCCAATTGACGTTTGGAGCACTCATTTTCTTTCCCAATATAACGCATTTCTGGAGCAAGCCTTGCACATTGCGGCAATGTTGATTGTGATATAACATTATACTTTGGTGCCTAAACCACAAACTCATAAAAAAATAATTATTATTTTATTGATTTAACGTATATCGTATCGTTTTTCACTTTGTATATATAGCAACGCGAGGTAACATGACAAATCATAATGCTACAATGTAAACAGTAATACGGATCAAAAGATTTACTAAACTCTTATTATGTATCAGTGTTGCATTAACAGAACTATCTACCCAACCACAGTTGCATCTAACACATTGTTTACTAATTACTGGACAGATGGAAAAAAATGCAATATTAGATTATAAAGTAACATGTTCTATAGTAATATGCTTGATCAATAGCATATTGAATTTAACAACTTGAAAGGTATGCTATGTATGAAAATGTGCTTCAAACTACTGGGAAAGGTTGAGGTTTCACTATTGATCGATGCTTCAAATTATGGAATGTTCAAACAAATTTAGAGTTTTAAAAAATGGGACCCAACAAACGATTGAAAAGCATAAAGGCTACAAATCAACATTAAGATTAAGGAACTAAAACTCTCAACTACAAAACTGGTAAAAAAACAAAAAATCATAGTTTCCTAGTTATTCAATTGTATACACAGAATAACACGATTAAAAAAAATAATATTAAATGCGACAAACAAAAACCTTGTTGACAAATCAAACGTTCTACATAAAACGAAACTTAAAATTTTTTAAATTCAATAACATCCAAATCCATTGTAAAAATATAGAGAAAAGAATAGGATTAAAAGTGATACCAGTTGGCAATCTTGATTTTTTGTTCCTTGGGTAGAAGCGGTTGCTTTTTCTTTCCCCTTAAATTTGTCATTCGCCAAAGCATCAGACCTTTTTTTTTCCTTCTGTGTAAGAAAAATACTACTTAAAAGCCAAAAAAAAAAAATTGAATGAGAAATAGGTGTGAGAATACACTACCTCACGTATACGGAGACAATTTAGTTCATACTCATTGCGAATTACCACTCCTACATTATTATGACGAAGTCTTCGAACCTGTAGACCAAAAAAACATTGAATAGTAAATAAGCGGGTAAAAAGATTAGATAAAAAGTAAGAAAATGATGAGTAAGAAAAACTTATCATACGGTATTTTCTAGGTCGTCATCCATCTGTCACGACATTAATAAAAATACATTAAAATAAATAAGTTATTAAACAAATCAATAAGATATATTTAGAGAGAGTTAATTAGATAATAAACTTACACTGCCAAATATAACGACATCATCCATTGGTCGATGATTGTGCAGTTGAAACGGTTGTAGCTACATAGTAATTATCATAAGCTATGTATAATTAACATCAATTACAATGAAATTTCATACAATTAACCTGCATTCCATAAAACATAATACATATACAAAAATACATACACATCCAATTCCTAAAACCAAAATTAAGAAAAAAGACAACCTAAATTAGTCTATAAATTTCACAAAATGAACACTACATAATAACCAACTCAATATGCATTCCATCCTAACATTCATAATAAAAAAAACCTATTTTATCATAACTATAAACCTATTTCATAGTAAAAATAAAAATAAAAACAATTAAACACCCAATTAAAAGACACTCAATTTAAATGTGTGTGTGTGTTTTGTGTGGTGTTGTGTGTGTGTGTGTGTGTTACTGCTGTGAAAGAGAGATAGAGTGAGAACACAAATTAAACACCCATTGTAAACAAAGCCAAATTTAAAACACTCAAATTAAATAATACATATACAAAAATACATACACATCCAATTCCTAAAACCAAAATTAAGAAAAAAGACAACCTAAATTAGTCTATAAATTTCACAAAATGAACACTACATAATAACCAACTCAATATGCATTCCATCCTAACATTCATAATAAAAAAAACCTATTTCATCATAACTATGAACCTATTTCATAGTAAAAATAAAAATAAAAACAATTAAACACCCAATTAAAAGACACTCAATTTAAATGTGTGTGTGTGTTTTGTGTGGTGTTGTGTGTGTGTGTTACTGCTGTGAAAGAGAGATAGAGTGAGAACACAAATTAAACACCCATTGTAAACAAAGCCAAATTTAAAACACTCAAATTAAACACAAACATTCAAAAACTGAAGCTGTCATCGACTTTAAATATTATTTCTATTGATTATTTTATAAGAAGACTTATGATGAATTAGATAAGAACACTAATCAATAATAACCAACTCAACATTCATTCCATCCTAACATTCATAATAAAAAAACCTATTTCATTATAACTATAAACCTTTTAATAAAAATAGCCAAATTAAAAAACTCAATTTAAATGTGTGTTTGTGTGCAAATGTGTGTGTTTTGTGTGTTGTTGTGTGTGTGCGTGTGCTAGTGCTGTGAGAGAGAGAGAGAGAGAGAGAGAGAGAGATAGAGTGAGAACACAAATTAAACACCCATTGTAAAAAAAATTAAATTTAAAACACTCCAAATTAAACACAAACATTCAAAAACTAAAGCTGTCGTCGACATAAATGGAAGAACCACACTGCCTTTAAATAGACAAAGAATGCAGGGATACACAGAGTTGAAGAATCTGCATCTCCTCTACATATGTTTTTTCATGCACCATAATAAAGTAAAACCCACTGCAGAGAGTTTTTTCCATAATGCTCAATTGACAACATAGAAAATCATGTCCAAACTAATTCAACTAATACAACATTAGAACGAATGAAGTTAGCCTCAACTATAGTTATAGATTAACACAACTTTACAACCACTTTCTCATTTCTATTAGGAATATCATCGAACGGGTTTTGGGCATCATAGCATCCAAATATATATGAATGTAAAGATAAACTTAACTATCTGAAAACACAAAAAAATGAAGAAAAAAATATATACCAAGTGAAGTACGAACACAAACTATTTGCACCAATCTAAAGCTAACAAAATTTTTTTTAAAAAAAAATCATAAACATCTTTATGCACATAAAACCATAGAGAAAAAATAGAATGAAAAGTCATACCAGTTGACAAACTGTAGCTTTTTCTTTCCCCTTAGATTTGGCTTTCGTAGATGAATTTGACATTTTTTCCTCCTTTAATAAAAAAAAAACAATGCATATAATGTAAGAAAAAATGTTGCAGTATGTTGTTAAGCTATTGTCGCTTCAACAGATCAAACTTTTCACCGAACTCACAATTATATAACAGTGTTGCCTTAATAGAACTGTTTACCCAATCATTTACCAGCTTCATAAACATTTTTATACACATAAAATCATAGATCGTCATCCATAATAGCATTTTCAAATTTTGGCATTTTCAATAGCATTCAATATCATATTTTCAGCATTTGCACAATAATATTATTGTAGTTAAATCATAAGCAGTCTACTTTCATAAGCAGTCATGTGACAACTAAGTAAGTCACATGAGTAGTTCAAATGCCACAAAGCCATTCAAAATTTAAAAACATAATGAGTACTTTAAACCACCATTAACCAAGTATGAAAAATTAACTCATCATAAACAGCATAATTAAAAAATTATATTGTAAAAAGCCCAACATTTGTGTAACTCCTTAAACCACCAACAAAGTATATCCAAAAATGATTCCACTGTTCTCAAAGACAACCAAAAGTTGTCACAGCAACATCATTGTGCCACGAATTAACTTCTTTTAAGAACAAATAACTTTTGAATTATTAATGCAAAGGTAACGAATGATCATTCATGCAAAGATTCTAGACCCACAAATTTATATAGTATCTCAGTTGGTTACTAAATAATAGACAACAACAAATTTATATAGTATCTCAATGTGGGAAGATATGACCCATGCAAATGGGGGACTAATTCAATTGTTAGATAATGAAAAATATAAGTAATTCCAGGGATGTGTAAATCACCCCAACATATTATATGAATGGCCAACACTTTTCTTTTATTACTTTAATGGGCTAGGAAAAATGCATTTTGCAATATTGAAAACACAATACACTCTAGAACAAAGGCAATGGACTATATTCTAAACATTTTAATCAACCAAAAATCTTAATCCAAAAAAACATAATTGAACAGTCAAAAGCGTTCGAAATCTGTAGGTTCCAAAAGTGTTATCGGGATAACATCACTGAAAGTGAAATTAAAATCAAGACTTAAAAGTGAAAATTCTAATCGTATAGTACTTAATCAAGATATTTCATTGAATGTGCAAGATATTTCAATCTTGCTTAATCAATAAAAAAACAAAGGAAAAGAATGCAGGAAGAATATGAATTATAAAAAATCCAAGAAACACAAAATACAGAACAGACTGCACCGAGTTTGCTTTTCACCACCCCCACCATAAAGAAAGTGAATTTTAATTAATTTTATCAGAGAGTGGAATGAAAGAAAAAGGAGATTACAAAAACTTTTGGTTCCAAACAAAAATTAATTTAAGCAAAACAACGCCCTAACATAGCTAGCCAGTAAATAACCACACCATGAAATATTAAAACAAAAAACCAACCAATTATGCACCTGGTACCACACAACACAAAAATTAATATTTCTGTAATAAAAGTGTTAACTTAGTTTTAAAGGAATAATTTCTTCCAAGTGCCAAGAACAAAGGCTAAAATTGGGGAAGGCATTTTCAAGTCTGCGTGTTGCTGTGAAGACCAGATGGAGAAGAGGGAGAATAAAATAAATAAAAGACACAATCATATCCAAACCATTAAAACACCATTGTCTCTTTCTCACAGTCTGCCAAGATATGTTCTACCCAAAGCATGTTCCAATGGAAAAGAAAAATATTTTTTCAAAGCATGTTCCAATGGAAAAGAAAAATATTTTTTCATACAAAAGCCTTGATGGTGGTGGTGGTGGTGGTGGTTGGGGGGGTAGTTGTGGTGGTGGGTGACGGTGATGGTGGTAATGGTGATGTGGGTGGTGGTGCAATTCCAAACACTATTTTTTAAAAAAATATTTATGAAAAGTTGTAAGTCTTAAAAGTACTTTTAAAAAGTCATTTCAAATGTACTTTTAAGGACCTATTTTTCATATTAAATTTGGAAGGTTAATATTATCTTTAAAATAAAATTTAAAGCGATATCAACCGTGAATAACATAATTTATTTTGTTTATCTTTTGAAATTTGAATTGTATTGTATTTTATTATTTGCTTCTATTACCCAACCAAAAAGACATTCCATTAAATAATAGATTTACTAAACGTGTTTATAGATTTTACCATATGACTGGACAAATTAAGTGCAAACCAGGGCAGTCATAATCAAGAGAAATAAGTAACTTCAATAAGCATCAAACATCAACTTGCAGGCCAAAAAAAAATTAGGATATGTACATACAACATCAGTTCTCTGAAGAGCACGGCCAAATATGTACTTAGTTTCTTCATGGTCTAAAATGTATCTCATATCATTGTGTTTGTGGGAAAATAATTTGAATTAAAAAATAAATAATGAATTAGATAAATGCAACTTATCAAAATAGCTACAGAGTTTGAGAGGGACAAACTTATCAAATAGCTAGCATGAGTCTACCATACACATACCCAAACCCACCTTCAATAGATCAGTTGAGTAAATATTTAAGTCAAACAAATCCAAATCAAATATATCCATCTCAGTACAGAAATATCACTAAACATACATGTACTTGAAATGTGTGCTACTCCTAACAAACTAATAAACTTCGAATACAATAAATACGAATAGAATCACAACACAGAGAAGAAAACACACAAAAACCCAAAAATATCAAATCAATTATAAAAAATAGAACTTCATGCTATAGAT
>CAUOFW020001064.1:0-141580 GCA_963454935.2 Ilex paraguariensis | reverse complement strand
CGGACTTTGATGCGTCTTGATGCAGTCCGGGAGAGTGGTAGCTTATGGTTCTCGGCAGTTAAAGAAACACGAGCAGAGTTACCCCACACATGATATGGAGTTGGCGCCATTGTCTTTGCCTTGAAGGCTTAGGCGCCATTATCTATACGGTGAGCAGTTCGAGGTATTTTCAGATCACAAAAGTTTGAAGTACATCTTTACACAGCGGACCTCAACATGAGCAACGCAGGTGGATGGAGTTTCTGGAGGATTATATGACTTTACCACCTTGCATTACCATCCCGGTAAGGCAAATGTGGTGGCTGATGCACTCAGTCGGAAACCACGGGGAATCCTGGCTAGAGTGGCTTCCCGAGAGTGCAGATGCTCGAGACTGTGGGACAGTTCGGGCTATGTTATATGGGTCAGGCTCAGGGTATTTTGGGGAGTTTTGATAGCTACGCCTTCCCTACTGAGCAGGGTTATTGAGTCCCAGAGTCAGGACACAGAGCTATTGTCTATCCGGGACCGTGTACAGGGCAGGTACAGTGACGAGGGCTGGGCCATTCACTCGGATGGTAGTCTTCGGTATCGAGGAAGGGTTGCGGTTCCTCAGTTGGCGGATCTGAAAGAGGAGATCCTTAGGGAGTTTCATTGCTCCCGTTTTGCGGTTCATCCAGGGGGCACAAAGATGTATCATGATCTTCGTCGCCAGTATTATTGGAATGGGATGAAGCGGCAAGTTGGTAATTTTGTTAGTAGATGTCTCACGTGTCAGCAAGTGAAGGCTGACACCAGAGACCAGCAGGGTTACTCCAGCCATTGGAGGTAGCTGAGTGGAAGTGGGAACATGTTACGATGGATTTTGTGACTCACTTGCCACGGACATCACGGGGACATGACGCGGTATGGGTGATAGTGGACCGGCTTACTAAGTCGGCACACCTTTTGGCCGTACGGATGACCTTCACACTGGAGGAATTTTGTAGGTTATATATACGGGAGATTGTCCGTTGCATGGGGTACCCGTATCTATAGTATCGGATCGGGATCCCAGGTTTACGGCTCATTTTTGGGAGAGTTTTCAACGAGCCATGGGGACACAACTGATGATGAGCACTGCTTTTCATCCCCAGACGGACGGTCAGTCTGAGAGAACCATTCAGACATTAGAAGACATGTTACGGGCATGTGTCCTAGATCTTAAGGGTAGCTGGGAAGATCATTTACCCTTGGTAGAGTTCGCCTATAACAATAGTTATCAGGCGAGTATACAGATGGCACCCTATGAGGCACTATATGGGAGGCCATGTCGATCTCCGATTTGTTGGACAGAAGTTGGAGAGAGACTTGTTACGGGTCCGGACTTGGTTAGAGACACCTCAGAGAAGTGGGCTTGATACGGAAGCGTCTTCTCACGGCTCAGAGCCGGCAAAAGAGCTACGCTGACAGACGGCGACGACCTCTAGAGTTTGAGGTGGGAGATCATGTCTTCTTGAAGGTGATGCCTACGAGAGGAGTGGTCAGGTTCGGCAAGCGGGAAAGCTGTCGCCAAGGTACATTGGGCCCTTCGAAGTACTCGAGAGGGTGGGTGCAGTTGCTTATCGGTTGGCGTTACCGCCAAATCTATCGGGTGTTCACGCGGTATTCCATGTCTCTATGCTCCGGAAGTATATCCCAGATCCGACTCATGTGGTAGATTGGGGCGAGCTTGTTGTTGATGTGGATGGGACCTTTGAGGAGGGACCGGTGCGCATCATGGATAGCAGGGAGCAGGTTTTGCGGGGCAAGACTGTAAGGCTAGTAAAGGTGCTGTGGCAGCACCGAGGAGTGGAGGAGGCGACATGGGAGCGTGAGGACACCATCCGTACCAATTACCCATTTTTGTTCGAGGATGGAGGTACATGTTTAAAATTTTAAGTATGAGGTTACTTATTGCATATGCATGTGTCTAAGTGTGCATGTGTGTGAGAATTTCGGGACGAAATTCTTCTAAGGGGGGGAGAATGTAAAATCCCGGTAGATTTAAACTTTTATGAATAAAGGGTAAAATGGTAAATTGTCACCATGATTCGGGTTGTAAATCTGAAATTTTTTGTAACTCGGATGACAAAACGGACCTCACCGTTGGATTCGTCTCGCGAAATCGAGTTACCACGTCAATTTTCGTCGAATTCTGAGATAGTCAAATTTTTCACGTTTTACGGAGCGATCGGGCTTCGGGTGACCCTGTACACGAATTTTTTTATAAAATTTTAAATTTTGGGCAATAAAATAAGATAAATTGAAATAAAATATTTTAGATTTAAACCGGGGCGAGATTTAATTGTTCGGGACAAAAACGGACCCGGAATTAAAAATGGACATGTGGCCAATTGTGGGCCAAGTGTTCTAAAGTATAAATAGGGGGAAAAATCAGATTTTCCCCCATTGTTCAGCATCCTCTTCAGCCGATAGAAAAGAGAGGGAAAGGAGAGGGAAAGCTTCAACTTCTCTCTATGATCTACATAATTCTAGTGCTCAAATCCGCTTGGACCAAGAACAAAGATCGTTCTCCTCGTCAAGGGCTACGTCTACGTACCAAAAGGAAGTGATTTCACCGAATAATCAAAGGAAGAATTTTTGGAGATCAAAGCTTTTGGGTTGGTTTTGGAGTTTTAGGGGTTTTCTACACTCCTAAGAGGTAGGGGTTATTCCTACTTTGGATTATTCTTACCTTAGGTGTTGCTAGACTAAGGGTGAAAATTATGTATATGCATATGTATTGTTATACATATATGTCTATGGGTATGAAAGTGAAAAAAATTAGCATAGGAATAGCTTAGGATAGCTTCTAGCTTGAATTTGGTATATGGAGGTTCCATTTGATTATTTTGTAACTTGGTGAAAACTTAAGGCATGCTATGTGTTTTATAAACTATGCCTTGGAATGTGTTATGTGAATACATGACTTGAATGACTATAAGATGTTTGATAAAATGCCCTAGTGAAATTGAGTGTGTTACTTGCATGATGCTATGTTATAACATGCTTGGGTGATTGTGAAATCATATGCTTAGGATATGGTTTTTGGATGAAGAGTGTTATTGACATATGCATGAAATGATATATTGAGCATAATGAGATATGGTAGTTATATACTTATGATACAATTGCATTGATGTATGAAAATGTTTATATGTTTGTCATAAGCATATTGAGCATTATTTTGTGTGCAATGGAACATCACATTGCATTTGCACGGAAGTGTCTCATTACATGAGTGAGTGCATGTTTGACGTCAATACCACACTTGGTGATTGACGGAAAGCTTGGGAGAGTTGGGTCGAGGACTTAGCTAAGCCGCTTGGTTGCATGATGAATTGGGTTGGGGTAGCAAGAAGAGGCATGACGACCTCTCGGGTGCAAGACCCGGTGATTGGGCTACGCACTCCCTTGGCTCGGCCCATAAAGTGTGTGGGTGTATTCGGAACCCTCGTCGAAGTCCGTAAATTTCGTGTGGGTTGGAGGCCCTTGGTGTAAGTCCATGAACATCCACCCCTATACAAGACCCTAGAGTGATTAACGCCATTGTGTGTAACATAAATGGTGGTTTCGACTAAATTGACACTTGCATGTGTTGGGGAGCCGGAGAGAGCTCGGAATAAAGTTGCATGGGTGAGTGTCACTTCATTCCATGGCATAGCATTGTTGCATTCCATCATAGGATGCATAAGTGTGAGAAATGCTTGGTTGTATGTTTGTGTGATGATTACATGAGCATGTGCATCTAGGGGAAGAGTAACCTCTATAGGTTTATCTCTATTGGGCGTTGTGCTCACCCTATACGGGAAACAATTTCAGGTACGGGACACGTTCCGGTGGATGGCTCTCATTCGGGGGCTCTTGGTTGAAGAAAAGCTGGGTTGTGGCTTTTGAATTTAGTTTTTGTAAAACTTTTGGTTAATTTCCATTTTGGCATGTAAAAGTATGGAAATAGTTGTATTAGAACTTGTATTGGCTATATTTGGTATCAAATAGATGTTGTATAAGTTTTGGATAACCTTGGATTGGTTTGGATTGGTTTTGGAATGGATTGATTTGGGTTGAAATCATACACAGTTTACACAGAAATTTCAGACACTGCTTAGTGTTTGAGCCGTATATTTTTATTGTGACGTCCAAATGATCTGAAATTTTTACAGTAGGTAGTAGACACCTAGGGCTACAAAAGTGTTTTTATGAAATTTTCTCAATTCCACTTCTAAACAGGTCAAAACCGCACTGGAAGTTGCAGCAGAACAGAAACTGCATTTTCTGTTCGAACGTAAAGTGACGTTCGAATGGTGCGAGTTTTGAACAGCAAAACCAGCAGAGAACCAAATGTACTGGGAGCTACCTATTTTTCAAAACCAAGGGACGTTCGAATGTGAATAGTGCTGTTCGAACGGTGACTCTAAAACCGAAATTTTTCAAACTATGCACTAAGCTTCCAGGCTTGGATTTCTTTGATTTAAAGAACACCAATGGACTTGGATTTCTCTAGTTCCAAGGATACAAATGGATACTAATTGAGGTATATTGAGGCTTATTAGACCTTGGTGGATTTAAATGATAACTATTACATATATGCACTAATGTTAAAGTAACCTTGCATGTTTTGCTATAAATATGGATAATTGGACCCGGTGTGGTCAATGTTTACTTATAAATGGACTCAGTGCGGTCATTGTTTATATTGGGCCTCAGATGGGTCATGTGAGTTATGTTGCACAGGTTAGGTATTGGGTAGAGTTCCCTGTACAAAGGAGACTCTGCCCAAATTTTGTTAAGTTATGGACCTCGGTAAATGGGACATAACGGTGTGATATCGAGTCACTCGGTATTTACGGGTATTCCGCGGGTTGATGGGTAATCAACGGACCCCCGGATTTTGGGGTGTCACAGTAATTATAAGAAAGTATGCAATTTTATAATTTTATAGGAAATTATGTATATTCTGGTATATTTTGGGGTACTATAATTTTATGAGAAAAGTTTACTTTCGGTGTAATAGATTCGAATAAGAAATTTTACTCATTATGAATAGTTTCTTGCATGCAACTTGAATTGATTATAAACTACTAGTTTAATCAATTCGAGTTAGTAACATTATTAGGTGGAGATGAATTATTGAATATGAGTAAGTAACATTATTAGGTGGAGATGAATTATTGAATATGACACGATTAAATTATAAAACATGATTCGAGTAAACCAAATCAAGTAAAAGCGGTACTATTTATTAATACTCAAATGAGATTGTGAATATTGGTTGCCAGGTTCGGGAACGAGCACTACAAAGAACGTTGGCCAAAGGCTTTGGCGGATGAATCATTTATGAGATAGAATTTTTCGCAAGGTAGGTGCACCACCCTACAAGTAGTTTTGGTAATTTATTAGAAATTTAAACATATGTTTTTGCTATGGTTATTGTTGGGAATAATTAATTGAGCGTAGACACACGGTAATGTTACGAGAGTCATTTAAGTGACAAGAGAGAATTATGTGATTTGAGTGGTCTAAGTAACATTAAGTATCTATATAACTTGAGTCATTTATGTGATGAGATTTAATTATATGGTGGATTGGTCTAAGTGACATGATCAAAAACTCCTTGTGTGGTGTGGGTGGTCTGAAGGACATAAACCCTTAGTGTGGTTTGAGTTATTCAAGTGACGAATGATATCTATATGGTGATACAAGTTTACTTTCGGTGTAATAGATTTGAATAGAAAATTTTATTCATTATGAATAGTTTATTTCATGCAACTTGAATTGATTATAAACTACTAGTTTAATCAATTCGAGTAAGTAACATTCTTAGGTGGAGATGAATTATTGAATATGACACGATTGAATTATAAAACTTGATTCGAGTAAACCAAATCGAGAAAAAGCGGTACTATTTATTAATACTCAAATGAGATAGTGAATATTGGTTGCCAGGTTCGGGGACAAGCACCATAAAGAACGTTGGCCAAAAGCTCTGACGAATGAATCATATATGAGATAGAATTTATCTCAAGGTAGGTGCACCACCCTACAAGTTTTTTTGATAATTTATTAGACATTTAGACATATGTTTTTGCTATGGTTATTGTTGGGAATAATTAATTGAGCGTAGACACATGGTAATGTTATGAGAGTCATTTAGGTGACAAGAGAGAATTATGTGATTTGAGTGGTCTAAGTATAACTTGAGTCATTTATGTGACGAGATTTTATTATGTGGTGGATTCGTCTAAGTGACGTGATCAAAAACTCTGTGTGATGTGGGTGGTTTGAAGGACATAAACCATTAGTGTGGTTTGGGTTATTCAAGTGACGAATGATATCTATATGGTGATACAAGCATGCGATATATGTTGTCTATGGGGTTCAAGAATCTATGCAAACTAAAATAAAATAGCTTGTGTGGCGGTTTTTATTTACAAGGCGTTTAGTTTGTGTGCATGTGGGGTATACATTGTGTGGCATAATTTAATTATCTGAAATTAAATATTTGTGCTATATATTTTGTCGATGTAGTATATACAAGTTATGTCTATGTGATATAAATGAACGTATATGAGGTGAAATGTAGTTTGAAAGTAACTACCTGATACGTTGCTAAGGTTGTTCCTAAATAAATAGAGTTTTCTTTATAAATGATTGTGCTCATAAATATTGATCACATCTTAGCTCTTACTAACGGTCTTGATGACATTTTAGGAAAACTTGTAAAGATGTGAAGAGTCCACTACCAAGTTTAGTGAGTCGATTGGGATGCCATCATGAGGGTCATTGCTTGATGTTTTCCGTTGTATTCCCTAACCTCTTAACATCATCCCTCAATGTGTATGGCTTATAGGAATGGGGGAGTGTCACTCTCCCTTAGAATGATGAGGAAAAAGGGGCAACAGAATGGTGGAATATGAAATGTACAAAATGTGTGTAATGTAGTGAACAAAAGTGCTCCCCAAGCGCAAGGAGTCTTTTGAATGTCATTTTTTACTTGAAAAAGTATTCCAAGATTGTCTCCTCAGGGAAGGAAGTTCAAGTGTGTGAAGGTGATTTTGTCAAAATAGAAGAGAAGTGTAAAATCTTTTGAAGTTTTGAGTTTTGGTGTTTTGTGTTCTAGCTAAAAATGAAAGGAAAACAAGTGTTGGCTAATCCGAAGAGGTCATTCCAATGGAAATTCCATGTCAACTCAAAATCTTCATCCAATGGTGCATAGATGAACAATTGATTCATGGGAAGTGAGGGACGAGATGGAAGTGAGGGTCCAAGCATTACCTGTGACCAGGCCTACGGGATATCAAAGACTCACAACTGCATCCACACTCAATTCAGTCAAATCGAACCATCATACACTGAGAGGAGGAAAGAAAATGAGTTGAAATGGCAAACCCAAGAGGAGGTCTTCCTTGGATTAGCCAACTAAAAATCTAGCTACTCATGAAAGCAAGAAGGAAATGCATAATGTAAAGAGACATAATGAAGAAAGGAAACATGGAACTTAACTTAATGCAAGAAATCTTAAACTATGAAGAAAAATATGCAAGACCCATTTTAAAGCTAGGAAATGAAGAAAACTTAAGACAACAATGGTAGAAACTAAGATACTCAATTAAACTTGCAAAGCACTTGAAATAAATGACATTAAAAGTAAATAATGAAGTTTACAAGAGTCTTACAATAAAATACAAGTGAAACGATGAAATAAAATGCAAAAATCCAAGTTTTCTATCTATTATTCATCATCTTCCTCCTTGGAGCTTTCTAAGCTTAGGTAGCCACCCACTTTGAAATGCTGAATAAATAGAGTGTTAACCTTGCAATTTGTCCATGGTGGTACCCCCAAGGTGTGTGCAGGCCTCCCATCAATAGGGGCTGAGTGGATGGGTTAGGCAGGCAAGCACAGGCTTAGCCTGCACACCCAGCATCCTCTATCTCCTCCCATGCCTTCTTTTCCAAAGTCAAGAAATTGTGTAAGAATAGTATGGTTGTATGTAGAAAATGTCTGGGATAGGTGTGGGAGAAGTGTAGGTGGGCCCCCCAAGCAAGTGGAGTTGAGATGTAGGCGATCTGGGTATTTTGAGCTATTTCAGAACAGCGTACCGGTACTTCGAACATCAGTAGCCAAACCATTCTAGTACGGCATACTGGTACTGCCGGCTTCAGACTAGTTTTTGTAGAATAGTCATAACTTTTGATCCAAGCTTCTAATTAAGCTGAAATTTTGACACAATATAGAAGACATCCAGTTCTACAATGTTCATGTTTTGCAATTGTTCAGATTTGAAGTGGATCATGGTCACAAAGGAGGAAAAGCGAGGTACTGCTCCCAAATGGTGCGGGTGCTGGTGCCCAGGTTACCAAACACCTATACCTCCTTGATTTCTTTCACTTTTAAGCCTCCAAATCTTCATGTAATGTGTCCGCATATTCACTACACATCCACACTTACTTGGAAGATTCTAAAATACATGATTTACGCTATAATTACCTGCAACATCAAAAATTCAACATTATTCATAATTTTGGCTAACTCTAAGTACTTAGATGCAAAGTTGAGTTAAAATGCATGTAATGAGGCCGTTAAATATGCAATATTTTGTGCTCATTAGACCCCCCAACTTAAGCTTTGCTAGTCCCTAGCAAGCAAAATGTAAAAAATTAAGCAAACAAAATAAACATATAATTTTGCCATTGCATTTAGCATATGCAACAAGCCTTTAAACCCCTAGGTGATCCCTAGTGGACGAGTTTTGTCTCGTGAAGGTTTCTTGTGAAGGGACCTACAAACTTCTTTTCCTAGTATCCAATATTTAAAGCATATTCCCTTATCTTAACTAGTGCTAGGATGTCAACAATAACTTTGTTTAACACACTCGAACTAATCACACATGAAACACATCATAGCCTTAAATGCTATTCTAGAGTATACACCTACATATTTCCTTTCAAAACTCGCGTGTGTGTGAAATGAACATGTAATTTAAACATTTACACAACGAAGTTCACATTCACTTTGGCTATCCAAATAAAGCTTTGATGCGAAACTCACCAAGGGTTTCTCTCAATAACGAATCACACTATGATTATCCGGGCATGCTCTCCATGTGTATATGTGAGATAGAATATTATGCACAAACTGAAGTATGCTCACGTATAATCCAAAAATGAAGTTTATGCATGAAAATGAAACAACCTTGGCAAAGTCTCATGAAAGGAATGCTAGGCAATTAAGTAGCAAAACCAACTTCTCTTGTTCTTTAAAAGTATGCATCACCCCTTTCTCTTCTTTTTCTTGGATTTTTTTCTTTTCCATTGAACTTCATTCATCCCTTTTGTTGAGTTTCCACCATACTTTCTTCTCTTTTATGATCATTCATACTCAGCTCTAGGAACAACCAAGGTGAGGTAGATTTATATCATTTTGCATTTGCTTGGTCAAATGTGGCATAGAAACGAATTTCAAATAAGGCTCAAACATGGCACTAGGGATATAATTTCACAAGAAAAAGGCTAAAGCTCAAAGAAATAAAAAAATGGCCTAAGATAGTCTCTAGATAAGCATAGGGGAGCATTGTACATATCAAGACAAAGTCAATTAACTACCCAAATGCACCTAACCAAAACAAGAATAATGAGATTATTGAACAAATTTGGAATTTAAAAAATTGTTCCTTGAGTAAATGTAAGTTCCCTCCAATAAGGATTGACACTAAAGCTCTCATGGGTTCTTATTCATCTCCACTATTTCATTTCAAGCACTAAATGTGAACTCAATCTGTAAATTGCCAAAATTACAAGTTCATGGTGCACTTATGGTTGAGTTCAAAAGCAAACAAGTATGTGATACTCTTAGCAATAGGATAAACTTCTATAATGTGCTCATGTATTCAAAGTTCAAATGAATATCAGGTAATCACAAATCCCATAACAATTAGGATAGGGGAATATAGTTCAATATTGGATATTTTTCACAAAAAGTGTCCAAAATTTTAAAATTCTCACATTTCTCATTGTTCTATACAAAAATGGTGAAAAATGTAAATGGTGCACCTCACCCCCCAGCTTGAACTATGCATTGTCCTTAATGCACAAGGAATCATGCAATGATAAAAATGAAAGAAACATGGGAAATGAGATACAACCTGTTTTTTTCTTCCTTTTCTTCTTTTTTTGTTTACACATTAAAGAGAAAACAAAAAAATTTGTTTACACCCCCAACTTAAACTCACACATAATATTGAATGAGTTTTTCTACGATGATGCTCAAAATGTAATGAGTCCAAATAAGGGAGAGGTAAACAACTTCTACACTACAACATCGAGAAAAGGAAAATATAACAATAAAAGAATCTAACTACTACGTACATGAAAACAAAACAACAGGGGCTTATGTCAATCTGGCTTCAATTCGGATATGATCTTGCACCCATTGAGTTTTTTGATTTTAAAATGTTTTTGTTATATAAATGCCCTTCCTAACCACTCTATCCAACAATACAAAAAGATAATCATTAAAAATTCTCAACCAAACAAAGGTGTAGGCATGTTTACACAATTCCAACAATGGAGTATACAATTTATTTTCAAAAGTTCCTACACTAAACTTCATTTCAATGACCTTCCCAAGTTCAAAAATGTGAATCTCAACACCACTCATAGATGGCAAAATGACCTTGGCCTCATTAGCCTCATGTGAGATAATAACTTCATAAAAGTTTTTACAAGTTGGAGTGGTGGGAGATTCAACATCAAAATGCATTCCATTGGGATGATCATCCTCAATACATTGACTATGCTCAAGATGTTGTTTTTCATCCATAGCAATTATAGCATCAGTCAATGCACTAAGTTTTTGGGTTACCTGGGCATTGAATTCCATTTGGTATTGCATAAAATCACACAAAATATTTTCTAATTCTTCTTCGGTTGAGTCCCCATATGTTGGATAGTGACAAAATTTATTTGGTGGTATGAGATTAGATGAAAAATTATAAGGTTCATTCTCCCAACCATATCTCGGATAACTCGGTGTAACATAGTGGTCGGGGTAAAAGTTTGAACCTTCGCATGCAAAGTATTGAATCGGATAATTTACTAGGCACTCACTAGTGATGTGCCCATACTCCTCACAAATCTCACACACATTTTCAAAATTTTGAACATTTGATACATTTTCATAAACCTTATAAGACATTACATAAAACACAAGCTATTTACAAAATATTTAGAAAAGAGACGACATACCTTGGCCTGTGATGAAAATCACGAGACTTACCTATGCCGCCCAAAATCACCTTTGCACTTGAAGCTTAACCTTCCCCGGCAACGGCGCCAAATATGCTTGATGTTTTTTGTTGTATTCCCTAGCCTCTTAACATCATCCCTCAATGTGTGTGGTTTATAGGAATGGGGGAGTGTCACTCTCCCTCGGAATGATGGGGAAAAAGGGGCAATGGAATGGTGGAATATGAAATGTACAAAATGTGTGTAATGTTGTGAACAAAAATGCTCCCCAAGCGCAATGAGTCTTTTGAATGTCGTGTTTTACTTGAAAAAGTATTCCAAGGTCGTCTCCTCAGGGAAGGAAGTTTAAGTGTGTGAAGGTGATTTTGTCAAAATAGAAGAGAAGTGTAAAATCATTTGAAGTTTTAAGTTTTGATGTTTTGTGTTCTTGCTAAAAATGAAAGGAAAACAAGTGTTGGCTAATCCGAAGAGGTCATTCCAATGGAAATGCCAAGTCAACTCAAAATCTTCCTCCAATGGTGCATAGATGAACGATTGATTCGTGGGAAGTGAGGGACGAGATAGAAGTGAGGATCCAAGCATAACCCATGACCAAGCCTACGGGATATCAAAGACTCACAACCACATCCACACTCAACTCAGTCAAACCGAACCATCGTACACCGAGAGGAGGAAAGAAAATGTAACACCCCAAAAATCACCTTGAACGTCATTACAATTTACAACCATTGACATCATGAGAGTAACTAATAAAATCCATCAATAAATAAAAATCTATTCATCATATCTAATATTTACAACATCATCCCAAAAGAATATGCTCAACTATGACAATTACATCCAAAAGAATCAAATTTAACTTGCAGTGGAATCAAAAAATATTAGACTCCACCGAGTCTCAAAAGGAATTTCCTCATAGAGCACCTAGGAGAGTATAGCCCTAAACATCCACCCGAGTTCCACGTGCCTGTCTAGCAGAGCTTTCCAATGCACCTGCTTATCGACTCTGAACTCCTCATCTAACACGTAATCTGAAATATATTGTTTGTAGGAGGTGAGCACTAAGCTCTGTAGCAACATTCCTCCCAAACTTGAACAAGGTTTAGAAAACATATAAAGCAAGTCGGTCTCCTTTCGCAAATATCATATAGCGATTTTGAAATAAAACATTGACCATTTATTTGATCTTAAGTGAATGCAATAACAATAAGTTAAATGAAAGGAATAAACATGTTGGAATGATAAAAATCGAATACTCATTCAATATCATCATCTAACATTCTCATGTATGTTGGTTGCTTCCCATGAATCTATACCACGATTCTACCTCGTTCACCCACCACAATCACACAATCCCAAATATTTTAGGAAGGACATATACCGTCTCTCACGGCATTGATGAATCTTTCCCAGAAAAGGTATACCAACTCTTAGCCTCGAACTTATGTGAACAATAGTGGTTGCTCTCACAAACAACATACCACTACAAGTGTTAGAAAACCATCTCATCCCCACTGGGATAGACTAACCTATAACATTCTACGACAGTGTTCAAATATAATTCAAGTCCATCACAACAACCATACAAGATATGCAATAACAAACATTTTCTCAAATCACAAGGAAATTCAAAATTCCCAATTTCACAATTTGTAATACAAGAGAACAATTTAAGAAAATAAGCAAGAGATCATCACAACATCATTTTATTACTCAACAAAAAGCACTAGGGTTTCGAAATCAAGAACAAAGGAAGAATCAAGAGAAAAATTTATTTATCTTGAAAACTAGGGTTTTATGCCAAGAAAAGAGATTTAATGGCTATCCAACAATTACTTTTCATAAAACATGGTGGTCTTTGCAAGGATACCAATAAATAATGATTTCATAGCATATCTAAAAGATTTAAAGTCAAAAGAATACATATAGATAAGCCCTAACCTCAATGTAAGAGAATAGGAAGAAAAATCCCTACCTTGGTGTTCTTGAAAATTAGGGCTTTGATCCAATCCAATGTGCAAATCCCCTTGGATCTTGTGTTTTTCCCTCTATTTCTTCTTCTCTAAGGTTTCCCAGGGTTAGAGATGTTGAAATGGGGTTAAAGGAGTTGTCCTTAAGTATTTATAGTGGAGGGAAGGCTAGCTATTCGCGACTTAAAAGTTTAGATTTTTGGAAAACCTTCCGAAAGGTTTTTCATCGACCTTCTGGAAGGTTGGCCTACTAGGTAAACCTTTTCATTAACCTTTCAGAAGGTTTTTCATTAACCTTCCGAAAGGTTTTGCCTATTGGATAAATGTTTTCATTAACCTTCTGGAAGGTTTTCATCGACCTTCTGGAAGGTTTTGTCTACTGGATAAAAATTTACATTAACCTTCCGAAAGGTTTTCATCGACCTTCCAAAAGGTTTTGTCTGTTTTTCTACAAATTCTTCCTTCTTCATTTCCAACCCATTCCAATCCGTTCCACAACCATCCAAAACCAAACCAAACTTATACAACATACATTTGTACATCAAACATAGTTGATACAAGTTCTATTACAAAGGATTTCATACATTTACCCGACTTTTTACAATATTAGCATTTCTATGGTTATAACCTACATGGTTCATTCCCACGCCATTACATAAATTAAAATTACTAACACTTTTATCATTATATTAATATCTACATGTGGGGGTTTACAAAAAGTGAGTTGAAATGGCAAACCCAAGAGGAGGTCTCTCTTGGATTAGCCAACTAAAAATCTAGCTACTCATGAAAGCAAGAAGGAAATGCATAATATAAAGAGACATAATGAAGAAAGGAAATATGGAACTTAACTTAATGCAAGAAATCTTAAACTATGAAGAAAAATATGCAAGACCCATTTTAAAGCTAGGAAATGAAGAAAACTTAAGACAACAACGATAAAAACTAAGGTACTCAATTAAACTTGCAATGCATTTGAAATAAATGAATTAAAAGCAAATAATGAAGTTTATAAGTGAAACGACAGAAGAAAATGCAAAAATCCAAGTTTTCTATCTTCTATTCATCATCTTCCTCCTTGGAGCTTTCCAAGCTTAGGTAGCCACCCACTTTGAAATGCTTGTGGAATGCTGAATAAATAGAGTGTTAGCCTTGCAATTTTGTCCATGGTGGTGCCCCCAAGGTGTGTGGAGGCCTCCCATCAATAGGAAGCTAAATGGATGGGTTAGGTAGGCAAGCACAGGCTTAGCCTGCACAACCATCATCCTCTCTCTCTCCTCCCATGCCTTCTCTTCCAAAGTCAAGAAATTGTGTAAGAATAACATGGTTGTATGTAGAAAATGTCTGGGATAGGTGTGGGAGAAGTGTAGGTGGACCCCCCAAGCAAGTGGAGTTGAGATGCAGGCGATCTAGGCATTTTGGGCTATTTCAGAACAGTGTACCGGTACTTTGAACATCAGTAGCCAAACTGTACCAGTACGGCATACCGATACTGCCTGCTTCAGACCAGATTTTGTAGAATAGTCATATTTTTTGATCCAACCGTCTGATTGAGTTGCAATCTTGACACAATATATAAGACATCCAGCTCTACAACTTTCATGTTTTGCACTTGTTCAGATTGGAAGTGGATCATGGTCACAAAGGAGGAAAATTGAGGTATTGCTGCCAAATGGTGCGGGTGCTATGCCCATGTTACCAAACACCGATATCTCCTTGATTTCTTTCACTTTTAAGCCTCCAAATCCTCATATAATGTGTCCACATCTTTACTACACATCCACACTTAGTTGCAAGGTTTTAAAATACATGATTTACGCTATAATTACCTGCAACATCGAAAATTCAACATTATTCATAATTTTGGCTAACTCTAAGTACTTAGATGCAAAGTTGAGTTAAAATGCATGTAATGAGGCCGTTAAATATGTAATATTTTGTGCTCATCAGTCATGTTTATATGTCCTTTAAATTTAAATTGTATTTTTATATGTCATGTCCTTTGATCAATATTACGGGGTTTAAATAAGTAGTGCTCATGGCAAGGCATTCCACTAAGAGGTTTGGTGGATTTTTATGTGATTATATTTATAAAAAGAAAGGTGAAAAAAAAAATTAAAGGGCATGGATATATGGTTTTTGATGAGTTTTTTTATTTTATTTTATCGTATTGTGGTAGTTATTGTACCCCAGGTTGAGATGTTACAATTTTTTATATCAGAACATAGGTTTATAGGTTCTATAAACAAGTGTGTTTTGGTAGCAGTGTACAGTCTTGGATGTTTGTGTATTGTAGAGTTAAAAATTAAGATACTAATGTTATGTACGTGTATGTCTAATAATGTTAATATATAATTTTATGGTGGAGGAACATGACAAACAACATCAGCAGGGGTGGTGGTTAGTAGAATATGTATGATATAATTCAGAAAATATCTGAAATTACAGTGTGGAAAAAAACATGACAGACTCGATTTACTGAATTACGAATGAAAATTCCGAAAACTACCTGAGTAGGGAATGTCTGTGGTGAGTTAAGTGGTTGTCAGTAGTTTATTAAATTGTGGTTACACATCTAAGTGTGAAAAAGAAAAGAAAACTTGAAAATTAATGATAGATTACAGAATAATTATTGACAGCTTCAATTTCTCACAAATGAAACTTTTGGTGACAGTACAGATTAGTTGTAATCAATTTGTGAAAGTGTTAAAAAGTTAAAAAGTTGTAATAATAGTATTATTTGAATAATATTTTTATGAGCATGAATAGGCTCCTATGTTTTTAAATTCAAAAGAAAATGTTTGTGATTGAGTATAAGGAAGTAATTTACTATCGGATTTTGTTTGTTGATTTTGTAGTAGAGTTTTTTGGTTTTCATCCATCTATTTTCCTAAAGTTCTTTGTGGTATTGAAATTTCGGTTCAAATACATTTTCTTAAAATTAGATTTGTTCACAGATATATGGTTTATGGTCTGGATAAAAACATAGTTTGGGTACGATGGAATAATTAGCAGGTGAGACTTAAGTGGATGGGTAATTTCACTTTGGAAAGGGATTAGAAATGGGTTGATCTTATATTCATACATGCATATCTAGTGCATAACATATATATGGAAGATTTTTATATGAAATTTGTTATGATATGTGACAGATATAGATGTAACGATATTGACGTTAATTTTACTTGGGATTTTGAAAAGGGGAATAATTTTGAAAATTAAAGAAAAATGATATATTGTGATGCCTATTCAAGTTGAATTGGATCGTCTAAATATATGATTTTGCAGTTGTGTGTAAGATTATAGTTGGTGAGATATTTTGTTATAGCGGAAGCGAGGTGTTGCAGACTGTTGTTATTTAAGTGGTGGATTTAACTTTTCTATGGTTAACGTGGTGTTATGTTGTTTTTCTATGTATTGATCATAGCAAGAATATGCTTATGTGATATTAATACATGTATGAGTTGAAAATGAACTTAAAGATGAAAATGTGAATATGTAATGTAGAGTTGAGAATGAGTTAGTTTTTATGACTAATGTTGCTTGTTAATAACAAGTGAGTGTGTGGACTATTGATAGTTATAGATAATATGATTGTTTAATTATCTCAAATGGTAAGTGATAGTCTACTGGTTAATGAGACCCTAAAGGGCAATTGTTTGGCCTTAGTAGCGCTTGTGTGGCCTTAGTGGTGATTGGTTTCTTTTTGGCGGAATATGCCTTAATGGCTAAGTTGTTGTCTTAGTGATGTATATATGGCCTTAATGACGAATTATGTCTTACTGGCGAATTATACCTTGATGGCAGATATTGCCTTAAAGGCAAGTGTTTAGCCTTAGTGGCATATGTATATACGTGGATGTCATATATGATGGCTTATGGGTGAATATATATGTGGATGTCATATATAATGGTTTATGGATGCGTTAATGTGAATGCCATATAGAATGGTTAATGGATGTGTAGATATGAAAACTATTTATGATGGCTAATATAATTGTCTTAGTGGAGAGATGACATTGTCTTAACGACAGATATGTATCTATATACTTTTGTGATATAAAAACAAGTTTTGTAGCAAAGAATTCTTTTGTGGTGTTATGGATGGAATATGGTACCATGATATCCAACAAAAGATTGATGTATGTATCTATGAATGAACATTTGTTACCTTGATTGTGAATTTGTCTCTATGTAGGGTAGTTTGTATGTGAAATAGGGTACAACAATTTAGTTTGAAATAAAATAAAAAAAAAGGCGGTGGTGATATGATAAAATCTGATTATGGAGGGACATATTATATTATGGATGTACTATACTCTATAGAACGAGTGAAGTAGATTATTAAAAAATAAATATGGTAGTTGATTATAATTATTAAAATAACCACTGATGCGGAGACTATGATATAAAAATTTGATGGTGTGAATAAATGAGAGCGAATATATTTGGAATTATGACATTTATCTTTGGTATTGCTTCAACAGTGTAAGTGCATATAATTGTGGAAACCCATGAATAGGTTTCGCTGTAACAAAAAGTTTGATGAATTAAATTAGTGATGCTTTAATCCAAATATATATTTGGAAGTGGAGGTAATTGTGATAAAATTACATGAGAAAGGGGAATGAGATATATTGATTGGAATTAAATAACTGGTGTTTAAAATAAGTATGTAGGTAGATGATACATCTATGCCTACTAAATTTTAATATAAGTGTGGTTATGTGCATGAAGGTGTGTTTGGGTATTGAAATGATTATAATATAGATGTCCAAGGTGAAAATCAGTCTGAAGAGAATGATATCAAGCTGTCAATTAAAAGACAAATGTGATGTAGGTAGACATATGTTGAAGTTAAAAGGGTTGTATTTTTGTTGGTAGGGATTCTTGTAAACCTTATATTGAACACTCAAGATACTGAAGTTTTGTTATTAATGGAATATCGAATATAATTGGTATATAAATTTAGCTCTATTGTAAATACAATTCTCACGGGAAAGTTGTGTTTAAAGGTAGTATCGGAAATACATGTTTGGAAAATTTATTTATGTGAACATAGTATATTTTGGATGAAATTTGTATAAGACAAGTGTTATTAAGTGGATGTGCGGATTCAAGAGTAAGAGTTTTGTGAGTAAAAATAATGATGTTACGTTTTTAAAAAATGATTCACTTAGTTACTATGTTGTATGTTGAAAAATTTTCTTATTCTCCTTATTAATTATAATATTATATGGGATTTCGTTGCATATTGCGAAACATTTATTTTGTATGAATATCAAGATAAGCAAGGTATAAATTTAAGGATACAAAAAAAAGAGTTGTTAATAAAAACATCAAAGTGAATATGTAGCCATGACTCCGGGGCAAGATACTGGTAACAAATATATAGTTGTGTTGAAAAGAATGAATGTATATATATATATATCGGAATTAAATTCATAAACTTGATATGAGGTTGGTATTATTGTTAATATTTCTTTACTTGATTTAAAAATGGAGTAGTGTCTAGGAAAGTGATACTAGCGACGAATTACTACTTTAATAGATGAATAATTCAAATGTTTTACTTGAATATTTCTTGATAATCATGGAATTGGTGTGATATTTTACGGAGAACATGGTAGTAGAAAAGAGATGGTAGATTTAATTTGGTTAATAGAGGATTCATAATATATATATATATATATATATATATATATATATATATATATATATATATATATTTAAAAAAAATTGAATATGAAGGTGAATTTAATTGTGTTGAAAAATGCTGGAAAAAAAAAACTTTGTGGTCCATTGATTAATGGTTGGGTGTTTGTTATTGATGTAAAAACATTATTATTAGTTACATCATAATGGAAGTGTTCATTCAATTGTTAATCTATTATACTAGAAATATAACTGATTATCTTTATAGTCGATCGATTTCAAATAGTGGGCAGACTATTGACATTATGTTTGTGGAGTGACTTGCGGTATATGTATAGTTTGTCATGAATTGTGTAGTTTATGTGGCAATCCATCACACCTTTAATTTTGATTTATAAAGTTGAGATTGTGTGAGGTCACATTCAATGCTTGTTTAAGGTGTGAATTAAGTAAATGACATATCATTGCTAGAAGTTTATATGAAAATTATAACAAATGATATACGAAAGATAGTACACAATTAACTCAAAAGGGCTTATACAAGAAATTAAACGTAGATACTACTAGTTACAATCTCTAGAAAAAAAAATTGATATAAGATAGTTATCAAATTATTTAATTAATTGCGTTGTGATAATTTATTGATATAGTCTTATTCGAGTTCAATGAAACAAGTTATGTTAATAGGTTACACATTTGTATTAGTGTAGTAAGTGAATTTCGAGGACACAATTCTTTTAAGAGCAGAAGAATTATGAGACCCGAACAGGCATATCATACATTTTATAAAATATTGTGGGTTAAAGTGTTGTGGTGGAACCAACCAATCGAAGGAGCAATTTAGGAAAGCCGAGGAAGTGATATGAACCAAATATCCTCATTTGTTTCAGATTGGTAAGTCAAATTTCGGGGATGAAATTCCTAAGGAGGGAAAAATTATAAGACCCAAATACGCATGACAAACATATAATATTTATAATAAGCATATTCATATGGGACATGCATGCGTAGGATTAACAACCAGTATTTAATTATGAGAAATGATATGAGACTTGCTTGATCAATTTTCCTAACTTCCTACTTGAACCCAATTGTGTGTATATGGCTTATAGAGATTGATGAGTGTCACTCTCCCTCAAGTTCAACTCAAGAAGTGGGGAAATTGTGTGTGGATGAACAAAAATATTTGTGTGCAAAAGTGCTCCCTAAGCGTTGAGAGACTTGCAATGTCGTATTTTACTTGGAATGAGTATTCCAAGGTCGTCTCCCAAGGGAAGGCGAGGTCAGGTGTTTAAAGAGTGATTTGTAAAAAAATAAAAATTAAAAAATCTTGTGATTTTAAATTTTGTAAGTTGTGAGTTAAGAAATATGCAAGAAAGCAAGTTTGGTTAATCCATAAAAGTCATTCCTATGGGAATGCCAAATTGACTCATTTCATTCAACCAATGGTGTCTCAGTGTTTGATTGATTCGTAGGAAATGAGAGACTAATGTAGTTGTGTGGGGCAAGAGCATACCCCGTGACAAGTTAACAGTGTATCAAAAGCCCACAACCACGTTCGTACTCAATCTAGTCAAACCAAACACTTTACACTATGAGGACGAATGGAAGAAAGTCAATTTCACATACCCAAGAGGAAAGCCCTCTTGGATTAGCCAACTAAAACTTTAGCTATGCATGATAAAAGCAAGAACAAACATGAAGTAGAGAAACATGGCTATGAAATCAAGCATGAACTTGTATTGATGTAAGAAGGAGTTTAAACTACAAGAGGAAAGTCATTCATACCCACAATGTAAAGCTTAAAGGAAATAGAACTCAAATGTAGAAATGAACCACAAGAAAACTTAACTAAACTTGATTACAACTTGATTAAAAGAGAGTAAAGTGCAAAAGGGAAAGATTACATATGAAATGGAGCTTAATAAAATGAAAATGGTTAAGAAAATGTAAAACCCAACTTTCTTTGTAGAACTTTATCTTCTGCCTTGGACCTTCTCTCTCTAAAAGTATGATAATCTGAAATTGTGTGAAGGAACTCCCAATTTTCGTCCATCCCACTTTCTCTTAGCATGAATGGTTGACTTGGGGTGATTGGAAAGAGATTGTCCACCAAAGTTTCCAAAATCAGTCAAAGGGTGGTCCTCCCATGCTTTTCCAACCACTCCCTCTCTCTCACTTAGCTACTCACTCCCTCATGCTTAAAATCTGAATATAAGGGATATGTGTAAACCCCCACACTATTATCTTTGTGAAACTCGAGAAAATTTGAACTTTTTCTTAGAAAGGGCAAAATGGTAATTTGACATCCTAATGTGTATTTAAAATACTCATATTGTAGACCTCGGATGAGAAAACAGAGTTTGCCGTTGGATTCGGATCGCAAAATCTAGTCGCCCTGTCAAATTTTGTCGAATTCTGTGATAGTCAGATTTTTGCATGTCGTTCGAGGCGAATGACATTTTAAAGGTCCCAAAAAATGAATTTTTTAGAAATTTTTTTTAAATTAAGTTAAAGTTCCAATAAAATTAATTTGAACTAAATTCGAGATATAACGAATCGTTTCAGGATGAAAAACAGACCCGAAAGTCGAAAATATGCGGTGCGATGTGGACCACACATTTGGGACTATAAATATCTACTTAACTTAGATATTTTGGAAAAAAAATATCTCATGTTCTTGACCCTTGGCCGGCCATAGAGAGAAAAGAGTGAAAAGAGAGAAAAATAAGAAGTTCTTTAAGCTTCAATCCAAGATTCCCGGAGTTCCGTCAGTCGAAATTCGTCAAGCCAAGAATCAAAGTTCATCTCCTCGACGAGGGTTACGTGTATGTACCAAGAAAAGTGGATTTCACCGAAGGTTCAAAGAAAAGACTTTGGAGGAATCAAAGGTTCTTGGGCTTATTTTGGTGTTTTTTAAAAGTTCTACCACTTCCTACACGCTACAAGAAGTAGGGTTCCCTCCTACCTTGGTTTTATTCTTACCTTAAGTGGGCTTTTAGTGGCTGAAAATGGCTTATATGTGGGCTGTCCAAGGGCTGTCCAAATGGACTATTTTTGGACTGTTTTAATGGCTGAAATTGGGTTGTATGTGGGCTGTCCAAATGGACTGTTAAGGGGCTAAATTTTGGACTGACAAGGGACTGAATTAGGGACTGTTTTTAGGCCATGTTATGGACTGTTTTGTGCACAAATTAGGGGCTCTATATGGACTGTTTTTGGGGCAGTTTTAGGGCCTACTTTGGGGCTATTTTAGGACCTATTTTGGGTCGATTTAGTGGCTAAATTTTGGGCCACTATGGGCTGATTTTCTTGTGGGCTGTTATGTGCTATATTTTGTCTTTTAAATTAAGTGTGTTTTTGACATAGATTATGTAATAACATGCTTGTCAATTGTGTTGAATATAAATGTTGATACATCCTAGTTGATGTTTTGACATTGTGATGAAATTATGGAGATTATTTGCATATAATATAAATCGCCATGGTAAACATTGATATGTAGAAATTGTTCCTTTGGCATGCATTGCAATATGAACATGAAATTGACATTACATTCATGGGCATGAATCATGAGTGTGGGTGTATGCATGTTTAATCAAACACCATTCTTGGTGATTGATGGATGGACTCGGGAAAGTTGGGTTGAAAATCCGAATGAGTCACATGGTTGCATGAAAGAAAAAATTGTGTCGGATATAGCAAGACGCAGCAACTTGGTTATACACTCCCCTATGGTGAAATTTTGAAAAAGTATAGTATGGTGTATGGAACTGGCGGTATAAAATTCAAAATCCGTTGCCCAACAAGACACAAGATTTTAATTTACAAAGTACTTATACAATGAGTAACACCCATCAATAATTTGGTTTTATAATAAAAACAACTTTTATTTCAAACTATCATTTGGTGGATTTTTTCGTCAATTGATGGATTCAGTATACCTTGGCATTGCATTGTGTCGTGGGAGTCGGTGATGACTTGGGTTTAAGTGCATGAGTGAATATCATCTCATTTCATGGTATGACATGATTACATTCCACATTTAAGGCATATTCTTGTATGGAATGATTGTTAAATGTTGTTTGTTGCTTATACACACCACATATGCATCTAAGGTGGGGAGTAGCCTCTGTAGGGATTATTCTACTGGGCGTTGGCTCACCCTATATGGGAAAACATTTATGGTGGGAGAGATACCACGGTGGATGGCTCCAATTTGGACCCTCATGTTAGAAGAAAGCCGAATGTGACTTTATTTTGTGTTAATGTAAAATATTTGTGGAAATAATGTTTTAGGCATGTAATCTTTTGTAAATAATTGTAATAGAACTTATACAGACTATTGTTAAACTAACATTGCATATGTTGATATAAATATGGATAATTAGACTTGGTGTGACCAATGTTTACTTATAATTGGACCCGGTGTGGTCATTGTTAAATATTGGATCTCGGATGTGTCTTGTTATTATATGATTGCACAGGTCGAGTTTTGGGTAGAGCTTCCCGTACAAAGGAGACTCTGCTCGAATTTCGTAAAAATTATAATTCCCGGTAAATGGAGCATAATGGCGTGATATCGAATTACTCGGTATCCACGGGTATTCCACGGGTTGATGGGTAACCAACGGACCCCCAGATTTTGGGGTGTCACAATCTTTATATAGCAAATAATTATTTTTGAAATGCTAATATAGGTGATGAGGTACGCATGAACCCTATAGATGGTAATAGTAGGACTAAATACTAGGGATGCAAATTGATTGTGAAATATAATTTTTGGAGATGTTTAAGGTTGATAAGGGTAATTAAATAGAAATATTAATTTTTTTAGCTCAAAATAATATTATCATTGAACCTAGGAGATCCAAAAAACTTGGAATAGCCGTTTAACACATATAGCGGTTTTGAGGAATAAAATAGTATTTTTAGTGTTTTGAGTGTAAATTTACTTTAGTTTTAAGATAAATCATAAAATTAAAGGTTTTTAGGTTAAAATAACATTAAAAATGAATCCAGAACGTCAAAAACCTTAGTGTAGTCATATGGATCAAATTGGAGATTTTTAGTAGCAAAATCGTAATTTTGTAGAAAACCCAAAAATCAGCCTGTAAACAGTAACTTTCGGGGACTGCTGTGTTTAAAACATAGATTTCAACTCCTTTTCTTCCTTTTTTTCTCACATCTCTCACCCCAAACCTCCTAGAACCCTAGGAGAAGAAAAAGGGAAAAAGAAAAGGGAAGAAGAAAGGCTCTAAAGCTTGGGTTTTGCTTGAAATTCTTGATTCTAGGTAGGGATTTCTTCCTATTCTTGTCCATTGAGGCTAGGGTTTATATCTATGTATATTTTTGCTTCTAATTCTTAGATGTATGTTATAAAATTATTATTTCTTGATGCTCTTGCAAATATTATCATGTTTTGAATGAAGTTATGGTTTGATAGCCATGATATCCTTGAAATCTCAAAACTCTTGTTTCTTTTAAGAAATAGAGATTTTTCTTCTTAATATTCCTTATTCTTGATTTCAAAACTCTAGTGCTTTGTTTAAACAATAAAAATGTATGTTTGATGATCTCTTGCATATTTTTTTTTTCTTGAAATTGCTCCATTAGGAAAATACCTATGGAATTTGGGGGTTTTTGATTTACTTATGAACTTTTGTTGAGAAATTATTGGTGATTGTATCTCATGGATGTGTTTGGATGACCATGGGTGGCTGTTGACCGGGTATCGTAGAGTGGGTAGATGTGTGTGGTTCTTACTCCGTGCAGGTTTGAACTTTTCCTACCACTCGTAGTGGGGTTGGTGCCTTGCAAGGACCAAACCACTATTAGCTTCGGGGTGCCGTGTCAGAGGACTAGTATACTATGCCTGGGTCGGATTCGTTATTGCTGGTGCATTGGTATGAGACAATGCATCGGTAGGCGCCCTTCTCGAAGTTTGATATCCTTGCGAGGATTTGTGTGTGTGTGGGCCAGGATATTCACTATGTGTTTATTCATGCGATTATCTTACATTGGACTTGAGATACATTGTGGTTATTATTTATTGCGTTATCTTTTGGATATGATTATCTTGAAAATTGTTGTGGGAATGATTACTCTTTGGAATGGTTATTTATGGTGGGATTGGCTTTACTCTTGTACTTAATTATTGTTAATGTATAAACTTGAGATCTTTTAAAAATATCATGTTTTCTTTCAAAATTTACATATGCTATTTGTGAAATGAGACCGACCATTTTCTACTTTTTCCAAACCTTGTTCGATTTTGGGAGGATTTTCCTACAGAGCTTAGTGCTCACCCCCAACCAATAATATTTTTTTTCAGACTTCGTGCTAGAGGAAAATCCCGGAGTTGACGAGCCAGAAAATTGGGAGGCTCCACCAAGGGAAACTTGGATCCCGAGGTGGACGTCTAGAGCTATAGTTTATTTTTGTGCTAGACTAGGAAATTTATTTACGATCATGTATAGTCTAGTATTTTGTTTATTCCACTGCTAAGTTTAAATGTTATTCTTTTGGAATGTAATTGTCATAGCTTGACCTATTCTTTTGGGATGATATTGTGGATATTACATATAGTGAGTGAAATTTTATTATTTGATGGATTTATTTAGTGTTCTCATGATGTGAATGATTTTAGATAGTAATGTTGTCCAAGGGGGATTTTGGGGCATTACAAATTGAACTCATATGGACTGTTTTAATGTTCACTTATAAATAGACCCGGTGTGGTCAATGTAGTGTAATTGCACATGTTGTATTTTGGATAGAGCTCTCCATACAAAGGAGACTCTGCCCAAATTTTGTTAAATTAAGGACCTTCCCAATTTTTGGGGCGTTACAATTTTGGTATCAGAGCCTAGGAATTAGGTCTTACATGGGAGCTATAGGTTATGGATTACCACCAGAAAAGTAAGACTAGGTTGAAGAAAATTGTTGACCTAATTTTATACGAACCTTATGTTTTAGATCAAAGTGATAACTAGGATGTCTTGTACATTAATGAAACTAAATTGTGAATTGATGTGCAGGATGGACGGTGGACGTGGACATGGGCGTGGTCATGGAGGACAAACAAATCCACCACCACCACCACCTCTCGATGCCATAAGCGGCATATATCAATGTTTAAGGGAGCTCACCACTTTGGTACAAAACCAGAATGGAAACAACAACCATAATGGTGGAGCTCACCCCCTAGCACAAGTGCCGGGCAATGGGGACGACAACCGAAGGATGGTAACTCTTCAGGAATTTCTGAGGCAACACCCTCCTACCTTCCATGGGAGCTCCAATCCTTTAGATGCGGATAGATGGATCCTTCAGGTCAAGAAGATTTGTGACAGCATGGGAGTTACCGAAGACTTGAGGGTTGACTTAGCTACCTATTTGTTCGAGGGGGAGGCCGACCATTGGTGAGATTCGGTAAAGAGACGGAGGAACATAGATGCACTTACTTGGGAGGAGTTCGATCAAGTCTTCCAAGACAAATATTTTTCTAAGTCGGTTCGAGACAAGATGAGTGCCGATTTCCTCGCTCTTCGACAGGGTAGTTTGACGGTGGGGGAGTATGAGAGAAAGTTTGAGGAGTTGTCCCAATATGCCACATAATTCATATCCACAGAGGCCAGGAGGGCCAAACATTTTGAGCAAGGCTTGAGGCCAGCCATTGGAGAGAAGCTTGTGGCTCTTAGGATCCGTGACTATGGGGATCTTGTGGATAGGGCTATGTTGGGGGAGAGAGACATGAAAGATAATCAACGGTGACAGAACCTTATGAGGGGAGGTCCGATCAGGACTAGTGCTAGTGGCAGTGGAGCATAGAGTGCGGCACCCTACCGTCGCCCAGATCAGGCAGTTGGACAGAGACCACAGAAAGCTCGAGGAGCCGGAGGAGTACCAGAGAGAGTAGGCACCGACCCACGTCGATGCTTTGCATGTGGAGGTGTTGGGCACTTCAAAGATAACTGCCCATTGCTTTCAACCAAAACCAACCAAGCAACTGGGTATGTGAATGCAAACAAGCCACCGCTGCAAAGGCCACTACAATAGCAGAGACCGTTTGAAGCTCTAGCCCCAAGTGGCGCCAACCAAGGAAGGGTATTTGCTTTGATCCGACCAGAGGAAGATGCCTCCAATGCAGTGGTGGAAGGTATTGTTCTCCTCTATAATTCTTGGGCCCGAATTTTATTTGATCCGGGTGTGACTCATTCATTTATACATACTACATATGCTATTAAATTGGGATTGGGCTTCGAGAAGCTAGAACATGCGTTGTGTATTAATATGCCTATGGGAGAACGGTTGGATACTAGCCGGGTGTGTAGAGGTTGCGTGCTTTGAATTGGGGAGCACGAATTGATTATAGATTTTGTTGCCTTAGACGTGAAGGGTTATGATGTGATCTTTGGGATGAATTTGTTATCCACATTCCGGGCAATAATGAATTATTTTTGTAAACAAATTTCTTTTCAACTACTAGGAGGGGTAGTATTTAGTTTCGTGAATGACCAAAATTTCTCCCATCCATTTCCTACTACGGGTAGTAGATTCTTGAAAGCGAAGGTGGGGAGCCATTTGAGTTTCTTAGCTAGCTTGATGGGAGATGATTGGGATAAATTCCATGCAGATGTGGTGTTGATAGTATCGGATTTTGTGGATATCTTCCTAGACGAACTACCTGGGCTACCCCCATACAGGGAGATTGAGTTCAAGATTGATCTCTACCTGGGAATCGAACCCATATCCATTGCTCCCTATCGAATGACACCTTTGGAGTTAAAGGAGCTAAGGAAGCAGCTGAATCATCTGTTGACCATTGGGTTTATTAGTTTGAGCACTTCACCTTGGGGAGCCCCGGTACTCTTTGTGAAGAAGCATGATGAGACACTTCGGTTATGTACGGATTACCAAAGATTGAATCGGGTAACAGTGAAGAACAAATATCCTTTGCCACAAATCGACGACCTATTTGATCAGTTTAGGGGTTCTAAGTATTACTCCAAGATTGATCTTCGCACAAGGTATCATCAATTGCGGATCAAGGAGGAAGATATTCCTAAGACTATTTTTCGTACTCGATATGGTCATTTCGAGTATACGGTGATGCCGTTTGAATTGACTAATGCTCTAGCAGCTTTCATAAATTTAATGCACAAGGTATTTTGGCCGTATCTAGGTCAGTTTGTCATCGTGTTTATTGATGACATACTAATCTATTCCCGGACTCACGAGGAACATGGACGCCATCTCTCTATTGTGCTACAGACATTGAGAGAACATAAATTATATGCGAAGATGAGTAAGTGTGAGTTTTGGATGAAGGAAGTGAAATTCCTTGGCCATGTTGTGTCGGAACAAGGGGTAGTTATTGACCCCGCAAAGATTGAGGTAGTGATGAAGTGGGAACCACCAAAGAATGTGACCGAAGTACATAGTTTTCTGGGATTAATAGGCTACTACTGGAGGTTTGTGGAAGGGTTCTTAAAGCTAGCAATGCCGAAGACACGTCTCACAAAGAAGGGAAAAAAATTCTTGTGGACTCAAGAGTGTGAACTAGCTTTTTGCACCTTGAAAGAGAAGTTGCAACCATTCCTATCCTCATTATTCCGAGTAGTGGGGAAGGATATGATGTGTACATCGATGCTTTACTACGACGCTTGGGGTGTGTGCTAATGCAAGGAGGGAAGGTGGTTGCCTATGGCTCTAGGCAACTCAAGGTTCATGAGCAGAATTATCCCACCCATGACTTAGAGCTTGCCGCTGTGATTTTTGCTCTTAAGTTATGGAGGTGTTACTTGTACGGAGAGAAATTCTAAGTGTTTTCTGATCATAAGAGCCTCAAGTACATATTCACCAAGAAGGACTTGAATCTTTGGCAAAGAAGGTGGATTGAGTATTTAGAAGACTATGATTTCACACTCAATTACCATTCGGGGAAGGCAAATGTAGTAGCGGATGCACTGAGTAGAAAATCTTGAGGTGAAATCAATTCCCTTGTGGCGAATAGGTGAAAGATGATGGATGCTTTGGGGGAATTTGATCTATGGGTGGATAGACAGAAGGATCGACCATACCTATTCAATCTTGTATCTCAACCAATGCTTCGACAAAGGATTGTGGGGTTGCAACGATTAGATAGCGAGTTGGAGGCTATCCGGAGTAAGTTGGAGAGGAGTGAGATTGTTGAGAATTGGGTGATAAGTGATGATGAGTTACGGTTTCAGGGAAGGCTATGTGTACCCGATCATGACCAAGTAAGGGAAGAAGTGTTGGACGTGTGCCATCGTTCCAAGTTCTCCATATATCCGGGTAGTACCAAAATGTATAGGGACATGAAGCGACAGTATCGGTGGAAGGGAATGAAGAAGGATGTGGCTAGATATGTTTCAAAATGTGTGGTGTGTCAGCAAGTGAAGATTGAGCATCAAAAGCCCAGAAAATTATTGCAATCCTTACCTATTCCCGAGTGGAAGTGGGATCACATCACCATGGACTTCGTATCTGGCTTTCCACGGACTTCACGAGGGCATAATGTTGTATGGGTCATTGTTGACAGACTCACCAAGTCCGCTCACTTCTTGAGTATGAAGACCATCGACACGTTAGAGACCTTGAGCAAGCTCTATATTCGTAAGATAGTGAGATTGCATGGAGTTCCGCTATCCATTGTGTCAGATCGTGATTCTCATTTCGTAGCGCAATTTTGGCAAAGTCTTCAAAGAGCTATGGGGACAGAGTTGCACTTTAGCATTGCCTTTTATCCCCAAACGGATGGCCAATCTAAGAGGGTGATCCAGATTCTAGAAGACATGTTACGTGCTTGTGTGTTGGACTTCAAGGGAGGTTGGAGCGATCATTTGCCATTGGTGGAATTTGCATACAACAACAGCTACCAGGCAAATATTGGGATGGAACCGTATGAGGCGTTGTATGGAAGACCATGTAGGTCCCCAACTTGTTAGTTGGAAACTGGCGAGAGTAGCTTGTTTGGGCTGAAAATTGTTCGAGAAACTATAGAGAAAATTCAATTCACCCAGGAAAGACTACACACGGCACAAAGTTGACAGAAAATCTATGCGGATCAAAGAGGAAGACCCTTGGAATTCAAGATAGGAGATCATGTGTTTCTTAAAGTATCACCCAAGAAGGGAGTGCTGTGATTTGACAAGAAGGAAAAGTTAGCTCAAAGGTACATAGGACCATTTGAAGTGATCAAAGCGGTGGGCAAAGCGGCGTACCAACTTTGGTTACCAGCTCGGTTATCCAGAGTACCCAACATGTTTCATGTGTTAATGTTGAGGAAGTGTCAGTCGGAGACCACGCATGTTATAGATTTGGAGGATATTGAAAATCAAGATGGGGCAACATATGAAGAACAACCGGTGGAGATTCTCAATACCAAGGAGAAGGTGCTTCGCAATAAAGTCATCCAACTGGTGAAAGTTTTGTGGCAACATCATGGGGTGCAGGAAGCTACTTGGGAACCAGAGCTAGAGATGCGAGAGAAGTACCCTCATTTGTTGGCTACTTAAGGTAAGTTTCGAGGACGAAATTTTCTTTAAGGGAGACGGATTGTAAACCCCCACACTCTTATCTTTATATAGCAAGTAATTACTTTTGAAATGCTAATATAGGTGATGAGGTATGCATGAACCCTATAGATGGTAATAGTAGGAATAAATACTAGGGAGGCAAATTGATTGTGAAATTTAATTTTTGGAGGTGTTTAAGGTTGATAAGGGTCACTAAGTAAAAATATTAATTTTTTTAGGTCAAAATAATATTATCATTGAACCTGGGAGATCCAAAAAATATGGAATAGCCGTTTAGCACATATAGTGGTTTGGAGGAATAAAATAATAATTTTAGTGTTCCGAGCGTAAATTTACTTTAGGTTTGAGATAAATCATAAAACTAAATTTTTTAGGTTAAAATAAAATTAAAATGAATCCGGAATGTCGAAAAGCCTTAGGATAGTCATATGGATCAAATTGAAATTTTTTAGTGGCAAAATCATAATTTTAGAAAAAATCCAAAAATCAGCCTGTGAACAATAACTTTCGGGGACTGCTGTGTTTAAAACACAAATTTCAGCCCCTTTTCTTCCATTTTTTTTCTCATATCTCTCACCCTAAACCTCTTAGAATCCAAGGAGAAGAAAAAGGGAAGAAGAAAGGCTTTAAAGCTTGGGTTTTGCTTGGAATTCTTAATTCTAGGTGGGGATTTCTTCCTATTCTTGTCCATTGAGGCTAGGGTTTATATCTACGTATATTTTGCTTCTAAATCTTAGATGTATGTTATGAAATCATTATTTCTTGATACTCTTGCAAATATTATTATGTTTTGAATGAAGTTATGGTTTGATAGCCATGAAATTCTTGAAATCTCAAAACCCTTGTTTCTTTTAAGAAATAGAGATTTTTCTTCTTGATATTCCTTATTCTTGATTTCAAAACTCTAGTTCTTTGTTTGAACAATAAAAATATATGTTTGATGATCTCTTGCATATTTTTTTTCTTGAAATTGCTCCATTAGGAAAATACCTATGGAATTGGGGGGGTTTTGATTTACTTATGAACTTTTGTTGAGAAATTGTTGGTAATTGTATCTCATGGAGGTATTTGGATAACTATGGGTGGCCGTTGACCGAGTATCGTAGTAGATGTGTGTGGTTCTTACTCCGTGCGAGTTTGAACTTTTTCTACCACTCGTAGTGGGGTTGGTGCCTTGCGAGGACCAAACCACTATTAACTCACGAGTACTGTGTAAGAGGATTAATATACTATGCCTGGGTTGGATTTGTTATTGCCGGTGCATTGGTATGGGACAATGCATCGGTAGGCGCCCTTCCCAAAGTTTGATATCCTTGCGAGGATTTGTGTGTGTGTGGGCCAAGATATTCTCTGTGTGTTTATTCATGCGATTATCTTACATCAGACTTGAGATACATTGTGGTTATTGTTTATTGTGTTATCTTTTGGATATGATTATCTTGAAAATTGTTATGGGAATGATTACTCTTTGGAATGGTTATTTATGGTGGGATTGGCTTTACTCTTGTACTTAATTAGTGTTAATGTATAAACTTGAGATCTTTTAAAAATATCATGTTTTCTTTCAAAATTTACGTATGCTATTTGTGAAATGAGACCGACCGTTTTCTTCGTTTTTCAAACCTTGTTCGAGTTTGGGAGGATTTTCCTATAGAGTTTAGTGCTTACCCCCAACCAATAATGTTTTCTTTTAGACTTCGTGCTAGAGGAAGATCTCGGAGTTAACGAGCTGGGAAATTGGGAGGCTCCACCGGGGGGAAACCTAGATCCTAAGGTGAACGTCTAGAGCTATAATTTATTTTTGTGCTAAACTAGGGAATTTATTTACGATCATGTATAGTCTAGTATTTTTTTTATTCCGCTGCTAAATTTAAATGTAATTCTTTTGGAATGTAATTGCCAGAGCTTGGGCTATTCTTTTGGGATGATATTGTGGATATTACATATGGTGAATGAAATTTTATTATTTGATGGATTTATTTAGTGCTCTCATGATGTGAATGATTTTAGATAGTAATGTCGTCAAAGGAGGATTTTTGGGCATTACAAATCGAATTCATATGGACTATTTTAATGTTCACTTATAAATGGACCCGGTGTGATCAATGTAGTATAATTGCACAAGTTATGTTTTGGAGTATTAAGGACCCCCTAATTTTTGGGGCGTTACAATATGAGATCATCATGGAGTATTAGAAATATCAGAGCATGGAGTAGGTGACAAAAGGTGGGCCCTCGTAGTTGGTTGAGTCGTTTAGAGAAGAATTTGGGATTTCTGGGAATCACCTCTGGTAGCTCTTAAGGCTCTTGTCGGTAGGTCTTGCAAGGAAGCACTAAAATCTGGTTTCTAGTGGGGTCTTCTACCGGTAGATCATAAGGCTCCTACAGGTAGGTCTTGTAGGAAAGCACTGGAAGTTGGTTTTTAGTAGGGTTTTCTACTGGTAGGTCCTAAGGCTTCTACCGGTAGGTCGTGCAGGGAAGCACTGAAAGCTGGTGAAAAATTAAATAGGAATGTTGACATGTGATATGATTTTATTATTTTATGTACGTTAACACATGTGTAATTAATTAGGTGGCAACCATGTGTTATTGTTATTAAAATAAAATGTGTTAGTATATACAAGGAATGAATTAAGGATTTGAAATACGAATTTAATGGGTTACCAATATTTTGGATATATATATATATATATACATGTTTATATATAAATATGCATACAAAGGAAATAAGGGTATTTGCATATAACTATATATATATATATAACTGGGTAAAAGGAAATGAGGAGCACAACAAATAACGTAGGCCAAAAGCCCCGGGGATGGGTCATTTATGAGATAGAATTTTTTGCAAGGTAGGTGCACCACCATACAACTTTTTTTGATAATTTATAAGATTTTTAGGGTGCGTTTGATAACGTTTTCATTTTCATATTTTCAAAAAGATAAAAAATAGAATCAATTTTTTTTTTTTTTTGGTGGTTAAAAGTTTAAACAAAATATGTGTTTGGATGTAGTTGTTGTTTTATGAAATCTAAAAACTAAAATAGAAAATATGTTTAGTAATCATTTTATTTTATGTCATATATTTTACATTTATTTTAATTCTTGATAAACCATATCCACATGATTATATGCCAATAAATATATTAACTCATAAAACAGTGCATAATACATCAACCCATAAATAAAAATGGTTAAACATCCAATGTATCACTACATAAAGATATTGTTAATATTCTACCAATTACACAAATACACCATAATTACTTCACTAAAATCCCAATAAGTAATACAAATATCAAGAACAGTAATGCACAACACACGATGAAATTGCATCCACAACAAGTATGCACCATTTCTTCTCTCTCCTTCCTAAGTTGGCATGTGGGATCACAATTTTTGATTCATCTCTGTGTGTACCGTACTCACAACCCAAATGAAACAATCAACATAATCATGCCAGCTTGGACAACGATAAAAAGGTGACCATCGTTTCTTTTTGTCCGTGCGACAAAAACATTCATATTACCATATCCACATGAACATGGAGGTCCAATTGGTGCCATTATATGATTCTTGTTTCAACAACATTAATTACGACAAATTATACATAATAATTTGTTCAATATAATATTGGAAGTTAAGAAAAAGTATAATACCATTCTAAGCAATTCATATATTAATGATGTATTGATGCCCACAATTGATCCGCAATGCCATCTCTAACATGAGCCATTTCACGCAACTGACTCGGTGTTATATCTATTTCAATTGGTACTTGTGAACTAGATCTTGCACCACCTCTATCATCATCAACATCCTCCCTTTGTTCAAAGTCAATAAACAACTAATCTTGTGGAGAGTGACTTCTAATGAAGTTATGGATTGTACAACAAGCTATGGACAGATATTTTTGTGTGGTTATGGGATAAGGTGGCATTAATTTGAGAATGGGAAAACAAGCCTTCAAAACTCCAAAGCAACGTTCAATTACATTTCGAAGTGATGAGTGATGATAATTGAACAACTCCTCCTTTTCAGTTGGTTGTCCTCTATAATCACGTAAGTGATATCTCTGACCGCGGTAAGGGGACAAAAAACTTGGCATATTTGTATAACCTGAAACTACAAAATAGTATTTATTTGAAAAATATATATATCATAGTAAGACAAAACATTGGATTTGTACAAATTACTTATCTGAAATACGTGGATAAATTTACCTCCTGGCGACATTGGAAACTTGTTTGCTAGATTAGTGGCACACTCTATAAAAACTCTTGAGTCATGTGTTGTACCTTCTCACCCACTCAACACAAATGTAAGGCGCATGTCAAATGAACATGCACACATAACGTTCTGAGTTGGTATAGTTTGTTTTCCATCAACATGGGTACCATCAATTGCACCAATAAAATTCTAGCATGACAAACATATATCACAAATGCCATCAATTGCACCAAAACATATATTTTGTAATTCATATGAAGATACAATAATACTTTCAATTACCTTAAAAAATGGATAATATTGGGGATTGAATATAATCTATGGTTGAATGACTTCAAAATTTGGGGGTTGTATGATATCCATTCCAAGCCTACAAACTGCCTTCAACACACGCTTGAAACATTTGGAGATTGTTTCACCCGAATGATGAAACCTTTCAGTGACTATGCAATTTCGTTCATTGTGGCATATAGTGAGCATGAATATAGCAACTTGCTCTTGAACAGTGAGGTATCTAGAATGTTGTAATCCTCTATTTTTAGCTCTTCGCAAAACAAGACAAAGACTAGTGGATCCATTCTAAATTGGTCAAAACACCTATTTTCATTGCCATTAATTAATTCCAATACATATTCATGGCCCCTAAGTTTAGATGTTCTACATGGACGTGGTCCTAAATTTTGACTAGAATAACGATCAACTGCTTTTTCAGTTATGACAATACCCATCTCATCATCACTATCAAATATCAATTCCTCATCTGAATCCATTAGTGTTCAAGCACCTATAGCACATAATAAGTATAAGTATGTAAAAACATCCATGCCATTAAACTTAAAAAAACATCAATGTCATTAAATTTACAAACATCCATGCTATTAAACTTACACAAACATCCCAATTTTTAAACATAAGACAAAAAGAGACACGGACATCTATGACAGTTATAAAGTAACAAACATCCCAGTGTTCTACAATTAAATAAAAATACATATAAATACGTAAAAAACCATCATAAACATCATAGGCACATAACCAAATCCCGCCTCCTATGGTCTAGCATAGCCAGGAATATCTTCCTCCAAGTCATACCCTCGCTAAATTTTGTTATGAATTTTGAATAGCTGTCACCATCAATGTCCTCCATAGCTGTTACGACTTAAATGCATTGTACGTTATTCTCAAAGTATTGTATTTGTTTTGCAGCTGCTCAAAGCTTTAATTATATCCTGTCTTGGTGCTTCTATAAACTTTGATCAAATAAAGAAGAGCAAAAAGAGAAAGAGAAAACATTATTATTGCTAAACAAGTCTGTAATACTTCTTGACCTAGAATACACAGTGTAGACCCTTATATAGTAGGGCAACAAAAAAATGTAAAATGACTAAACAACCCATAATATAAAAACTCTAAAATCCCCCCTCAAACTCATAATGTAGTAACATCAAACATCAAAAGTTAGCTAAGAAGGAAACGAAAGCGTGCGATGGTGTGAGATTTTATAAAAAAATCTGTCAGCTGTATAGTAGAAGGAAGAAAGGGGAGAGATATCGTGCCCAGCCGAAGATGATGGCACACAAAGTGACTATCAATCTTAATATATTTTGTGTGCTCATGAAACACCGAGTTGTGGGCAATCTGAATGACATTAGTGTTATCACAATACATAGGAGTAAGAGCAGACAAGGAAATGCCAAGATCAGCAAGTAGCCAATGCAACCAAACAATCTTCGCTGTTCTGGAGGTCATAGCACGATACTCAGCTTCGGAAGAGGACTGAACCATAACTATTTGTTTCTTTCTTTTTCATAAAATAAGAGAATCACCAAGAAAGACATAGAAACCAATAGTGGATTTGTGATCCATAAAGTCACCAGCCTAGTCTGCATCAGAGTAAGCACAAAAATCCAGAGATGATGAAGAAGAAAATAATAAACTATGATGCAATGTACCCCGCAGATATCCAAGAATCTGAAAAACGATAGACCAGTGAAGTGTAGTAGGAGCAACAACAAACTGACTAACCACATGAACCGCAAAAGCAATATCTAGACGAGTAACAGTAAGATACACCAAACTCTCAACAATAGTACGATATAAGGTAGGATTAGACAGAAGAGAACCATCAGAGGAAGTATAACGAACGTTAAGCTCTAAGGGTGTGTCAACCGTTTGAGTATCTGATAAGCAAGCTTGCTGAATAACATCTGAGGTATATTTTGACTTAGAAAGAAGATAACCCTTAGGAGAGGAAGCAACCTCAATCCCTAAGAAATATCGAAGTGGACTCAAGTCTTTTATCTCAAAGTAGTCTTGTAACTGAGTTTTCAACAGTTGAATTCCAGCATTGTCATCACCTGTAATAATCTTGTCATCCACATAAAGTAAGAGAAGAATAAAACCAAAAGAATTGGATCGAAGGAAGAGAGCAGCATCATGATCACTAGAACAAAAGCCTAAATCACATATGACTGAAGAAAATTTTGCAAACCATGTCCTCGGGGCCTGTGTAAGGCCATATAAAGCCTCACTACACACATGACCAGGACTATAAAGCAACCCAGAAGGAGGAGTCATGTAGACCTCTTCAGATAAATCACCGTGAAAAAAAATATTTTTCACATCCATCTGAGAGAAGCTCCATTGATGAATAGCTGCCACAGTAATTATTGTGCGAATCGGGTCCATCTTAGCCGTTGGAGCAAAGGTCTCATCATAGTCAAGCTATGCTCTTGAGCAAATCCCTTGGCTACTAATCTAGTGTTGTACATTTCGACAGAACCATCAGATTGTGTTTTGATTTTGTAAATCCACTTACAACCAATTGTGCATTTACTAGGAGGTAAAGGCACCAACTCCCAAGCTTATGCCTTATGTACAGTAGAAAGCTCCTCATCCATAGCCTGTTGCCAAAGAGGATCAAGTATAACCTCCTTATAGGAGGTTGGTTTAGACAGAGAATGTATAGAAGTCAAGAAAGAACAAAACTTAGAAGAATAACAAGAGTTGGACCAACCAAACCAGTCAAGACACTTTCGAGTACGCTAAGGATAGCGGGGAGTGTGATCTACGATGTTAGAATTTGATTGGGAGACAGAAGATTCGGATGAAGGCACAACATCTGTGGAGGAGGCAATGAGAGTCCTACAAACATAAGTATACACAATTGGAGACGAGTAATAGACAAATCAAGCAAAGAGGAAGAAGAAGAAGAGGAGGGAAGATCAAATATAGTCATATCACCAACATATGTATCAGGGGAAAGATTAGATGGAAATGGATCAAGATAAATAAGATTAGATTTATGCAAAGATGGAGGAACAAATGGAATAGAGAAAAAAGGAATATGCTCCATAAAAATAACATGACGAGAAACATAGAGTTTTTGTGTACTAGGATTACAACAATGATATCCATTTTTTCCTTCACCATATCCAAGAAAAACACGTAAGGCTGAGCGAGGAAAGAGTTTGGTACGATTAGCGCTAGGTAACAAAACAAAACATGTACAGCCAAACACACGAAAAGAGAAATAATCAGGTGCCTTACCACATAATTTTTCAAATGGTGAGATACCATAATTCAGGATTGTGGGAATGCAATTAATCAGGTGAACTGATGTAAGGACCATTTCACCCCAAAAAGAGCTAGGAATACTGGCTGACAATAAAAGAGAACGAGCAATCTCAATAATATGACGATATTTCCACTCAGCTACTCCATTTTGCTCAGGGGTGTCAGTACAAGAGGACTGATAAATAGTACATGAGATTTCAACAAATCATGAAAAGAAATAAAAAAATATTCTCCACCTTGATCACATCGGAAGCATTTAATGGTAGAAGAATATTTGGTATGCACCATAGCACAAACAACAGTGTAGACAGAAAAGAATTCAGACCTACGTTTCATCAAATAAACCCAACAGTATCTAGTATGATCATTAATAAAAGAGATATAATATCTAGACCCCCCTTCAGTAGCAATAGGAGCTGGTCCCCAAATGTCAGAATGCGCTAAATCAAAAGCAGCAAAAGCACGAGAAGTACATTTATTGAAAGGTAATGTAATAAATTTTTGCCAATTTGCATCCACTACAATATGAAATGTCATGACACTCTAAACTACCCAAACTACCAGTAGAAGCTAAAAATTTCAAATGAGAATGAGAAACATGACCCAAGCAAGCATGCCGTAAATAAAAACTAAACAATTGTTGACTCAATTGAAAAGAAGATAAATCAATAGTAGATACAGCAACTTCGGGAACATGAAACTCGTCCAGCACATACACCCTCCATTTCTATCGCCTATCCCAATCAGATTTTTGGACCGTGAATCCTGCACAACACAACCAGCAGAGAAAAAGTGAACTAAAAGGCCCGAATCAAACAACTGACTAACTGAGATTAAATTTAAAGTAAGCTGAGAAATATAGTAGACATTAGGAAGGGTAAGCTGGGAGGACACAACTGTTTCAACACTAGCCAAAGACATTTAGGTGTCATTAGCTGCAACAATGGATATAGAGGGAGGGGAGACAATATAAGCAAATAAAGAAGAATTACTAGTCATGTGATGGGTGGCTCCTGAGTCAAAAACCCAGGCAATTCTAGATATACCCGAAAGACCCGAAGTGAAAGAACCTACTAAGGGAGAAACTGATAGGGCACCTGATTGGTGAAGGGAAAGAAGCTTTTGCAACTGATCAACTATCACAATAATTCTGGGAGCTGATGGGAGTGACTTATCCACTGGTGATGCAGTTGTTGCTATATGATAGTATTTGGGCTTAAATCGTTGATTTAATACCCCCATAGCATTTTTGTTTATCAATTTAGGACACTGTACCTTCCATTGACTCTTACTAATAGTCTGAAGAGAATTAGAATTTTCACTTGCCAGAATGTTAACCAAAGGATCAAAGCCCAAATCAAACAGCCCAAATTAAGCAGCCAAAATAGGTGCACAGCCCAAAGCCCAAAACCCAAATCAGATAGCCAAAAGTCCAATAGTCCAAAATAGGTGCAAACTCAAAGTTATGTTCTCAAACTCAAAACAAGAGCCAAAGAGAATACCAGCGAAGCCAAGAGCAGAAACTAGAACCAAAAGAAGCAGCCAACGCCAAACAATCCAAAGTTCGCCACAAATCAACTCAACAACTTTGCAAATCAAATACCCATAACAAATTGAGGTTTTTTACACAACAATACAACAAAAATGGCACTAAAAATTGAAATTTGGCACAATTCACAGCATGAACAATAACTTTGGTACTATTTATAGCATGTGAATAGTAACTTTGACACTGTTCACCGAGTGAACAGTATTTTTGGCACTGTTCACAGCTCTTAGAACCACAAAAAGTCAGCAACTAAATTACTGTGGTGCTACAATATATTTTGGATCAAAATCATGCTCTGATACCATGTAAACTTTGATCAAATAAAGAAGAGTGAAAGGAGAAAGAGAAAATATTATTATTGCTAAACAAGTCTGTAATATTTCTTAACCTAGAGTACACAATGGAGGCCCTTATATAGTAGGGCAACAAAGTAATGTAAAATGCCTAAACTACCCATAATATAAATACTCTAACAAGTTGTTGTTGTCTAAATTTGATATTGACACTTTACGTGCAAGTATATACACGATCAACAAGTAATAGAGTGATAAGTAGAGTATCGTTCCCATGGAGAATTATTGCTAGTAATATCCAAGTACTAGCTTTATATCAATTCAATTTTATTTAAACAATTGGAATTGAAATATGAAATGAATAATTTGAAACTAAATCTAAATTTAATAATCAAGGGTTGAATTTACCGGATAAAAGAAGTTAAGATTACAACTTTCCCTAATGCTTCGTATAAATCTTTCTAACTCTCTTTCCAGTTAATTGATCAAAATAAGTTGTCAATTGAGAACTCAAAGTTATTTATCAAACCTCTTCCGATAGTTAGATAAAAACATATATCCCGACTAAATTACTATATTCCTATGTAAAATAATTTGGAATAGATTCATTAAGTTCAGAGTCTCATAATAGTCACACACAACATATAGGTAAATTCCTATCCTACACACAAACCTAGCAACTCAATCCTAAGAAGAATCAACCAGATGCATGTCATCATATTCAGATCTATCCCTAGAATTCATCTCCCAATTTCATCTAGGGAATCAAATTAATTGTTGGCCACATAATCATATACCAAGCACAAAATATGACAAACAACTCATGTATGATCAATAGAACTAGAATTGAGAGTAGATCAATTTAACTAAATATCAGGTTCCATTGCAATCTTAATAAAGATTTAGTTTATAATGAACTTGAAAAACATCATTCTCAAATTAAACAACATCTCAAAAAATTAAGAAGTAAAATTAAGAGAAAAAAATGAAAACTTAGTTGCAATCTTCAATTTCTCTCTAACCTTCGATTCTGATTTTCTTCGTATAGCTTCCTTTGATTCTTGTCTTCAATTTTCTTTTGATCCTTTGAATTTTCCTATGTTAGCAGCCCCAAAATTAGTATCTCTCCATCCCAACTCAAACCCTAGCATATATGTAGCATTAGGGTTCAATTTCGGCCCCAAAACAAGTTAGAATTCGCGTCCAAAGCCAACACAAGCGCAACAGTGCTGAAAATCAGCGTAGGGGCGCTGAGTTACTATTTTTTTTGCGCAGGGGCGCTGATCCCCTTTCATGCCTTAAATTGTCGTTGTTGCTTAGCCTTTAAAAATCCAACACTTTAGCTCTAAATTGACCTTGTTTCCTTCCAAATGATCTTGTTTCCTTCCAAATGATGATCCCTAAAAAATAACATTAAAACACAAAAATAAAAAATAAAAAAGAACATAAAATAATTGAAAATGAAAAGCCCGGGCAAATTTAAATTTTTTATGAAAAAGGGCAAAATGGTAATTTGTCACTACAGTACGGGTTGTAAACCTAAAATTTTCTAGAACTCGGATGAAAAAATGGACCTCACTATTGGATTCATCTTGCAAAATTTAGTTACCACGTCAAATTTCATCGAATTCTGAGATAGTAAGATTTTTTGTGTTTTACGAGGCGGTCAAGTCTCGGGTGACCCAAAAATAGAATTTTGATAAAATAATTTTAAAATTTATAAAATAATTTAAAGTAAATTAAAATAAAAATATTTTGAACTTGAACTAGGATGAAATTTAATCGTTTCGGGACTAAAATGAACCCAGAAAAATAGGGTCATGTGGCGCGTTGTGGACCAAGCATTGGATGGCTATAAATAGGAGAAGAAAATCAGATTTTCTCCCCTATTCATCGGCCGGTTCTAACGTGAGAGAAACAGAGGGAAAAGAGAGAGTTTCTCCACCTTCTCTCTACGATCTACAAAGCTACGATGCTCAAATCCACTTGGGGCAAGAACAAAAGTCGGTGGAATCAAGGGCTTGGGGCGAAAAATTTGAATCTTGAGGGCTTTTACCAAGTGGGTTTACCCTTCAAGAGGTAGGGTTCCTTCCTATTTAGGTTTATTTAACAACTTAGGGTGTAGTATGTAATGGGTATGTTGATAGAAAAATTATATTATTACCTATGTTGTGGAAATGGATGAAATGGGTATGGAAATTGGGAAGAATAAATTTTACCTTGAATTGGGTTGTGAATTTGACTCAATGTGATCCATGGAAATGGTGCTATGCGGGCATGTTAAGTGTTTAAATTATGTATTGGTGGATGAAGTGTGTAATTAGCATATATTATGTGATAACATGCTTGTGAATGGTTGTTGGATATGAAAATGTTGATGTATGCTCATAGATATATCGACATTGTGATGGAATTGGTAATTTTATGTTTTGAGATATAAATCGCCATGGAATATGCGTAAATGTGGTTAAATTTTGCTCATGTGGCATTCTTTACATATGGGCATGACATTGAAATAGCGATGATGCATTACATTGCATTTGCACTTGGGAAACGCATCCATAGCCATGAGTGTGGGTGTGTGTGTGCATGTTAACATCAAACACCAAATAGGTGAATGATGGAAGGTTCAGGATAGTTGGATTGAATTTCCGACTGAGTCACACGATGTTATGGATAATGAATTGGGTCGGGGTAGCAAGAAGGGATAGATTATCCCTCGGGTGAGAGACCCGGTGATCAGATATGCACTCCGTTGGTATAAGAGCCCATAAAGTGTGTCGGTGTACACGGAATCGTTGGTGAAAGTCCATAAATTTCGTGTCAGTTGGGTGTCGTTGGTGTAAGTCCATAAATACCCACCCCAAAGAAAGACCTAGAGAATTTTAAATTAGTCATTGGGTGTGCAACACCAATGGCGGGGCTTGGAAAGCCAATTTTTGTACTCATGACATACATGGAGAAAAAGGAGTCGGGGAGGGGCTGATTGCATTGCATGAGTAAGTCTCATCTCATTTCATAGCATGATATGCAAAGATTTCAACATTGAATAATATATTGTGGTTGAGAAGTTGTTGGTGGTAAAGTGTTGCACAGTCATATGCACTTAGGTTGGGGAATAGCCTCAGTAGGAAATATTCTATTGGGCGTGGCTCCCCTTTACGGGAACACATTTCAAGTGCGGGGTTTGTACCGGTGGGAGACTCTCATTCGGGACCTCCAAGATGAAAAAAGGTCGATTTGTGGCCTTTGACCGTGAATTTTGTAAAAATTTTGAGAAAAACATATATTTTGGCATGTAAAATATATGAAATCATTGTAATAGAACTTGTATGTATCAAGTCTTATGTGAAAAACTATATTTTACATGTTTGGGATGTTTGTGAGAAGGTTTGGAATGAATTGGAAATGAAAAATAGGTGAAACAGAAAATTCTGGGCAAAACCTTTCGGAAGGTCGCAACAAACCTTCTGAAAGGTTTGGACAAAAAAAAGGAAACAATTGTTGAACAGTGGGTGAAACCTTCAGGAAGGTCGATTCTAACCTTCCGGAAGGTCTTCACATTTTTCTAAAGTGAGGGAATCCAGTGTGTAACTTCTTCCTGAAGGTTGAACACACCTTCCAAAAGGTCAACACATCTTTCTTAAAGATAGGATTCCAGTATGCTCGATCTTCCGGAAGGTTGAGGAAACCTTCCGGAAGGTTTTCCAAAAACCTGAAATTTTTAGAATACTTGGCCATGCTTGTGGGCTATGTGTTCCTTCACTCAAATGTTGTCAATGGACCATAATGGAGTATAAATTGTGATGTGTTAGACCTTGGATGGGTCTAGTGACTATGATGTACATAGGTTAAGCAATTGGGAGTTCCCGGTCCTAAGGAGACCCTATTCAAACCTTTTTATTATTGAGTCATGGTGTCGGGTCATGCGGCATTCACGGGTATTTTCGTGGGTTGATGGGTGATCAACGGGTTAACAAAGGACCCCCGGTCTTTGGGGCGTCACAAAACTTGCAATTTCATCAAGCCAAAAATACGCAATTTGTAGGTATAAAACCCACTTATCAGTTGCACTAAGATTCTGTTCCAAGCATCCCTTTCAAATGTAGATGTGTCTTTAGGACGATGTGGTACTTCTAAATCCATCAATTCAATAAAAATAGCCTCATGTTTAGACGGCTATGGCCCATCACCTTTCTTAGCCCCAACCTCAACAACATTGTCATCCTTATTTTCCATCTACATAACAAAGAACTCGAAACATTCATCAAACACTCTCACACTTAAACCACCCTCTCAAATCACAATTACTTATATAAAAGCATAAGCATATAACATGTTAAATCAATTCATAATTCATATTTGAATTAAACCATGTCATAAATATTAATATTTCAATCACAAAAACCAAACTTTGTAATTGTTGTTATTGAAAAGATCAACCACAAAAGAAAATAGAAGAAAATATAGATAAAAGTTGTGAATAGAAATCACTAATATAATAGCAGAGTGTTTGGCTTTGTTGGATGGATTGAATCTGCTGATTTAGTATAGCATAGAGGAGTATCAAATTATAATTGAATCTGATTCTCAAATACTGGTGCATTTGTTTGATTCTTGAAATGAAATTGCAAAGAGTACCTAGGAATTTTAGGAAACAGAAAGATAAAAATTTTCAGGGGTTGACAGATCTGTTACTATAGTGACAAACTTTAAGGGGTTAAGTGTAATTCAACAACCTAGAAAAGGACAATGATCAACTCCAACCTTCGTTCCAGGTATTATTCGAAACACATTAACTACTGTAGCCAACAAGCAGTCAAAAAAGCAACCATAAAAGACAATCACAATGCAACCCAAACTAACAGATCAAAAACAAACCCTCAGAAGACAAGTAGATCACAAAGACACAATGCAACCCCCCCCCCCAAATGAACCAGATGCACCCCTCCCAAACGAACCTAGATCTGAACTAAAGGAGTATAGATCTGCAAAAAAAAAAAAGGGATCTACAAAAATAAACCCTAAATCTGAAACAAAAATCACAGATCTGAAAAAAAAAATCAAAGTGGAGATATGAACATATAGAGAGCTTACAGCTTTGCTAGAAAGATTACAACTTCACCGGAGATACAACGGAGGTAACGAGCGACGACCAACGACCAGTGACCATAGATGATGACCCAGTTGTTCATTTGCGACTACCAGAGAGTAGAAAAAAGAATGGAGAAGACAACCAGTTCATGCCCTTTTATAGTGTGAGGAAAAAAAATGTATGTTTTGCTGTTAACAAGGTTTGAAGCCAAGACCTCATTAATTGGGTCTATTACCTTTCCCTTTTTTTTGGATGTTTTCAAATTTTGTCATTGTTTTTAAAACATAGCAGTAAAAAAAATGAAAACATTCACCAAACATTTTTTTGTCCCGAAAAAATGAAAACAAAAATGGAAAAAAATGAAAATGACCTATTACCAAAAACTACCTTAAACATATGTTTTTGCTATGGTTATTGTTGGGAATAATTAATTGAGCGGAGACACGTGATAGTGTTACAAGAGCCGTTTAAGTGAAGAGAGAGAATTATGTGATTGGTTGGTCTAAGTAACATGAAGTATTTATATGACTTGAGTCATTTATGTGACGGGATTTGACTATGTAGTGGAGTCGTCTAAGTGACGCGATAAAAAACCCTCTGTGTGTTGTGGGTGGTCTGAAGGACATACACCATTAGTGTGGTTTGGGTTATTCAAGTGACAAATGATATCTATGTGGTGATACAAGCTTGCGATATATGTTGTCTATGAGGTTCAAGAATCTGTGCAACTAAAATAAAATAGCCCATGTGGCGGTTGTTATTTACAAGGCATTTAGTTTTTGTGCGTGTGGGGTATACATTGTGTGACATAATTTAATTATGTAAAAGTAAATATTTGTGCTATATATTTTGTCGATGTAGTATATACAGTTTATGTCTATGTGATATAAACGAACGGGTATGAGGTGACATGTACTTTGAAAGTAAGTACCTAATACGTTGTTAAGGTTGTTCCTAAATAAATAAAGTTTTTTTATCACTGGTTGTGCTCATAAATATTGGCTGCATCTGTACTCTTACTAATGGTCTTAATGACTTTTCAGGAAAAATTGTAAAGATGCAAGGAGTCCACTGCCAAGTCTAGAGAGTCAATTGGGATGCCATTTTGAGGGTCATGTTTATATGTCCTTTAAATTTAAATTGTATTTTTATATGTCATGTCCTTAGATTAATATTATGATAAGTAGTATAAGTAGTGCAAATAAGTAGTGCTTATGGCAAGCCATTCCACTAATGGGTTTGGTGAATTTTTATGTGATTATATTTATACAAAGCAAGGTGAAAAAAAAAAATAAAGGGCATGGGTATATGGTTCTTGATGAGTTTTTTATTTTATTTTATCGTATTGTGGAAAATATTGTACCCTAGGTTAGGGTGTTACACATTAGGAAGAACTGCGACAGAAATTGAGGAAAAATAAGACCAAATGATTGGTCTTCAACTGGTTCATCAGGCTGTAGAAGGAGCTTCAACCGGTTGAGCATCACTTTCAACTAGTTGATAAGAGTTTATCAGAAAAATACAAAGTACTGAGAGCATTCCAAGTGGTTGAACATCATTTTCAACTAGTTGATTAGAGAATTGTTAGACATGGTAGGATATTGTGAGTTCTTCAACCGGTTCATTGAAGAATTCATCCAGTTGAAAGTCTTATTCGACTAGTTGAACATATATCGGCTACAACACACATTTTCTCGAGTTGTGATTCATCAATGGTGGATGGATACTTTCATTCCTACACTCATAAGGTGGCTACCAATCCCCATTAGCTAGTTTCTTATTGGTGGATGGCCCTTCCACACTTCAAGAAGGCTACCCATTGGTTGTCAAGGGTGGAGGAAACTTCTTTAGCAATTCACTCGTACCTTCCACACATTGCACCTTCGATCAATGAATGGAATAGATCAATCTATATATATACTTGTAACTTTTTACACGAGGAGGATTAGCTTATTTGGAGAGTTTTTAGAGAGCCTTTTTTAGTTTTAGACATTTTCTTTTAAATTCCATTTTCGAAGTTTCGATGAGCTTCGGAGAAGACAACCATTGTTCGTATTTCAAAGTTTTCTTATTACATCTAGTTCTTGTATTTGAATTGAGTGTTGTGAAGCAATCTTAGTTGAAGAATTTCCTTTCAATTCTCTTGTTCTTTTATGTATGTTTTACATGTTGTTTATTATCGATTTCAGAGCTATGGGTTTTGCTTTCGGCTAAGTTTCAGGTGATCTGAGGGATGATTCTTGCTTGTGATTAAGCCTTTCTGATTCTTTAAAGTATCCTTACCACGTAATATGCTTTTTGGAAGATGTAAATCATTTTTGAAAACTAGTGTTTACTTATGCACTTTCATTTATCGTTGACGGATTTTCGGCACGATTAATGCTTAGGGTTTAGGTTTTCATCTATGTATTTATCATTGTAGAATTTATTATCTATCTTGAAATTTATGTACATTTTAAATTGGGTGCAAATTGAATATTTTTTGTTTAGGTAAATTTGATTATGAGCTCAGATGAATTATAAATGAGAATCAATAATCTTAGTCATACAAGATAATTTTCAAGGATTGACTGAATGTTTTCATTTGAAGTTACTACATCAGTTTTCATATTCACCAATTTTCATCTAAACTGAAAGGTGCATTTAATTTGGTTTTAAAAACCCATCACCGATCAAATTTCATTCATTCCCTAAGGAGATGACCTTGGAATTGTACAAGTTACTACACTGCACATTCTTCCTACACTTGGGAAATACATAATAACATTTTAAGAGATTCAAGAAGAGTGAGGCAAGCATTTTTGGTGTTGTTGCCGGGGATGATGGTTCAATTTGAATTGTGATTCAGACTAACAACAGGTAAGTCTTGTAATTTTTATCACAAGATTATGTACGTTTTTTTGGTGTATATATAAGTACATTTGTTTTGTAAGGTAGAATTGCATTTTTAGGATTTTAGTTGTTGTATGTGGGGTCATGATAATAAGAATAGACTAGTTAGATGAGACTCAGGACCACATATAGATATGGATGACATAAATTTAAATGAAGGGCAAAATCTGCGAGGTGGACAAAATCCAAGGCATTATAGGGATAATCTTCAAATTTTTCGCTCAATGAGAACAATGAGAGATTATCTCCAACCGACAACGAACATTGCACCATCTTGCATTCTTTTACCAGTCCAAGCTAATGCAGTTTAGTTATTTGAAAGGTAGGAAAAATTTAAAGATCTATTAAACTCCGTTCCTCATCATGGATTTGAGCCTTGGTAATTGGTTAGTTTCTTCTATAAAGAAATTACCCTTGCACATCTTCAGTTCATTGACATGATGCGTAATGGTGAATTTTTGAACAAAGATCTAGAAGAAGCCTTAGATCTTTGTGTGGTCAAGATGAATTGCATGCCAGGATAATGAAATTATCATGTAAATTGAAAAGCTTTGAAGTACAAAAGGTGAATGAGGTGAATAGTGTGCCTATGGTTGATGAACCATGTTCGATCTATGATACACTTAAAATCCCACAAGGGAGTGCCTGATTAACCCTAAATAATGCGTTAATGGATTAGGTTTTTAAGTTAAAACTGTGAGTGAATTAGGAAAAAATAAATTAAGTTATGCAAAATTAGGGTTAATACGCAAGTTTGATATTTTGCAGGGTTTGGTGCAGAATTATGCAAATTGAGGAATGAAGTGCACAAACAGAATGAGGTAGGCGAGGCAAGTGTAAATACCACACCAACACATCAAGCAAAGAAGCAGCTTGGCATGTAAAAACAAAAGAAAATCTACCATCTGAATGGTAGTGGGGGCATCCGGATGGAGCTTAAACCGTCTTACTTCTCTCTCTTTATCCCGTTGGTCCAGTGATGCTGCAAAGCCCCTCTATTGGATAGGATGAGGTTTTTTGCCTCAAGTGCTTCCTCCAGTGCCTATAAATAGCCCCTCCCAGCTTCACTTTTAGGAATTCAACCAAAGCTCAATCTAGATAGTGAAGAACGAGAGAAAGAGAGAAAAGTGAAGCGAGGCCTTGCCAGAATCATTTTCCAATCAGATTTCTTCTACTTCTACATTTCTGTATATCCTTTCTACTTGGAGGGTTGAACCTCTCCCATTTTTATGCCCTAACCAGTAACAAGAGTGACAGTGTTTTAGCTATTCCTCGGGGAAGGATTTTTTGTTGTATTTTGTTTTGATTGTAATGAGATTATTTCACTCCTTTTGCTCGTCCATACCAATAGGGGCGTGAGTAGTCTGTTTATACTCTTCGATAAACGGTGAAGACATGTGTAATATTGTTATTGTTATGGAAATGTCCATGTTTTACTTATACTTTAATGTTTATACCTCCTTAATTGATGGATGGTTATATTTATAATATGCTCATGGTTATGAACAGCGAGCGGTACTTAATGCTATTTACCATACTATATATACTTATTATGTACTTCATGCATGATACAATGATGTACGTAGTTGGGCTTTATGTAACAATCTAGATATTAGTTATAGACAGGTTAAATCTTGCTTTAACCAATGCTTTTGATTCAATGCATAAACCAGAACTCCGCCATCAGTGAATCATCAACTTGCCGATTGAATAACTTAAGTAAACCTTCTAAATGGCTTGTCTTCTGGTTTACTAGGGTTATTTGATTGATGCATAGAACAAAGACCTTTCGGCTAACCTAATCAGTTGTTGTATTATGGTTCAATATTCATCAAACCTACCAGTTGAATTTCTAGTAAAATAGGAGTTAATTGTTGTAAGGTGGCATTTCCAATAACTAAACAATATAATATATATTAGATCCCCAAACTGAAGATTACCTTTTTATTATCGTCTTTCTAAAGTTTTATTTACGTGTTTAATTTTGATCATTCTAAGCTCACACCACAAGCTATTCCGTTGCACACTACATGCACAACAATTTCACTATTTCTTTTTTGAATCCTAGCAGTTAGCTCCCTGTGGGTTCGACCTTAGACTTAAACCAAGAAATATTGTAATTTGACCATTTATACTTGAGTGTATGATATAAATCAGGTCAGGTCAGTGCTCAAATATTCTTGCTTTTAAGGAAGTGTTGCATGAGCAAGTAAATGCATTAATCAACCAAAATAGTCATTTTCTCCATATTCCAGCACGTACGATCCTAGACAATGGAACCACCCTAATTTTAGTTTAAAGGAATGATAACACTTCTGCATAGCCTACACCTATTCCATATGCCCTTTCCATCCAGCAAAATTAAAATTTTCTTGTCCAGGTCCATCTACTAGTTCAAGTTATCCCAATCACGTACCACAAGGGTTTTCAAAAAACTAACCTTGTAAACCTCCACATTCTTATGATTATATAGCAACGTAATTATTTTTGAAATGCTAAAATATGTAATGATGTATGCACAAACTATGTAGATTTTAAGAGTAGAAATAAAAATGTTATTGAAGGTAATAGGGTATGAATTGAAAGTTAAGAAATAGTCCGAAGTTCAAACACATTTTAGATAAAACTTGGGTAGAAAGGATTTTGGACACTGCTTAGTATTTGGACCATAACCTTTTACTTTGATGTCCATTTGAGCTGAAATGTTTACAGTAGATAAAAGACTTCCAAGGCTACAAAAGTTTATTGCACAAAAATTGTCCAAATCGACCTCTAATTAGGCCAAAACTTCATTGGAAGTTTCAGCAGAAACTGGGAGGACGTTCGAACGTTAATGGACGTTCGAACGATAGTTCGTCGCAGTACTTTTGAGTTTACTGGAGCCTTGATGGAAGAGCAAAAGTACTTGGAGCACGCAACGTTTGAATGCCAAATAACGTTCGAACGTAAAGCAGTAATTTGCACTAGTGATGTTCGAACGCCAAATGACGTTCGAACATGAACTGCGAATTCTGACTTTCAGATTCGTGCATAGGGGACCATTTCACCCTTATAAATACTTAAGCACACCTCTCTTAGCTCCATTTCAACATTTATAACCCTAGAGAGGCTTAGAGAGGAAGAGATAAGGGGGGAAACACAAGATCAAGAGGGATTTGCATATTAAAGAGGATAAAAACTTCTAAGTTTTCAAGAACACCAAGGAAGAAGAAAGGTAGGGGTTTTCTTCCACTCTTGTCCATTGAGGCTAGGGCATATATATATATATATATATATATATATATTTTCACTCTCAATCTTATATATATGCTATGAAATCATTATTTCTTGATGCTCTTGCAAAGATTTTGATGGAACCTATGGGTGAATAGCCATGAAATCTTTTCTTCTTTTCTTGAAAACCCTAGTTTTCAAGAAAAATGGTTTTTTCCCTCAATATTTATTTGTTATGGATTTCAAATTTCTAGTGGTTTGTATTGAACAATAAAATGGTATTGTTGATGATCTCTTACATATTTTCTCAAATTGTTCTTTTGGAATCATACATGTGAAATTTGGGGATTTTTGGATTTTGCTTTTGATTCAAGGAATTGGGTTGTATTGTATCTCCTGTGGATGTTTGGATGACCATGGGTGGCCGTTGACCGGATATCGTAGAGTGGTGTAGATGGATTTCTTACTCCGTGTGGGTTTTAAGGTTCCCTACCACTCGTAGTGGGGTTGGTGCCTTGTGAGGACCAAACCACTATTCGCTCACGTGTTATCGAGGCTAAGGGTTAGTATACTACTCTAGGGTTGGATTGTCCCTGCCAATGCGTTGGTATATGCCCTTCCTAAAGATTGGATATCCTTGCGAGGATTGGATGTGTGTGTGGGCCAAGATATTCTCGATGTGTCTATTCATGCGATGTCATACATCATACCTGAGATACATATACATAATGTTGTGAAAGATACAAGTTGTGGCTTGATATACATTGTGGGTAATGGTACAAGTTGTGGGTTATTGGTTATTGTTGTGGAAATTGTTTATTGTTGGAATTGGTTTTACTTCTTTATTTTATGTATCGAGATTGCATAAACTTGAGATCGGATGTCACTGTTTTCTTTCAAAAGTTATATATGATATTTGTGAAATGAGACTGACTTGTTTTATATGTTTTCAAAACCTTGTCCAAGTTTGAGAAGATTTTTCTACAGAGCTTAGTGCTCACCCCCTATAAACAATATTATTTTCAGATTTTACTTTAGAGGAAGAGCTTGGAGTGGACGAGCAGGTACTTTGGGGAGCTCAAGTGGATGGGCATGTGGATCCAGAGGGGAATGTCTAGAATTGCCTTTTTATGTACTAGGCAAGGAGTTTTATTTTGAGATATCGTTCATGTTAGTACTTTTCTTATTGCGTTGCAAGATAATAGTTTGGGTATATTCTTTTGGGACGTGGTTGTCATAGTTTGGCATATTCTTTTGGATGTAATTGTCATGGTTTGACATATTCTTTTGGATGATGTTGTATATATTATGGATGATAAATAAAATTTTCTTTACTTATGGATCTTATTAGTTGCTTTCATGATATGAATGGTTTTAGATAATAATACCGTCCAAGGTATTTTAGAAGGTGCTTTTAATAATGCTAAAATTTCTGAGCTTTTAATACCGTCCAAGATATGAATTTTAACACGTTAGCTCAAAAATTCTTGATGTTTTTAAGTAGATAAAGATCAAAATTCCATTATTTGATGTCGTAAAGTAAGTTTTGTCATATGCTAAGTTTCTAAAGGATTTATGCACAGTAAAGAGAAGAATGAATATTCAAAATATAGCTTTTTAATGGAATAGGTAACTTATATCTTGCAGACCAAGGATGCTCTACAATTTCTATCATCATTAGAGATTGCCAAGTGGAATCAGCATTTTTGGATTTTGGTGCAAGCGTCAATCTGCTACCTTACTCGGTGTACTGGCAATTAGTTTTGGGAGAGCTAAAGCCAACATCAATCACTCTCCAACTAGCGGACTATAGTGTAAAATCGCCAAGAGGAATAGTAGAGGATATGCTTGTCCAAGAGGATCAATTTTACTTTTCTGTTGATTTTATTATTTTAGATACTCATCTTGTTGCTAACCCTATAGCAAAATTCCAATTATTTTAGGAAGGCCATTTCTTGCAACATCTAATGCCATTATTAATTATAGGAATGGTGTCATGAAGCTTGCATTCGGAAACATGACACTAGAATTGAATGTCTTTAATATCAATAAATAGTTAGGTGATGACGGAGAACTACATGAGGTTAACATGATTGAGACCATCATTGAATAGCACCTAGAGCAATTGGGTGACAGTTATATGGACAAGGTTGAAACAAGAGAAAGGCTTGATTTGGAGTCTAATTGTGAGGTAGGCATTTGGATGTCTAAATTTGAAGAGTTACCACCAATTGAAAAGAAGATTGTTTCTTTTATTATTCAACCACTAACTTTGGAGTTGAAGCCACTACATTCCACACTGAAGTATGCATTCTTGGGTAGTGATGAGACTTTCCTGGTGGTGGTTAATTTAGCATTGATACTAGAGCAAGAAGAAAGATTGCTAACTACCTTGAGAACATATAAAAGAACCATTGGGTGGACTTATCAGATATCCTAAAGAGAATGCTAAACCATCTTGACAACCATAGAGGAGATTGAATCCAATAATGAAGGACATGGTGTGGGTTGATAATCTGAAGCTACTTGATGTGGGTGTCATCTACCTTATTGCTAATAGCAAATGGGTAAGGCCCATCTAGGTGGTACCAAAGAAGTTAGGAGTCACAGTGGTAGCTAATGAGAATCAAGATCTAATTTTAACTCATATGGTGACCAGATGGAGGATCTGCATTGATTATAGGAAGCCCAACTCCTATATCTAAAAGCTCACTTTCCTTTGCCCTTAATTGATCAAGTACTGGAAAAGGTTGTAGGCCATCTGTTTGACTGCTTCTTGGATGAATACTCAAGTTACAATCAGATTGAAATGGCTCTAGAAGATCAAGAAAAGACCACTTTCACCCACCTCTTTGATACATTTTCCTACCAACGTATGCCATTTGGGTTATGCAATGCCCCAGGTACGTTCCAGAGGTGCATGATGGGAATTTTTAGTGACATGGTGGAGAAGATTCTGGAAGTATTTATGGATGACTTTTCAGTATTTGGAGATTCATTTGAGGGTTGTTTGGAGAATTTGGAAAGAGCGTTGATAAGGTGTGAGGAAAAGAATTTAGTCCTTGAATGGGAAAAATGTCATTTTATGGTTATGTAAGGTATTGTGCTAGGTCATATAATGTCAAAAAAGTGGATCGAGGCTGATAAGTTGAAGGTTTAGTTAATTTCTTATTTGCCTACCCCTAAAACTATAAAATATGTGCAGTTGTTTCTTGGGCATGTAGGATTTTACAAACAATTCATAAAGGATTTCAATGCTATATCTCATCCTTAATTTAATCTTTTGGCCAAGGATGTTCAATTTGTGTGGACGCCAGATTGTGATGTAGCTTTTGAAAAACTGAAAAGCTTGTTGATTTCACCTCCAATCATGCTACCACCAAATTGGGACCTTCCTTTAGAGCTCATGTGTGATGTAATTGATTATCAAGTTGGAGCTGTTTTTGGGCCAAAGGCAATAAAATAATCCTCATGTCATTTAATATGCTAGCAAAACTTTAAATAAGGCACAAATGAATTATACTACTACTAAAAAATAATTGTTAGCCGTATTTTTTGCTTTGGATAAGTTTAGATCATATAACATTGGTTCTCCTATTATAGTCTATACTAATTATTCTATTTTGAAGTATTTGTTGTCTAAATAGGATGTGAAACCGAGACTCTCTCCTCCTACAAGAATTCCATCTGATCACCAAAGATACAAAAAGAGTTGAGAATGTGGTGCTTGATCACTTATCCAAACTTGTATTTCAAGACACACAAGAGCATATGCCTATTTAAGATTCTTTCCTTGATGAGAATTTATTTTCCATTAATAATTTTTTTCCTTGGTCGGCTGATATTGTAAATTTTCTTGTAACAGGACAAATTCCATCACATTAGGGAGAAAGCTCCCTCAACTCCAATTTTTTGCACTATACCCCTTGAACTCAAACTATTAGCGTCCAAAGTTAATAGTTTCCATTAGTCCTTGCAGCATGTGTAGTACACTTGTCACCAAGATGGCATTTGATAATCTAATTCAGCACTTAAAACTGAAAACATTCTACCCTTTTTCAATTAAGTTCATTTGAGAACAAAATTCATATCACTACAAATTTTAAATACCTCTTAAACAAATAAGCTAAAATTTTAAGTGGTAAGCCACATACTTGTCACTTATTGTTAAAATGCTAGTTAATAAGAATTTTATAAACTTCAAATCATGGACAAGTTATCCCCCAAATAATTTGATCTCAATCCATTTTATGCTACAACTTTCAACTAACCACCATCTTGCCACCACCATTACTGCCACCACTACCCTTCATCGCCGCCACCACTGCCATCACCTTCACCACCATTTCAACCACCACTACCGTTGCCACCCTACCGAAACCACTTATAATATTTGCCACCCATTATCATTGTCATCGCCACCACTACTATCATAACCACTATTGCAAACCTGCCACCACCTTGTCACCATTGTCGCCACCACCATTACAATCAATTTCACCTTGCCATTGCCACCATTGCTGCCACTATCATTGCCACTACTATTACCACCATTGTTGCCACTACTATTACCACCATCATTACTATTGCCACCCTTCCATAACCACCACCACCACTCCACCATGTATTCTACCACCCTTTACTACCACCATCACCAATGCTACCATTACCACTCCACCCACCTTCGCCCCCACCATCACCATCACTCAACAATAAAGATCATCACTCTACCTCATAACCTACCCACATCTAGTATTTCTTTCAGCATGCCTACCTACCACTCTACCACCCACCAACCACCATCACCACCACCATGATTATCATTTTCCCACAGTCACCACCCTACCACAGCCATAACCACCACCACCTCATCGTCTCCACTAACCTACCCCACCACAATTATTGTCACCTTCATCCCCCTGATTAAATCCAAATAGTGCATATTTATCCTATCATTTGTGGGTTAATTGTCACAAGTATAAATTTAATTGTATGAGATTAATGCTATATTTGTTTTCATCATGATTTAATTGGTATTTTTCTATTTTGCAGGCAAAATGACAAAATAAGAAGGCAAGCAAACATTGGAATGTATCACATAAAGGAAGGGAGAGCATTGAAGAAAAGAGCTCTAAAGACCACGTTTGGACATCATATAACCAAGTCTAGACATGGGGTTCTGCATCAGAGGAAGAATTGCAAGGACTCTCAGCCTCTCACGTCTAGATGACACTTTTATCACATCCAAAAGCCTATGAAATTAAGATTCACATCCACATGTAGTTTCACCCACGTCCAGATGCATGTCGTTATTCCCAGAAAATTAAAGAGCTCGATGATGGATGACTGATGAGTATAGAACATTGTATATCATGCATCTCTATTGCACCCATTTTACTTTTTTGTGGTGAAAATTAGGGAAAATGCTTTCAAATTCACAATTAATGAAGATTCATGTGATTGTAGGTAAAGAGCAGGTAAAGTCGTGTATAATGCCTCCAACCAAGTGCTCAAAGTCAATGGGGGAAGAAGGACCGCTTAATAGATAACTCGTGACCTCAAGGAACCGAGGAAATCCCAAAGCAGGACAAAACCTATCGGTAGAAGGCAACAAAAACCTACACATAGAAGTCATTCAAGATCTTCCGTTAGAAGATTCAAAACCTACCGGCAGAAGATTCAAAACCCACCAGCAGAAGATTCAATACCTACCAATAGAAAATGGTACTAGAAATCTTCTAACTCTGTCAAGCAAAAACCTAACAGTAGAAAATCTTACTGAAGAAAAAATTCTATCGGTATGTTTCTTACGTTCTACCGGTAGGTTTTGTCCAGATTAGCTAGACACCTGCTCACACGACTCCACTTACCCTGAGGGCCCACCTCTTGTCCTCCAAACCATACCCTGACGGGTTTGACATCCCATGATGCTCCCCTAACCCCTAGAGTTAGATTTGAAGTGAGAGACATGGGAGAAGGGGAGAAGCAAGAGAGAGAAGAGGGATAATTGGTGAATTATGGGAAGACCATACTTGGACTAAACATGGTTGTGGGAGTGTCCAACCTCTTCTCAATCATTTCATTTTCAGTTCGCACATGCTAAGGGGAAGGGTATGGACAAAAATGTAGAGGCAACACAATTATTCAAATTTTACATGTTTTTAGAGAGAGAAGCTCCATGGTTGAAGATGAAGTTTTAGAGAGAGAAAGTTGAGTTTTTACATTTCCTTCACCATTTTCATTATAGTAAGCTTTATTCTACTTGTAATCTTTACATCTTGCACTTTAATCTCATTTATTTCAAGTTGTAATCAAGTTTAACTAAGTGTTCTTGTATTTTGATTTCTACATTTGAGTATTTTCTCTTCAAGCTTTGGATTTTGGGTATGACTGACTTTGCTTTTGTAGTTTAAACCTTGTCTTGCATCAATACAAGTTTCATGTTTTATTTCACTACCATGTTTCTTTACATTATGGTTGCTCTTGCCTTCATTATGAGTAGCTAAATTTTTAGTTGGCTAATCCAAGAGGAATTTCCTCTTGGGTATGTGAAATCGAATCTCTTTCATTCTTCCTCGTAGTGTAAAGTGTTTGGTTTGACTAGGTTGAATGCTGATGTGGTTGTGGGCTCTTGATACACCTTAGACTTGTCACGGGATATGCTTTTGTGCAACACAGTCACATTAGTCCCTCACATTCTACAAATCAATCAAACACCAAGACACCATTGGTTGAATGAAATGAGTCAATTTGGCATTCCCATTGGAATGACCTCTATGGATTAGCCAACCATGCTTTCTTGCAAATTTCTCAAAACACAACTTACCAAAACAAAATTCACAAGATTTTTCAATTTTCATTTCTTTGCAAATCACCCTTTGAAAGTATTTGACCTATCCTTCCCTAAAGAGACGACCTTAGAATACCTATTACAAGTAAAACACGAAATTGCAAGTCTCTCTACGCTTCGGGAGCACTTTTGCACACACGATTTTCTCTATTTATTGCATTTGAACTCGAGGGACAGTGACACTCACCAACTCTTATAAGCCATATACACACAATTCGGACTCATGTTTGTAGATTAGGGAAAACCATCAAACAATGACTTGGGTCATCTTCCCCGATTTGGGAAAGTACCCAAAGTACTTTTTCTTCTTCTTTTGGAGAGTTTTCCAAGTCTAGAAGCTTTCTTTTATTTTTCTTCTTTAATCCTTTTGAAATTTTTTGTTGTATCACCAATTAATAGTTGGATAAAATCCTTTACTAAGGCTAGGAGAAAATTCAATAAACATTTGGGTAATGTAATTAATCCTTTGAGCTTTAATTGATGTTTTTCTTTAATTGTTAAATTCATCTTATTTAGCAAAGTTTTCTCTCTATATAATCTCTTGATTTATTATGCTAAATGTGATGAAAACTTGAGATTCCTTATGAGTAGAATAGCTACATGTACATGTTTGGGTTGAATTGTTGATGAATTCATCTAATTAGTTGGTTTGTTGATTTATATGAATTGAGATATTTGATTGGTTAGTTACTTGATTTATCATAGACCATGGGCATGTTAAATGTTTGTGATTAACAATTGGATATTTAGATTTATTTAGATTAGCTTATTGATTCTATCTTTGAGAATTTTCTCATTAATCATTGTTAAATCCCCCAATTGAGTTCACTCCCTAGTTGTTTCTCAATTGAGATTGAAAATTAGGATTAATTTACTACCCAATTGTTATTGAAGAAGTATCCAACGCCTTAGTATTTTTCCAAATCATTTTCTTAAACTATTTAAGTTTATTTGTTTTAGAATTCAACTACCAAATCAATCTCTCCTAAACATAAGACAAATTTTATTTTATTAAATCTTCTGCACTCTAAAATTTACATCTCCCTGTGGTTTGACCTTGGAATCTACCAAGAAATTACTACTTGCTTGACACTTACACTTGGGTTATGACTTCCGAAGCAAAGCAGGATTTTGGCACCATTGCCAGGGAGAAGGCGCAATTGAGGAGTGATCCATCTTCATTTAAGGTTTGCTCAATTTTTTCTTAAATGGAGATTGGGTAAACTCTATCCACTTTTACATATTTGTTATTTAATTTTCTTGCATTTTATTTTGCTTTGCTACTTGTGTTGGTTATTGTTGCATGAACTCTTGGCATAGAGAAATTGGTGGAAGGTTGATTAGGGAGGATTTTGGCTCACTATTTGGAGATTTGTTTGACACACCCCCACAAGGACATACACATCCTAGGATGACACAAAATCACCCAATAGATCAAAACCCTTTGCTACCACCACATCCCCAATTAGCTTAAAACCTCGGGTTACCTCAAAATCGACAAGGGGCTCGCAATCCTTTGATGCCATAAATGGACCCACCGGGGATGATGCTAGGAGTAATCATGGAGATAATGAGGACTTTGAGGAAGTGAACAATGGGAAAGCGAATGTGAATTTCATTAATGCTAGAACATTGAGAGATTATTTGAATCACCCCCATCATACTACACCTTCATGAATTATTTTTTCCATTCAACCTCATCATTTTGTCTTTAAACCAAGGATGCTGCATTGTTTCCCAAATTCCATGTTTAGATTTTGAAACTCCCTACCTTCATATTCGCGATTTTGAGGAGGTTTGTGTTACATTCCAAGACTTGACAGCTACGGAGAGTTTAATCTATTTGAAGCTTTTTCCATTTTCTCTAAAGGATAAGGCTAAAACATGGTTAAATTCCCTTAGGTCAATGTCTATTGGAACATGGCGAGAAATGCAAGAAGATTTCCTAAAAAAGTTTTTTTTAACTCAAAAAACAAGCATTTTGAAGGGGCAAATCATGAATTTCTCTCAATGAGATAATGAAATGTTTTACCAATGTTGGGAGAGATTCAAGGAACTACTTGCATCATGCCCTCACCATGGATTTGAAAGTTGGAAGATCATAAGTTTTTTCTATGAGGCTTTGTCTTCTCAAATGAGGCAATTTGTTAAAATGATGCGTAATGGGAAATTCATGGCTGAAGAACAAGAAAAGACTTGTGATTACTTTGATTCCTTAGCTGAGAGTGCCCAAGCTTGGGACACTCAATCCCCTGATTCTAAGTCTAAGACCACAAATGCACCATTAGGAGGGGGAAAGTATCAATTGGAGAAGGATGATTTGAACGCAAGGATTGCAATTTTGGCTTGGAAAATTGAGGCCATGGAGATGAAAAATTTTAACCCGTGTCTCAAGAGGAGTTATGTTCAATTTATGAGATCAAAGGACATTCAACTAGTGATTGCCCTAAGATTCCCACTTTGAAGTTAGTATTGAGTGATCAAGTCAATGCAATGAATGCCTTTTCCAAGCCTTATAACAATCCCAACTCAAACACTTACAATCTGAGGTAGAAGGCACACCCCAATTTTAGTTGGAGGAATGATAATGTCATGCAACAACCTCATTCCCAGCCATCTCCTTAAGGGTCATCCACTTTTGTTTCTTATACTCCACCATCCACGAAGACTTTGGAGGATACTATGCAATAATCTATTTCAAGCCAAGCCACAATCAATACTCAAACAGCATAAACCCTTGTCTAATTGACCCAAAATTTCACTCAATAACAACAAGCCATCAATGATATTTAGAATACACTTAACCAAGTTGACCACAACCCCATGCCTTCAGGAAAAAAGAAAGTTTTCAGTACAACGTCAACAAAATCCACAAAGTCAAAAGTTTTCAGTACAACATCAACAAAATCCACAAAGTCAAATCCAAGTGGGAGTCTCCTCTTGTACATTGAAAATCACCCAAAAACAAGTCCAAGCTATCACCACTCTTAGGAGTGGAAAAATGGTTGATAAAACCATTTCCACAAAGACTCAAGATCCTAAAGAGAGTGAGAAAGATACTAGAGAGGATGACAGTCTTGATCATCTTGAGCCTATAGGTGAAGATGTGTCTAGTGAGCCACCTAAGTGTTATATACCCACACCTTTTCCTCAAAGGTTGGTTTCTCCACCAAAGGCCAATATGAATTCAAAAATTTTGGAGGTTTTCAAATAAGTCAATACTAACATTCTATTGCTAGATGTCATCAAAAAAATATCATCATATGCTAAATTCTTGAAAGATTTGTGTACCATCAAGAGGAAGTTAAATGTTCAAAAGAAAGGCTTTTTGACTGAACAAGTGTATTCCATTATCCAACATAATACCCCTCCAAAATACAAAGATCCTAGTTGTCCCACCATTGCATGTGTCATAGGAAAATGAAAAATAGAACAAGCAATACTTGACTTAAGTGCTAGTGTGAATTTGCTTCCCTTTTTGGTTTACCAACAATTGGGACTTGGAGAGTTGTAACCTACATTCATCACAGTTCAATTGGTGGATAGGTCGTTAAGGTTCAAAAGGGTATGGTGGAGGATGTGTTGGTACAAGTTATAAATTTCTACTTTTTGGTTGACTTCATTATTCTTGACACTCAACCCGTTGTGAAGAAAAATGCACAAATTTCTATTATTCTTAAGTAGCTCATTTCTAGCTACATCTAATGTTTTGATTAATTATTGAAATGGAGTGATGAAATTGTCTTTTGGGAATATGACATTAGAATTAAATATCTTCTATATGTGTAAGCAACCAGGTGATGTGAGTGATGACTTGCATGAAGTTAGCTTAATTGATTCAATTGTGCATGATCAATTTAATAGTTATTCTTTGTTTAACCCTTTGGAAGCATGTTTAGTTCACAAGGCTAAATCATTTCTAGAATTTGATAAGGATAACAATGAGGTTATTGAGCTTACTAATTTGTTAAATTCTTTATAGGTTTTTGAGATAAGAGAGTGGAAATCCAAGTTTGATGAGCTTTCACCGATGACCACCCCTCTAGTTCTTTCAAGAATCCGAACATGCAAGTTGGAATTGAAGCCTTTGCCAAGGACTTGTAGTATGCTTTTGTTGGAGAAGATAACACATTTTCGGTAATCATTTCATCCGATCTTCATGAGCCTCAAGAGGGTAAATTTCTCAACTTCTTTTTAAACATAAAACAACCATTAGATGGACCATTGTGGACATAAAATGGATTAGCCCTCTTGTTTGCACTCATAAGACTTATCTAGAGGAGGATGAAAAACCTACAAGGAAAATGCAAAGGTGCTTGAATCCAAACATGAAGGAGGTGGTTAGGAAAGGGCTGTTAAAGTTGTTAGATCTGAGAATCATTTACCCTATTACGGACAGCAAGTGGATAAGTGCCACTCAAGTGGTTCCTAAGAAGTCCAGTGTGACTATAGTTAAAAATAATTAACTTGTGCCCACTAGAGTCATTACTGGGTGGAGGATGTTCATTGACTATAGGAAGCTTAACACCGTTACTAGAAAAGACCATTTTTCTCTTTCATTCTTGGGTCAAATTCTTGAAAGAGTAGCATCTCATCTTTACTATTGCTTTCTTGATGGTTACTCTGGATATAACCAAATAGAAATTACTCTTGAGGATTAAGAGAAGACTACCTTTACTTGTCCATTTGACACATTTGCCTACAAAAGAATGTCTTTCGGCTTATTAAATGCACCCGCAACCTTTCAAAGGTGCATGATCAGTATCTTTACTGACATGGTAGAATGATTTCTTGAGGTATTTATGGATGATTTTATTGTATTTGGAGATTCATTTGATGATTGTTTGACTAATCTTGAACAAGTGTTAATTAGGTGTAAAGAGAAGAATCTTGTGTGTTTAATTGGGAGAAGTGTCATTTCATGGCACAAAAAGGCATTGTCCTTGGGCATATCATCTCATCCAAAGGCATCTAAGTGGATCGAATTAAGGTTGATTTGATTTCTAATTTGCCCATTCCAAAATCCCTTAAGGATTTTAGATCATTTTTAGGACATGCTGAGTTCTACAGAAGGTTTATCAAGGATTTTAGTCTCATTTCACAGCCTTTGAGTAATTTTCTTGAAAAAGATGTTGCATTTGAGTGGAGTAAGCAATGCCAAGAGTCACTTGAGAAACTAAAGGGCATGCTCACTTCTGCCCCAATCATGCAACAACCTGATTGGATCCTTCCATTTGAGTTGATGTGTGATGCTAGCAATTATGCCATAGAGGCGGTGCTAGGCCAAAGGAAAGATAAAAAGTCCCATGTGATTTATTATGCAAGTCATACATTGAATGCTACTCAAATGAATTACTCTACTATGGAAAAAGAATTGTTGGCAGTTGTGTTTGTATTAGATAAATTATGTACTTGTCTTATTGGCTCACCAATTGTTATTTTTACAGATCATGTCACTCTTAAGTGGCTATTGATCAAGAAGGATGCCAAACCCTGTTTGTTACAATGGATTTTATTGTTGTAAGAATTTGATCTTACCATCAAGGAAAAAATAGGGGTGAAAATGTGGTAATGAATACTTTATCGAGGCATGTGAGTGATGTGGTTATAGAATCAACCCCCATCAAGGACACTCTTCCGGATGAGCAATTGTTTACTACATCTTATTTAACTTGGTATGCTAACCTTGTAAATTTACTTTTCATAGGTAAAATACCGAAGCATTAGAATGCTAGAGAGGAGGAAATTTTTAGTGGAAGCTCGCAACTTCTTTTGGGTGACCCATACTTGTTCAAATATTGTCCGGATCAAATCATCTGACAATGTGTTCCTATTAATGAGGTAACAAATGTCATTACATTTTGTTATACAAAAGCTTGTGGTGGCCATTTTTCACATCTAAAAACCACTGCAAAGATTTTGCAATGTGGGTTTTATTGACCTACTTTGTTTAAGGATGATTTTAAATTTTTTAAATGTTGTGAGCGTTGTCAAAGGATTGGGGGAATCACCTAAAAGAATATGATGCCTCTAAATCCAATTTTGGTAATTGAAATCTTTGATTATTGGGGAATAGATTTTATAGGTCATTTTCCTCCATCATTTGGAAATGAAATATATCTTAGTGGTGGTAGACTATATCTCTAAATGGGTGGAGGCAATATCATTTCAAAACAATTATAGCACAATAGTTTTGAAGTTTTTGAAGGAAAATATATTTTCACGATTTGGTATCCCTCTTGCCATAATGAGTGAGGGATGTCACATTTTTGCAACTGAATTTTTGAAATATTGATGCATAAATATGGTGTTACCTATAAGTTTATGACTCCCTATCACCCACAAATAAGTGGGAAGTTCGAGCTTGCCAATTGGGAAATAAAGCATATTCTTGAGAAGACGTTAAATCCAAACCACAATGATTGATCCTTGAGGTTAACCAATGCTCTATAGGCCTATAGAACTACTTACAAGACTTCCCTTGACATGTCTCCTTATAGATTGGTATATGGTCAAGCTTGTCACTTGTCTGTGGGGTTAGAGCGTAAAGCTTTCTAGGCCATTAAGGTCTTTAACTTTAGCCTTGATAATTCGAACTTACTAAGGAAATTGCAATTCAATGAACTTGAGGAACTCTGGAATGAAGCATATGACAACTCTAAAATTAGTAAAGTGAGAATGAAAATTTTTCATGACAATCACATCTTGAGAAAATATTTTTAACCATCTCAGAAAGTTCTCCTTTTCAATTCTAGATGGCATCTCTTTCCCAAAAAATTAAGGTTAAGTAGTATGGTCCTTTAATTGTGAAAGAAGTGTTTCCCTATGAGGCTGTTGATATTGAAAATCCCGAGAACTCCATTGACTTGGTGGATCCCCACTATGAGTATTCTTGTCAAACAACTCAATTCTTGTACATATGTGTTTTATCTCGAACTTTTTGTTTTAGTTGTGTTATTTTTAGAATTACACAATGGAGTACGAGGTATAATCTTTCCCTTATACTTGAGCATCTTAATATGAATTTCTCTTTATTTGATCGTACATTGAGGAAAATGTCATGTTTAAGTCTGGGTGAGATCACACTTTATGTGATATTGTGTTTATTTCCTAGTTTATTGCATTAATTTTTAGGATTTTGCTTGTTTTGTTGATTTGATTGTTAGCTAAGTGTGAAGGTATGATCCATTTTGAGGAATTTGGAGAGAAGAAAATATTCCACGTGTTGGGAGTGTGTTATCGAGCATCAAAATTTCTTCTAAGTGTTGAAAACATCGCTCTTAGAACCTCAAGTCTAGACTTAAAAAGAACAAGTTCGAACATCATTTCATCAGGAAAAGGGTTAGTAGTTCAGAAGGCCGCATCCGAACTTCACTTTAATCACGTCCAAATGAAGTCTCAAATCGCGTCTGAACGAATATTTTTCCCAAAGTTAGGCTTTTACATCAAGAACATGAATTTCTAGGGTTATCAAACCATAAATTCTTTCAAAACATGGTAAGGTTTGCAAGAACATCAAGAATCAAGAATTACATAACAAATATATATGATTAAGAGTCAAAACATATGTAGATATAAGCCATAGCCTCAACGAACAAGAGTGGAAGAAAACCCCCACCTTCTTCTTCCTTAGTGTTCTTGAAAAACTTGAAATTTGATATACTTCAAGGAGCAAATCCCTCTTGATCTTGTGTTTTCTACCCTTCTTTCTTGTTTCTCAAAGCTTTCTTGGGTTGTAAATGATGTATGGAGGCTAAAGGAGGTGTCCTTATGTATTTATAGGGTGAGAAGTGGCCTCTTGCGTGCGATTCTGAAACTCAAAATCCTTAATTCACGTTCGAACGTCACTTTGGCGTTCGAACGTCAATAGTGCAAATTTTTTATTCACTTTCAAATGTCACTTGGCGTTCAAACATTAGTGGCTCCCAGTACTTTTGCATTTCCATCAGAGCTCTGGGACTTACTATCGTTCGAATGTCCTACCAGTTTCTGCTGAAATTTCCAATGACAATTTGACCCATTTAAAAGTCGATATGGAACATTTTTGTGAAATACTATTTTGTAGAACTAGTAGTCTACTATCTACCATCAACATTTCAGATCAAATGCATATCAAATTAAAAATATATAGTCCAAATACTAGGAAGTATCCAAAATCCTTTCTACCCAAATTTTATCAAAAGTGTGCTTTCACTCTAGAATACTTACAAACTTCTACAACATACCCCATTACCTCAACTAGCATTTTATCTCTACTCTTACAATCCACCTAGTTCATGCATACATCATTACATATATTAGCATTTCAAAACATCATCACGTTGCTATGTAAAGAATAGATTGTGGGGGTTTACAATCCACCCCCTTAAAGAAAGTTTCGTACTCGAAACTTACCTTAAGTAGAGAAAAAATGAGGGTACTATGACGCCCCTAAAATCAAGGCTCCCGTTGACCATCCGTCAACCAGCGAAAATACCCGTGAATGTCGCGTGGCTCAACAGCACGTCTATCACATCCCTGTAACCGAGATCATAACTTACACGTATCACCCGTGTTCCTTTAATTATTTAATTCAATGGAGGTCCAATGAGCCTCAATATACCTCATTTAATGTCCATTTGTATTATTGGAACCAAGGAAATTGAAGCCCAAAAGTGTGGCAAAATAATTTAAAACTTTCAGATTTTAGGAGACAGTACCGATACGTTTTTCCTTCTGGGCGGACTGTACCGGTCCGCATTACCGGTACACTTTGTCCAGTTTTGCCCAATTCACCTATTGTCGATTTTAACCCATTCCAAAACCTACATTTATCATCCAAAACATGTATAAGGATATTTTCTACAATATGCATGATTCATACAAGTTCTATTACTTGCCTTTACATAATTTACATGTCAAAATGGCATTTAACCAAAGTTTTTACAAAACTTCTTTCCAAAAGCCACACATCGGATTTTCTTCATCTTTGAGGCCTCCAATGTGAGTCCTCCACTGGTACGAACCCCGCACCTAAAATGTGTTCCCGTATAGGGTGAGCCAATGCCCAGTAGAATATTTCCTATAGAGACTACTCCCCAACCTAAGTGCATATACAATGTTCATAGACAACATTTTTCAACACAATCATTCCAACCAATATTTAGGCAAATCAATGTTGGAATCAACAAATCATGCCATGATATGAGATAAGACCCACTCATACAATTTAACCCTGAGCCTTCACCAACTCCTACTACACAATGCAATGCGCATGTGTAATGAATCCGTCAATTGACAAAAAATGCATCCAATGATTGTTCAAAATAAAAGTGATGCATTTGTAGAACCAAATCAATGTGGATGTTACCCACTAAATGGATATTTTTATAAAACAAAATCTTGTGTCTTTGTTGGGTAACGGATTTTGGAATCTCACCGCAAGCTCCGTTCACCTTTCTACACTGTTTGGACTTGCACCGACGGAGTGTATGAACCAGTAGCTGGGCCTTGCACCCAAGGACATGTCTAGCATTTCTTGCTATAACTGACACAAATTTTCTTTTCATGCATCCATGGAATTGAACCGAGGTCCAACGATACCGAGCCCACTTGTCATCCACTGAGGATGGTGTTTGACCCAAACCATGCACTCACTCATAAAATGCGATGTGTTCTCTGTGCATAATGCAATGTAATGGACCATTGCACTATCAACATCATGCTCAATGTAATGAATGTCAATGAGCAATTTAAACCACATGTCTACATGTTCCATGGAAATTCATATCATAAGCATATAAATTCCATAAATTATCACAATGTCAATATCTCAATGAGCACATACTAACATTTCTTTCCAACACATTTTCTAAGCATGTTATACATCATCATATCATAAAAACTTAATCCACACATAGGCATTTTGGCAAACACCTTCAAGGCAACAATTCATGTTATCACACAAGGATTTCCACCTCATTCACAAAGTATAATATAACACATATGGCATGCTCATATAATCACCTTTCCCATGGAATTACCAACCAAGTAATTTTCACATCACAATTTCAAGCTAGAAAAATCTATTCTAACCCATTTACATACTCCTTTTTCATACCCATTTCACCCATTTCATATGCATAAATAGTGAAATACATATTCCCTTTAACCCACACATTTTATATAACACTATAAATGGGAAATGAACCAAAGTAGGAGAACCCCTACCGCTTGAAGCATAAAATGACGTTGGGAAGCTCCAAGAACCCAAAATAATCTTGAATCCTCACTTCCCCAAAATTTCATTTTTCAACCTTCAGTGAAACCCGTCGTTTTTGGTGTGGTCGCGTATCCCTTGACGAGGAGATCGACTTTTCTTCTTGGCCCGAGTGGATTCGAAGCCCGTGGAATCGTAGATCGTAGAGAGAAGGTGGAGAAATCCTCTCTTTTCCCTCTCTTCTCTATCGGCTAACCAGCTGATCAAAAAATGGGCCAAAAGGTCAGATTTCCCCTTATTTATAGTTTTAGAATACTTGCCCCATAACGCGCCACACAGCCTTTTTTGTTTTTGAGTCTGTTTTTATCTCGAAACGATTAAATTTTGTCCCAGTTCAAGCTCAAATTAATTTTATTTTAATTTGCCTTTAATTATTTTCTAAATTTTAAAATTTCAAAATTCTGATTTTTGGTTCACCCGAGACTCGATTGCCTCGTAAAACACAAAAAATCTGACTTTGTAAAAATTCGATAAAATTTGATGTGGTAACTAGATTTCGTAAGACGAATCCAACGGTGTGGTCTGTTTCATCATTTGAGATCTAAAAAAAGTTTAGGTTTTCAATCCGTACTGTAGTGACAAAATTATCATTTTACCCTTGTTTACAAAAGTTTAAATTTATCGAGTTTTACATTCTTCTCCCCTTAAAAGAATTCCATCCCCAAAATTCACATATACACACATACACACTTAACCGCATGCATATGCAAAAATGACTTTATACGTAAAATTATAAAATTTGTACCTCCATCCTCGAACAGGATCGAATAGTTGGTACGTATAGTATCCTCACGCTCTTATGTCACCTCCTCCATGCCTCGGTGTTGCCACAGCACCTTCACTAGCCTCACGGTCTTGCCTCGCAAAATCTACTATCAGCTATCCATGATAAGCATTGGTCCCTCCTCGAAGGTTCGATCCGAATCAACAATTATCTCCCCCCAATTCACTACATGTGTCGAATCTAAAGTATACTTTTAGAGCATAGAGACATGGAACACCGCGTGAACACCCGATGGATTTGGCGATAATGCCAACCGGTAAGCAACTGCACCAACCCTCTCAAGTACCTCAAAAGGCCTGATATACCTCGGCGATAACTTTCTCCACTTCCCAAACCTGACCACTCCTCTTTTAGGCATCACCTTCAAGAAGACATGATCTCCCTCTGCAAACTCTAGAGGTCGTCGTCGTTTGTCGGCATAGCTCTTCTACTAGCTCTGAGTCGTAAGAAGATGCTTCCGTATCAAATCCACCTTCTCTGAGGTGTCTCTAATCAAATCCGGACCCGTAAAGGGTGTCTCTCCCACCTCCGTTCAACAGACTGGAGAACGGCAAGGCCTCCCATAAAGTGTCTTATAGGGTGTCATCTATATACTCGTCAGGTAACTGTTGTTGTAGGCGAACTCTACCAATAATAAGTGATCTTCCTAGCTACCCCTGAGGTCTAGGATGTATGCCCGTAGCATGTCCTCTAACATCTGTATGGTCCTCTCCGACTGACCGTCCGTCTGGGGATGAAATGTTGTACTCATCGTTAACTAAGTCCCCATGGCTCACTAGAAACTCTCCCAAAATTGAGCCGTGAACCTGGGATCCCGATCTGATATTATAGATATGGGCACCCCATGTAATCGGACAATCTCCCTGTATATACAACCTACAGAATTCCTCCAGTGTGAAGGTCATTCGCACAGTCAAAAAATGTGTCGACTTGGTAAGTTTGTCCACTATCACCCACACCGCGTCATGTCCTCGCGATGTCAGTGGCAAGTGAGTCGCAAAATCCATTGTGACATGCTCCTACTTCCACTCAACTACCTCCAAAGGCTAGAGTAATCCCACTGATTTCTGGTGCTCAACCTTAACCTGCTGACACGTGAGACATCGGTTAACAAAATTTCCAACATCTTTCTTCATCCCGCTCCAATAATACTGGTGACAAAGATCATGGTACATCTTCATCCCACCTAGATGTACAGCAAATTGGGAACAATGAAACTCCTTGAGAATCTCCTCTCTTAGCTCCGTCGACTGGGAAACCACAATCCTCCCCCTAAACCAAAGACCACAATCCGAGTGAATGGTCCAGCCCTTGTCATCGGAACCCACTTGTACTCGGTCCTTGATGGATAATAACTCTGCATCCATCCCCTAGGACTCTATCACCCTGCTCAGTAGGGAAGGTGTAGCCATCAAGCTCCCCAAAACACCCTGAGCCTGACCCATGTATCGTAGCCTGAACTGTCCCACAGTCTCGAACATCTGCCACTCTCTGGAAGCCACACTAGCCAAAACTCCCCATAACTTCCTGCTGAGTGCATCAGCCACCATATTTGCCTTACCGGGATGGTAATGCAAAGTGAAGTCATAGTCCTCTAGGAAGTCCATCCACCTGCGCTGCCTCATGTTGAGGTCCCGCTGTGTGAAGATATACTTCAGACTTTTGTGGTCTGAAAACACCTCAAATTGCTCACCAAACAGGTAGTTGTGCCAAGCCTTCAAGGCAAAGACAATGGCCGCCAACTCCATGTCGTGTGTGGGGTAATTCTGTTTGTGATTCTTTAACTACCGAGAACCATAAGCCACCACCCTCCCAGATTGCATCAATACGCAACTAAGTCTGTCCTTCGAGGCATCACAATACACTATGTACCTCTGTCCCCTTTCCAGAACAATCAGAATAGGAGCTGACATAAGCCTCATCTTCAACTCCTAGAATGCCTTCTCACAAGCATCATTCCACTCAAACTTGACCTCTTTCTAGGTCAACTTGGTCATAGGAGTAGCTAATCGAGAGAAGTCCTCAATGAACCTCCTATAGTACCCCTGCCAGTCCCCAAGTGACCCTCATGCTCCCCCTCAGACTTGGAGGAGATCAAGATGTTGTCAACAAAGACTACAAAAAACTGATCTAGGTAGGGTTGAAACACCCTATGCATGAGATCCATGAATGCCGCTGGAGCATTCATCAATCTGAAAGGCATGACTGTAAAATTGAAATGCCTATACCGCATCTAAAACGTCGTCTTAAGGATATCAGCCTCCCTAACCCTCAACTGATGGTAACCAGTGCAGAGATCTATCTTGGAGTAGACCCGCGCTCCTTTCAGCTGATCAAACAAGTCGTCAATCCTCGACAAGGGATATCAATTATTGATAGTAACCCTATTCAACTGCTGATAGTCTATGCATAGTCGAAGGATTTTGTCCTTCTTCTTGGCAAATAACACCAGAGCGCCCCAAGGTGAAATACTCTGTCTAATGAAGCCCTTGTCCAATAATTCTTGCAATTGGACCTTGAGTTCCTGCAACTCGGCTGGTGTCATCCTATATGGAATCATAGAAATAGGCGACGTACTGGAATGTAACTCAATGTTGAAGTCTACATCCCTATGTGGAGGTAATCCCAGTAGTTCATCCAGAAAAATATACTCATACTCACATACAACCCGAGGTAGACCCAACTCCTGTCTCGCCTCATCTTCTAGGGTAAGGCTTGCATGTCAACCCATCAACTGTCCGTGCCATCTTGAGTCATACACGGCTTAGGGTAAAACATCGTGTTTTTCCCCTCGAATTTAAAACAGACACCATCAGGTGTGTAAGCAGTGACCCTCTTCCTATCACAATCAATGACGACTCGATGTGCTATCAACCAATCCCTCTCGAGGATCACATCAAACTCCGACATGTCCATGACCCTAAGGTCCACAGTGAGTAGAATTTCTGAGATCTCTACCTCACAACCTCGACATATTCGTGCCACCCTCACCCTAGCTCCTAGGGGAGAACTCACATACATTGGCTTTCCTAATGTTTCAACCTCTGAGCCCAAGTCTTTCACACAAGATGCAGCAACAAATGAATGTGATGCACCAGAATCAAATAACACTCTAGCCCATAAGCGAGAGAGTATGAATGTACCCTGTATCACCGATGAATCTATTGGCTCAGTCTATGGTACCATGGCGTAGACATGCCCCTAGGTCTTTGATGTCTCGGCCTGTGAGCCCTGGCCTCGGCCTCAACCTCGACCCATGCCCTGGCCCATTTGGCCTGATTGCGGAGTCCCCACACATGAAGTAGTAGGGGCCTGAGTGGCACCTTGGAACTGGTACTAGTTCCCTTGGCCCATGGTGGGGTAGAGAGGAATGTACTGTGTTTGTGGTTACCCCATCGAAGTCGGGGACTGAGATGAGCCATAGCCTTGGGATCCCTGTCTCTAGGGACAATCCTGCTTCATGTGACCCAGCTGGTGGCAATGGAAACATGTCCTCTGCCCCGCCTGATATGTAGTCTGCTAATTTTTCCCTCCTTGGGAGGATTGACCCTGGCTTTGGCCTTGATAACCACAGCCCTATCCCTGAGGAGTAAAAGTTCTTTGCCTCTTTTCTAAGCTATAAGAAGAGGATTGGACCTCCTTCTTCTTGTCCTTGGCACCCAACTCTCGAATGCTCCTTGCGTCCTCAATCTCTCTTTCAATGGCCATAGCTGTGGTGACCATCGAGTCCAAGTCTTACAGAACAAGACTCACAATATTGCCTCGAATGGACAACTTTAAACCATCCTCGAACTTTCTCACCTTAGCCACATTTGTGGCCACATAATCATCGGTGAAACATGCTAATTCCGTGAATTTAGCCATGTATTTCATCACCGTCATCGTCCCTTGTCGCAAGTCTAAGAACTCCCAGGCCTTTTCATGTCTCGCGACCACCGAGAAATACTTGCCCATGAAGAGCTCCTTAAACTCTATCCAAGTCATAGCCTCCAAGTTCTTGGAGTCTTTCACCTAATCCCACCACAATTAGGATTCCCCCTCTAGCTGAAACGTAGCTAAGGTTATCTTGGTGGCGTCGGAGATGATCTCCATAGCCCTCAATACCTTTTCGACTTGCCCGAACCAATGGTCAGCCACCATAAGATCTGCCCTTCCCATAAAGACCAGATGATTGTGTGCCTTGAACTTCTAGAGGTTACTTGAGCCTCCTTGTCCTCCACTTGTACCAGTCTGTGCAATAGTAGCGGCTGTAGCACTGCCTTGTGCAATGTAGCAGCCGTCGCACCAATAGCCTCCACAAAGGCTTGTTGGTCAAAAGTCGGTGGTGGTTGGTTGTTCCGTCCACCCCGATGTCCTCTCCCTCTAGTTTCCATCTACACACATGCCAGATAGCAATAGAGCATTTATTTAGTATCCTATGATAGGGATCAAACATGAAACATTGAGATTTTTCTCCTTGTTTCCCTAGTAGAGTCTATACCACCCACTAGTAAACATGTATACCTTGAACTATCCTGTTCATTTCTTTTTCGACCCCCAAGGTATGTTTTTTAACCCTAGTGTCTCTTTCCATATACATTTTACCATGTATATCATTCACATAATCACATAGCACGTAATCATGAAACACAATGTAAGCACATAAGATCAAATGTGCAATACATACAATGGTCTAAACCCAATGCCCATCAAGCCCTAAGTATTTTCGTACACCTATGCTTTGATACCAAGCTATGACACCCCTAAAATCGGGGGTCCCGTTGACCATCCGTCAACCCACGGAAATACCCGTGAATGTCGCGTGGCTCAACAGCGCGTCTATCACATTCCTGTAACCGGGATCATAACTTACACGTATCACCCGTGTTCCTTTAATCATTTTATTCAATGGAGGTCCAATGAGCCTCAAAATACCTCATTTAATGTCCATTTGTATCATTGGAACCAAGGAAATTCAAGCCCAAAAGTATGGCAAAATAATTTAAAATTTTCAGATTTTAGGAGATAGTACCGGTATGGTTTGCCTTCTGGACAGACAGTACCGGTACACTTTTCCTTCTGGGCACACTGTACCGGTACACTTTATCTAGTTTTTTCCAATTCACCTGTTGTCGATTTAACCCATTCCAAAACCTACATTTATCATCCAAAACATGTAGAAGGATATTTTCTACAATATACATGATTCATACAAGTTCTATTACATGTCTTTACATAATTTACATGTCAAAATGGCATTTAACCAAAGTTTTTACAAAACTTCTTTCCAAAAGCCACAAACCAGCTTTTCTTCATCTTCGAGGCCCTGAATATGAGTCCTCTACCGGTACAAACCCCGCAGCTAAAATGTGTTCCCGTATAGGGTGAGCCAACGCCCAGTAGAATATTTCCTATAGAGGCTACTCCCCAACCTAAATGCATAGGCAATGTTAATATACGACATTTTACAACACAATCATTCCAACCAATATTTATGCAAATCAATGTTGGAATCAACAAATCATGCCATAATATGAGATGAGACCCATTCATGTAATTTAACCCCGAGTTTTCACCGACTACTACTACACAATGCAATGCGTATGTGTAATGAATCTGTCAATTGACGAAAAATGCATCCAATGATTGTTCAAAATAAAAGTGATGCATTTGTAGAACCAAATCAATGTGGATGTTACCCATTAAATGGATATTTTTATAAAACAAAATCTTGTGTCTTTGTTTGGTAACGGATTTTGGAATCTCACCGCCGGCTCCTTACACCTTTCTACACTTTTTGGACTTGCACCGACAAAGTGTATGAACCAGTAGTTGGGCCTTGCACCCGATGACATGTCTAGCCTTTCTTGCTATACCCGACACAAATTTTCTTTTCATGCATCCGTGGAACTCTATTGAACCGAGGTCCAACGGTACAGAGCCCACTTGTCATCCACCGAGGATGGTGTTTGACCCAAACCATGCACTCACACCAATGAAATGCGATGTGTTCTTCGTGTATAATGCAATGTAATGGACCATTATACTATCAACAACATGTTCAATGTAATGAATGCCAATGAGTAATTTAAACCACATGTCTACATGTTCCATGGAAATTCATATCATGAGCATATAAATTCCATAAATCATCACAATATCAATATCTCAATGAGCACATACTAGCATTTCTTTCCAACACATTTTCTAAGCATGTTATACATCATCATATTATAACAACTTAATCCACACATAGGCATTTTGGAAAATACCTTCAAGGCAATAATTCATGTTATCACACAAGGATTTCCACCTCATTCACAAAGTATAATATAACACATATATCATGCTCATATAATCACCTTTCCCATAGAATTACCAACCAAGTAATTTCCACATAACAATTTCAAGCTAGGAAAATCTATTCCAAACCCATTTACATACTCCTTTTTCATACCCATTTCACTCATGTCATATGCATAAATGAGGGAAATACATATTCTCTTTAACCCAAACATTTTATATAACACTATAATTGGGAAATGAACCAAAGTAGGAGAACCCCTACCTCTTGAAGCGTAAAATGACGTTGGGAAGCTTCAAGAACCCAAAATAATTTTGCATACTCACTTCCCCAAAATCTCATTTTTCAACCTTTGATGAAACCCGTCATTTTTTGTGTGGTCACGTAGCCCTTGACGTGGAGACCGACTTTTCCTCTTAGCCCGAGTGGATCCGAAACCCGTAGAGTCATAGATCATAGAGAGAAGGTGGAGAAATCATCTCTTTTTCCTCTCTTCCCTATTGGCTAACCGGATGATCAAAAAATGGGCCAAAAAGTTAGATTTCCCCCTATTTATAGTTTTAGAATACTTGGCCCACAACGCCCCACACGGCCTTTTTTGTTTTCGGGTCTGTTTTCATCCCAAAATGATTAAATTTTGTCCTAGTTCAAGTTCAAATTAATTTTATTTTAATTTACCTTTAATTATTTTTTAACTTTCAAAATTTCATTAGAAATTCCATTTTTGGTTCACCCCAGACTCGATTGCCTCGTAAACGTAAAAAAATCCGATTATCTCAGAATTCGATGAAATTTGACATGGTAACTAGATTTCGCGAGACGAATCCAACGGTGAGGTCCATTTTATCATCTGAGATCTAGAAAAATTCAAGTTTTCAACCCGTACTATAGCGACAAAATTATCGTTTTGCCATTGTTTACAAAAGTTTAAATTTACCGGGTTTTACAAGTACTTCTCTCGCATCTCTAGCTCCGGTTCCCAAGTAGCTTCCTCCACACCATGATGTTGCCACAAGAATTTCACCAGTTGGATGACTTTATTGCGAAGCACCTTCTTCTTGGTATCAAGAATCTTCACCGGTTGTTCTTCATATGTTATTCCATCTTGAACTTCAATATCCTCCAAATCCACGACATGCGTTGTATCCGATTGACACTTTCTTAACATTGAAACATGGAACACGTCATGTACCCCTGACAACTAGGCTGGTAACCGAAGTTGATACACCACTTTGCCCACAGCTTTGATTACTTCAAATGGTCCGATGTACCTTAGAGCTAATTTTCCCTTCTTACTAAATCTAAACACTCCCTTCTTGGGTGACACCTTGAGGAACACATAGTCCCCCTCTTGGAATTCCAATGGTCTTCGTCTTTTATTCGCATAACTTTTCTGTCTAGTTTGTGCCATTCGTAATCTATCCCGGATGAGTTGAATTTTCACTGTAGTCTCCCAAATAATTTTTGGCCCAAACAAGCTACTTTCTCCAGCTTCCAACCAACAAGTCGGGGACCTGCATGGTCTTCCATACAATGCCTCATAAGGTTCATTGTCATTGCTAGATTGAAAACTCTTATTATATGCAAATTCCACCAATGGAAAATGATCACTCCAACTTCCCTTGAAGTCCAACACACAAGCACATAACATGTCCTCCAAAATTTGTATCACCCTCTCGGATTGGCCATCCGTTTGAGGATGAAAGGTGGTGCTAAAATGTAACTCTATCCTCATAGCTCGTTATAGACTTTGCCAGAATTGTGCCACAAATTGAGAGTCACGATCTGACACAATAGAGAGTGGAACTCCATGTAATCTCACAATCTCACAGATATAAAACTTGTTTAAGGTCTCTAAGGAGTCAGTGGTCTTCATACTCAAGAAATGAACGAACTTGGTGAGTTTATCTACAATGACCTATACTACATTATGCCCTCGTGACGTCCGTGGAAAACCAAACACGAAATCCATGGTGATGTAATCCCACTTCCACTCTAGGATAGGCAAGGACTGTAGTAATCCTCTGGGTTTTTGATGCTCCACCTTCATTTGTTGACACACCGAGCACTTGGCAACGTACTTCGCCACGTCTTGTTTCATCCCTTTCCACTAATATTGATACTTCATGTCTCTATACATCTTGGTACTACTAGGATGTATGAAAAATTTTGAACGATGGCACTCACCCAATACTTCTTCCCTTACTTGGTCATTGTTTGGTACACATAGCCTTCCATGAAGTTGTAACTCATCATCATGTATAGACCAATTCTCAACAGCCTCATTCCTTTCTAATCTACCCTGGATAGTTTTCAACTTGGTATCTAATTGTTGCAACTCCACAATCCTTTTTTGGAGAATTGGTTCAGCTACAAGATTAAATAAGCATGGTCGATCCTCTTGCCTATCCATTAATAGATCAAACTCCTCCAAACATCAATCATCTTCCACCTATGAATAGCAAAAACATTGATTTCACCCCGAGAATTTCTGCTAAGTGCATCTGCTACTATATTAGCCTTCCCCGGATGGTAGTTGAGAGTGAAATCGTAGTCTTCTAGATATTCAATCCACCTTCTTTCCAGAAGATTCAAGTCTTTTTGTGTAAAGATATACTTGAGGCTCTTATGATCATAAAACACTTGAAACTTTTCTCCGTAAAGGTAACACATCCACAACTTAAGAGCAAAAACCATAGCGGCAAGCTCCAAGTCATGAGTGGGATAGTTCTGCTCATGAATCTTGAGTTGCCTCAAGCCATAAGCAACTACCTTACCTCCTTGCATTAGCACACATCTCAAGCATCATAACGAAGCATCTGTGTAAACATCGTATCCTTCCCCACTGCTTCGAATAATGAGGACAGAAGCTGTTGTCAACCTTTCCTTCAAGGTGTGAAAAGCTAGCTCACACTCTTAAGTCCACAAGAATCTTTCCCCTTCTTTGTAAGGTAAGTCATTGGCATCGCTAGTTTTGAGAACCCTTCCACAAACCTCCGGTAGTAGCCTACTAATCCCAGGATACTACATATTTCGATCACATTCCTCAATGGTTCCCATTTCATCATGGCTTCAATCTTTGCAGGGTCAATAGCTACACCCTGTTCTGATACAACATGGCCAAGGAATTTCACTTCCTTCATACATAACTCACATTTACTCTTCTTAGCATATAACTTATGCTCTCTCAAGGTCTGAAGCACTACCGAAAGATGGTGTTCATGTTCCCTGTATGTCTACGAATAGATTAATATGTCATCAATAAATGCAATGACAAACTAATCTAGATACGGCCGGAATACCCTCTGCATCAAATCCATGAAGGCTATAAGCACATTAGTCAGTCCGAATGGCATTATTGTATATTCAAAATGACCGTACCGGGTACGAAAAGTTGTCTTAGGAATATCCTCCTCCCTAATCCGCAGTTGATGGTACCCTGTGCGAAGATCAATCTTGGAGTAATACTTAGAACCCCTCAATTGATCTAATAAATCATCAATCCGTGGTAATGGGTATTTATTCTTCACTGCAACCCGATTCAACCTTCGGTAGTCCGTGCATAACTGAAGTATTTCATCATGCTTTTTCACAAAGAGGATCGGGGCTCCTAAAGGTGAAGTACTTAAACGGATAAACCCAATAGTCAAGAGATGGTCCAACTACTTCCTTAGCTCCTTTAACTCCAAAGGTGTCATTCGATAGGGAACAATGGATATGGGTTCGATTCCTGGATAGAGATCAATAGTAAACTCAATCTCTCTCTGTGGGGGAAACCCTGGTAGTTCACCTAGGAAGACATCCAGAAACTCTGACACTATCAATACCATATCCAGTTGGGATCTATCCTAATCATCTCCCATTAAGCTAGCTAAGAAACTCAAATAGCTCCCCACCTTAGATTTCAAGAATCTACTACCCAGAGTAGAAAATAGATGGGAAGAATGTCGATCATTCATGAAACAGAAAACTACCCCTCCCGGTAATTGAAATGAAATTCGTTTACGAAAATAATCAATTATCACACAGAAAGTAGACAACAAGTTCATCCCAAATATTATATCATAGCCCTTCATGTCTAATGCAACCAAATCTATAATTAATTTTTCCTCCCCAATTCGAAGCACACAACCTCTACACACCCTTCTTGTATCCAACCGTTCTCCCGTAGGCATGTCAATACTCAAGGCATTTTCTAGCTTCTTAAAGTCCAATCCCAAATGAAGAGCATATGTAGTGCGTATGAATGAATGAGTAACACTGGGATCAAATAAAATTCGGGCCCAAGAATTATAAAGAAGAATGATACCTTCCACAACTGTATTGGAAACGTCTTCCTCTGGTTTGGTCAAAGCAAACACTCTTCCTTGATTGGCATCGCCTGGGGCTAGAGTTGCTAATGGTCTCTGTTGTACTGGCTTCTGTAGTGATGGCTTGTGTGCATTTACTTATCCTGCTGCTTGATTGGTCTTTGTTGAAAGCGATGGGCAGTTATTTCTGAAGTGCCCGAGCCCTCCACATGCGAAACAATGAAGTGGATTAGTGCCTGCCCTATTCTGAATAGCCCCATCTCCTCAAACTATCTAAAGTCTCTGTCCAACCACTTGGTTTGGGCGACGGTATGGTGTCGCCCTCTGCACTCCACTACTACTAGCACCCGTTCGGATCGAACCTCCCCTTGGGAAGTTCTGTCGTCGCTGTTTGTCATCCGTGTCTCTCTCCACCAGTGCAGTTGTGTCAACAAGATCCCCATAGTCCCAAATCTTGTGAGCCACAAGCTTCTCCTTAATGGTAGGCCTCAAGCCCTGCTCAAAACATTTGGCTCTCCTGGCCTCGGTAGATATGAACTCCATGGCATAGCGGGATAACTCATCAAACTTCCTCTCATACTCAGCTACCGTCATGCTACCATGTCGTAGAGCAAGAAAATTGGCACTCATCTTGTCCCTGACTGATTTAGGAACATATTTGTCTTGGAAGATCTGATCCAACTCCTCCCAAGTAAGAGCATCCATGTTCCTCCTTCTCTTCACTAAATCCCACCAATGATCTGCCTCCCCCTATAACAGATATATAGCTAAGTTGACCCATAAATCCTCAGTTACTCCCATGCCATCACACATTTTATTCACCCGGTGAATCCATTTATTCGCATCCAATGGGTGAGAGCTTCCTTGCAAAGTAGGTGGATGTTGCCGCAAAAATTCTTGAAGAATTACCATCCTTCAATTTTTGTCCCCGTTGCCCGGAACATGAGCTAATGGATGAACTCCCCCATTGTAGTTGTTGTTTCCATTCTGGTGTTGTACCAAAGTGGTTAGCTCTCTTAGGCATTGGTATATGCTATTCATGGCATCTAGAGGTGGTGGTGGTAGTGGGTTTGCTTAACCTCTACGACCACACCCACGTCCACGTCCGCTTTCACCCTCCATCCTACACATCAATTCATAATTTAGTTTCATTGATGTACAAGACACCCTAACTATCACTTTAACCCAAAACAAAAGGCATGCATAAGATTTGAGTCAACAATTTTTATTCAACCTAGTCCTATATCTCTAGTGGTAATCCTTAACCTACAGCTCCCATGTAAAAACTAATTTCTAGGTTCTGATACCAAACCTATAATACCCCAAAATCCACCTTGGATGGAATTACTATCTAAAATCATTCACATCATGAGAGCAACTAATATATCCATAAGTAAAGAAGATTTCATTCATCATTCATAATATTTATAACATCATCCAAAAGAATATGTCAAACCATGGCAATTACATCCCCAAAAATTAACTATTAACTTGAAGCAGAATAAACAAAATAACATCTATCCATTTTATCAAAATGCATCTCCTAGTCTAGGACATGGAGAGATCAACTCTAGATATCCCCCTCGGGATCCACGCTTCCATCCAATTGCGCTTCCCAAGCTACCTACTCATCAAATCCAAGCTCTTTATCTAAATCGACATCTGAGAATAAATAGTATTTGTAGGGGGTGAGCACTAAGCTCTGTAGCAACATCCTCCCAAACTTGAACAAGGTTTAGAAAACATATGAAACAGTTCGATCTCACTTTCCAAAATATCATATATAACTTGAAATAAAATAGTGACAATTTATTCGATCTCAAGTTAATGTAATAGCAATAAGTTAAATGAAATGAATAAACATGTAAAGAAATCAATTAATCATTCAATAAAATCATCCCATATTATCATATATGTTGGTTGTTTCTCATGAATCTACACGACGATTCTACCTCATTCACCCATCATAACCACACAAACCACTTTAGAAAGGGCGTATACCATCTCCCACGGCATTGACGAATCCTTCCAAGGAAAAATATACCATCCCTCAGCCTCGAACTTACGTGAACAATAGTGGTTGCTCTCACAAACAACAATCCACTACAAGTGTTAGGAAATCATCTCACCCCCACTAGAACAGACTAACCTCTGACACTCTATAGCAGTTCTCGAATGTAATTCAAGTCCATCACAACAAATCTTACAAGAGATGCAATACCAACCATTTTCTCAAATCACAAGTAAATTCAAAACCCCCAATTTCATAAGTATTTTTTGAACAGAACAATTCAATAAAATAAGCAAGAGATCATCAAAAGATAGGTTTTTATTATTCCAAGCAAAGCACTAAAGTTTTTGAATCAAGAACAAGAGGATATCAAGAAGAAAAATCTATTTTTCCCAAAGTTAGGTTTTTACATCAAGAACATGAATTTCTAGGGTTATCAAACCATAAATTCTTTCAAAACATGGTAAGGTTTGCAAAAACATTAAGAATCAAGAATTCCGTAACAAATATATATGATTAAGAGTCAAAACATATGTATATATAAGCCCTAACCTCAATGAACAAGAGTGGAAGAAAACCCCTACCTTCTTCCTCCTTAGTGTTCTTGAAAAACTTGAGATTTTGATCTACTTCAAGGAGCAAATCCCTCTTGATCTTGTTTCTCAAAGCTTTCTAGGGTTATAAATGGTGTATGGAGGCTAAAAGAGGTGTCCTTATGTATTTATAGGGTGAGAAGTGGCCTCTTGCGTGCGATTCTGAAACTCAGAATCTGTAAGTCACATTCGAACGTCACTTTGGCGTTCGAACATCAATAGTGCAAATTATTGATTCACGTTCGAATGTCACTTGGCGTTCGAACATTAGTTGCTCCCAATACTTTTGTATTTCCATCAGAGTTCTACAAACATCAAAATACTGGGACTTACTGTCGTTCGAACGTCCATTCACGTTCGAACATCCTCTCAGTTTTTGCTGAATCGTCCAGTGAATTTTTGACCCATTTAGAGGTCGATTTGGAAAATGTTCGTGAAATAATATTTTGTAGCCCTAAAAGTCTACTATCTAATATCAAAATTGCAGATCAAATGGATATCAAATTAAAAAGGTATGATCCAAATACTAGACAGTGTCCAAAATCCTTTCTACCCAAATCTTATCAAAAGTGTGCTTTCACTCCAGAATACTTAGAAACTTCTACAACATATCCTATTACCTCAATTAAAATTTTATCTCTACTCTTAAAATCCACCTAGTTCATGCATACATCATTACATATATTAGCATTTCAAAACATAATTATGTTGCTATGTAAAGAATAGAATATGGGGGTTTACAATTCTGGATCCATAAAAAGAATAGTTTTCACATTTTTAACAAAGTCTTCCAGAAATGGTTTCAAACGCTGACCATTGACAATAAAGATATTCCCGTTTGATGGGCTTTCCACTTCTACTGCTCCATGTCCAAACACTTATTCGACAATGTAAGGCCTAGTCCACCTTGACCTCAACTTACCAAGAAATAGGCAGAACCTTGAATTGAATAACAGGACATTTTGTGAAGGGATAAAGAATTTCCTCACTATCTTTTTATCATGAAAGATTTTCATCCTTTGCTTTGCAATTTTTGCATTTTCATATGCCTCATTCCAATTCATTAATCTAAAGTTTTCTTGAGATTCCAACCTTGTCTAAGTCAAAGTTTATTATTTTAATGGCCTAGTATGCTCTGTGTTCTAATTCCACAGGTAGTTGACAAGACTTGTCATAGACTAACGATAAGGATACATGCCCAAAATTGTTTTAAGAGGAATGCGATATGCCTAGAGTGCATCAGTTAGTCTTGACAATCAATCTTGCTGTCTGGGTTAACCATTTTTTTAAAAATTAGTTTGATCTCTCGATTAGCTAACTCTGCCAGTCCACTAGTCTATGGTTGATAAGGGGTAGCAATATTGTGAAAAATCAAGTATTTTTTCATCAAATTTCAGAAAGGACGATTGCAAAAATGGGCACCCCCGTCACTTATGATGGATTTCAGAATTCCAAACTTGGGACAAAAGGTTTTCTTTTAAAAATTTGATCATTGTTTGGTGATCATTATTTTAGCATGGAATTCCTTCAACCCATTTGAACACATAGTCTACAGCTACTAAAATGTATAGATAGCCAAAGGAAGGAGGAAATGGTCCCATGAAATCGATATCCCAATAGTCAAAAATTTCAATCACTGGAATGGGGTTTAAGGGCATCATGTTTCTTTTAGAAATATTTCCCAACCTTTGACATCTATCACACGTTAGACAAAAGGCATGGACATCTTTGAAAAGTGTGGGCCAATAAAATTCACACTGCAAGATTTTCACAATAGTTTTCTTAGATGAGAAATGGCCACCACATGCTTCAGAATGACAAAATGATATTACTTGTCTGCTCTCATGATTGGGAATGCAATGCCTTATAATTTGATCCTTACAGTACTTAAACACGAATGGATCCTCCCAAAAAAAATTACAAACCTTTCTCAAAAATTTTTTCTTATCTGTCATTGTAAAGGAAGGAAGAAACGTACCAGTAGCAAGGAAGTTAGCAATATCAGCGTACCATGGTGTTTCCTCAATTGTGAATAGTTGTTCATCGGGAAAATTCTCATTGATTGGTAACTCATCTTCCTAAAATTCATATGTTAACCTAGATAGATGATCTACCACCACATTCTCAACACCTTTCTTTTACTTAATGATCAAATTAAACTCTTCTAATAAGAGTATCCATCTTAAGAGTCGTGGTTTGGGATCCTTCTTTGTGAGCAAAAATTTCAGTGCTGCATGGTCAGTGTATACAATAACAAAGGAACCAACAAGGTAAGAACAAAATTTTTCCACAGCAAAAACTACAGCAAACAATTCTTTTTCAATTTAGAGTTATTCATTTGAGCAACATTCAAAGTCTTGCTTGGATAGTAAATCACATAGGGTTTCTTATCCTTTCTTTATCCCAACATAGTACTTATAGCATAATCACTTGCATCACACATTAGTTCAAAAGGTAGAGTCTAGTTAGGGGGTTGCATTATCAGAGCAAAATTAACATGCCTTTAAGCTTGTCAAAAGCTTTCTGGCATGCTTCACCCCACACAAAAATTATGTCCTGACTTAAGAGATGACACATCAGTTTAGATATGGTACTAAAATCTTTTATGAATCTCCTATATAACCCTGCATGTCCTAGAAATGATAGGACATCCTTAATAGTCTTGGGAGCAGGCAAATTTTTAATTAGATCTATTTTTTTCTTGTCAACTTTCATGCCTTCAGACGACACAACGGGACCTAGGACGTGCCTTGTGTTACCATGAAATGGCATTTCTCCCAATTAAGCCCTAGATTGGCTTCCTTACATTTTATCAATACCTTCTCTAGGTTGGTCAGAGATAAATCAAATGAGTCATCATATACAAAGAAGTCATTCATGAACACTTTCAAAAATTTATCAACTATGTCACTAAACAAACTCAGCATGCACCTTTGGAATGTTGCAGGAGCGTTACAAAATCCAAACAACATCCTTTGGAATGCAAAGGTGCCAAAGGGGCATCTGAATGTTGTTTTCTCCTAGTCATCTAGTGTTATCTCGATTTGATTATACTCAGAATATCCATCTAGGAAACAGTAAAATTCATGTCATGCAATTCTCTTTAAGACTTGATCAAGAAAGAGGAGAGAAAAATGGTCTTTCCTAGTTACCAAATTGAGTTTTCGATAGTCTATACACATCTGTCATCCTGTGACAAGTCGAGTTGTTACTAGTTTATTGACATCATTTTTGACCACTATGACCCCCATATTTCTTGGGCACAACTTGGGTTGGGCTAACCCATTTGCTATCAAAGATGGAAAAGATTATCCCTACATCTAATAGCTTGAGGACCCCAGTTCTCACAACTTCCTTCATGTGAGGGTTCAATCGTCACTGCATTTTATAAGAGAATTTTGAATCCTCTTCAAGGTATATAGCATGATTGCAGATTAACGGGCTTATACCTTTCAAGTCAGTGATGGTCCACCCAATGGTGCTTTTATATTGTCTAAGAACTTCAATCAGCTTAGACTCTTGCAAATCTGTAAGCTTAGATGAAATTATCACTGGGTATGACTCGTCTTCCCCTAAGAATGCACATTTGAGGTCAGATGGGAGAATTTTTAGTTCAAGCTTTGGTGGCTTGATATTTGATGAGAGTGGCATTGTGCCACTTGGTGAGATTTCTTCAAATTTGGGTGTCCAAGTCCTAGTAATGTGAGCAGGACAATTCTTTGGATTTTGATCATCATCTGTTGTTTTAGATGTGATAGACTCTAACAGATAAGATTTAGTAGGGTTTTCACAAAATGTGTTATTCAGATGTTCCTGTATTAGAGACTTAATGAAATTTATTTCTCTCACTTCTTTGTCCTCTCTCGAGTGCTTGACAATATTAAAAATATTCAGCTCAAGAGTCATATTCCTGGAAGTTAATTTCATGACTCCACTCCTGCAATTAATTAGTGCATTTGAAGTTACTAGGAAGGGTCGACCAAGAATGATGGGAATTTGATTCTCTGAATGCATTGCTAGCTGAGTATCTAGAACAATGAAGTCAACAGGAAAGACAAAGTTATCCACTTGGATAAGTACATCTTTAACAATATCCCTAGGAACTTTGACAGATCTGTCTGCCAACTGAAGTGTGACACAAATGGGTTTGAGTTCACCCAGACCCAACTATTGGTAGATAGAGAAAGGGAGCAAATTGACACTGGCTCCAAAATCTAACAATGCTTGTTCTATTCTTAAGTTTCCAATGACACATGCGATAGTTGGACACCCTGGATCCTTGTATTTTGGAGGAGTTTTGTGTTGAAGTAAGGCACTAGCTTGTTCTGTCAAGAAGGCTCTTTTTTAGACATTCTGGCTTCTTTCGACTATGCACACGTCTTTCAGAAACTTGGCATAAGACGGAACCTACTTGATTGCATCTAGAAGTGGGATATTAATCTTTACTTGCTTAAAAAGCTCGTAAATTTTTGGCTGGTTATTCAACTCCTATACTGTTTTGAGTCTATGAGGAAAAGGAGCAGGAATTGGACAAGAAGGTTCTTTTTCCTTGGATAGTTCTAGTTCCTGTTCAATCATAGATTCAGGCTCTACTAGTGCATTGACTGGGATTGACTCAGGTCTTGGCTTTGGAATTAACATGTCTCTGATGGTTTTGTCAATCACCTTGCCACTTCTCATTGTAGTGACAACTTGAGCTTGATCTTCTGGGTTTTCCATGATTGAAGGATTTCCCACATGAAATTGGCCTTGCAGTTGTTTTGGTTGGGTAGAAAACTTGCCCTTCTCATGTGTGGTCGTGGATTAGGTCAACTTTTGGATGTGGCTTTTAAGATCCTAAAAGACTGAGTAGTCTGGGTTTTGAAATTAGTAAAAGCCTGAGTGGAACTATTGTTATAGTTCATTTGGCTTTGCATGAACTGATTCAGTGTGTCCTCAAGGCTCCTCTTTTGTGGTGGTTGGTATAGTTGATATGCGGAAGGTCCTTGAGGTGGTGGTTGTGAACCTTGTTGTGGGTTTATGGGAGTTGGTTGTGTGTTCCTCCAATTAAAGTTTAGGTGATTCCGCCACCCTGGATTGTATATTTGAGAATATGGGTTGGAGTTTGGCTTGTTAAGGTTGAAAATTGTGTTGGTTTGTTCCAACAAGACCTTTTGAATGCTGAAATGGTAGGACACCCCCAGTAGGGTGTCTTGTCAGTGCACAAATCCCACACACTTGTTCTGTGGGAGGGTCAACATCAATTTGATGCACCTTTTTCATCTTGAGAGCTTCTAGGTTTCGAGACAAGGTAGTCATTTTCGCTCTCACGTCATCATCATCTTTCAAGACATACTTACCCCTTTGGGAAGTAGATAGTTTGGGTTCAACAGTGGTCGGAGAGGTTGAGTCCCACATCTGAGAACTATCAGATATAGTGTCAAAAAAATTGGATTCCTCCTCTAGACTTTTTCCCATTAACTCTCCTTGAGCCATCATTTTGACAAACTGATGTAGTCTAGTTGGTAAGGAGTCATAGAAAAATCCTACCAAAGTCTAATTCTCAAAAAGCATGGTGTGGACAGGACTGGAGAAGATCCTTGAATCTCTCCTAATTTTGGTAAAAGGTTTCTCCTTCTTTGACCGAAATATTCATGATTTGCCTTTTGAGTGCATTGGTGCATTGTAGAGGAAAAAAATTTCTAAAAAATTCATTTTGTAATGTCTGCCAGTTACGTATTAAAAGGCTTTTATAGAATTTAGTCATTGTTTAGCTTTGTCCTTTAAAGAGAAAGGAAAAAGTTTCAACTTGGCCAGCTCAAAATTGTCTTAAAATGTTCCACATACCTCCTCAAAATCTTTTATATGCGGATATGGGTTTTTTGCTTCGAGTCCATAAAATTGAGGTAGTAGCTGCACTGTCCCCGTCTTTACAGTAAAAAAGGGTGCATTTGTAGGAAAGACAAAACAAGAGGGGACATTGTTCCTTGTAGGATGCAAATAATCCCGCAAAGTTTGAATGTTAGGAACTTCCCCCTCTCTTATAGGAACTTCCCTTTCTCTCCTATTATTTGTCATGCTATTCTCAAAAGAGTTTACTACTGATCTGGGTGAAGATGGTCCAGACTAATTTACAGATCCTACAGATTCTTCTGGAAAATTTTGAAAGTGAGGATCGTCCTTAGACATAAAATAAAAATTCTACACAATATACACACACACACACACACACACAAATGAAGGTCTTTTCACCTTTTTCTCAAAAACACTTTTTATGGTTCCCCGGAAACGGCGCCAAAACTTTGACTTGGTCCGAAATGTGTACACCCAAGTGCAGATGGTCAATCTGTAGTAATAATCTAGTTAAGTCCAAAGTCAAATCCATAGGGAACTATTATTGGTGTTTTGAAGTAAGCAATGATAGAGACCAAGTGACTAAAACCCTTGAGATTTGAAGTTTTGGGATTTTCTGGATAGAATATAGGATTCTTTCCAAGGGATTTTTTCTAGACAAAATATAATATATTATCAAATGTAATAGTCACCCTTTAGCTCGAGGATCTAAACATGTAGTTGATCATCCTGTTTATTATGCTTGTGATGGTAACTCAATTAACCCTATGTCAACATGAAGTTAATTAGAAGATAAAAATGGATTGTGAGAATTAAAAGTATGGTTCTGATGTCTTTGTAGAGGTTTACAAGAATTATTTGTGCCAAGACTCAACCCATTTACAAACATGCAAGTGTCTCTACAAGGCTTCCAACCATTGCATTATTATTCCGTTCTTTAAAGGAAGCACAATAATGGTGAAGATTGAAATGTAGTCACGAAGCCCTAGCCGGGGTACTTGCCTAGACCAATGGGTCTTTCTATCTCAAGAGTCATCTATGTCATAGAAAGTAGTCACGGTTGTACAAAGTGCCTTAGCTTAGCTAGATGCATTCAATCATTCAATAAGCAAGTGAAATATAAAGCATTAAACATAAACAAAATGCACAAATATAACTTCCAGATGATTTATACATGTCCATCACCTCTTACTAAAGAGTGAATGAGGAACTATTCACTCTTCATGACTTTGGTAAAGCTAGAAAAATGAGTGATGTTCACCCATAAGTAGAGGAGTTACAAGGTAAAGCACACTACACAAGGAGCCGATCTTCGATGAAGAATGAATGAATCACGTTCTACCCTTCACAGCTTTGGTAAAGCTCTAGAAAAGTGGAAGAGTTTTACTCCTCTAAGGGATGAAGGAAGCTCAAACAACAGAAGCAAATGAAACTAATAATAAAAGTGAAGGAAAGCTAGTCACTTTTGGAGGGTTTCCACCTCAACCAAAAGATCATCTATCTCTCTCTATGCAAGTAAATGTAAATCTAAATCTAAGACTAACTAGTGTAGCTCTAAGTCTAAGCCTAACTCCTAAAAATTTTCTACTACCCTCTAAAGAACCCACAATGGGAGTATTTATAAGCAAGGAGGAGGGACAAGGGAGTGTGAAAAGAATAGTACAAGGTCTTCAAAGTCCAAGTGAAAGCCCCAAGGTCCGAATAGAAAATCAACCATTCTACAACCTCTCTGGGGACAACGTTCGAATGTTAGTTGGCGTTCGAATATTGTCTCCTATCTTCTTTAATGGGTGTTCGAATGCTGGATGGGATTTAAACTTCCCACCCAAATGGCCTTTGTTCTTCTATGAGAGCAATTTCCACACACCATATGCAATAGCACACTCTTCCAGAGGGTCCTCAATTGATTCAAGTCAACGTTCGAATGTTAGTTGGCGTTCGAATGTGGTACTCAAGTACCTATTTGCTTTTCTTCTAAGGTGCAACTCATTATGCATCATCATCTCAGGAATCTGGTCCTCCAATAATTCAAGAGGATGTTTGAACATGGATTGGCATTCAAACGTTCATGCCTTGTTTCAAACTTCTCCAATTTTCTTCCAGAACAGGCGATTGTTGCATGAAAGTCTGGACGACCAATCTTTGCGGTCTGGATTTACCATTTTTTATAAAAGTAATTTGATCTCCCGATTAGCTAATTCAGCCTGTCCACTAGTTTGTGGATGGTATGGAGTTGCAATTTTGTGAAAAATCAAGTATTTTTTCATCAGATTCAAGAAAGGTCGATTACAAAAATGAGCACCTCCATCACTTATGATGGATTTTTGGGATTCCAAATCGGGATAAAATATTTTCTTTTAAAAACTTGATCACCATTTGGTGATCATCATTCCAACATGGAATTGCCTCAACCCATTTGGATACATAGTCTACGGCTACCAAAATGTATAGATAGCCAAAGGAGGGAAGAAATGGTCCCAGAAAATCGATGTCCCAACAGTCAAAAATTTTATTTATCAGAATGGGGTTTAGAGGCATCATGTTTCTTCTTGAAATATTTTCCAACCTTTGACATCTATCACAAGCAAAAAGCATGGACATCTTTGAAAACTGTGGGCTAGTAAAATCCGCACTGCAGGATTTTCGCAGTGATTTTTCTGGATGAAAAATGGTCATCACATGCTTCTGAATGACACAATGCTATTACTTGTTTGCTTTCCTGAGCGGGGATACAATGTCTTATGATTTGATCTTTACAGTACTTAAATACGTACGGATCTTCCCAAAAGAAGTTGCGAACCTCTCTCAGAAATTTCTTTTTGTCCGTGGAGAAAAATGACGAATGGAGTGTTCTAGTAGCAAGAAAAGTAGCAATATCAGCGTACCATGGGGTCTCATCAATTATGAACAGTTGTTCATTGGGGAATTTTTCATTGATGGGCATTCCATCCTCATGAAATTCATAAGTTAACCTGGACAGATGGTCCGCCACCACATTCTCAACACCCTTTTTGTCCTTAATGACCAAGTCAAATTCTTGAAGTAAGAGTATCCATCGCAAGAGCCTTGGTTTAGCATCCTTTTTTGTGAGCCAAATTTCAGTGCTGCATGGTCAGTGAATACAGTAACAGAAGAACCAATAAGATAAGAACAAAATTTTTCCAAAGCAAAGACTACGGCAAGTATTTCTTTTTCAGTTGTCGAATAGTTCATTTGAGCATCATTCAAAGTTTTACTTGCATAGTAAATCACATGTGGTTTCTTATCTTTTTGTTAACCGAATACAGCACCTACAACATAGTCACTTGCATCACACATTAGCTCAAAGGATAAAGTCCACAGTTAGGGGGTTGCATTATTGGGGCATAAATTAACATGTCTTTAAGCTTGTCAAAAGCTTTTTGGCATGTTTCATTCAAATCAAAGATTCCGTCCTGACTCAGGAGATGACACATGGGTTTAACTATGGTACTGAAATCTTTTATGAATCTCCTGTAAAACCCTATATGTCCCAAAAATGACCGGACATCCTTTATAGTCTTAGGAGCAAGCAAATTTCCGATCAGATCTATTTTGGCCTTGTCAACTTTCATGCCCTCAGACGACACAATGTGACTAAAGACAATGCCTTGTGTTACTATAAAATGGCATTTTTCCCAATTAAGCACCAGATTGGCTTCTTGACATCTTATCAACACTTTTTCTAGGTTTACCAGACACAAATCAAATGAGTCACCATACATAGAGAAGTCATCCATGAACACTTCCAAAAATTTCTCGACCATGTCACTGAATAGACTCAACATGCATCTTTGAAATGTTGCAGGAGAGTTACAAAGCCCGAAAGGCATCCTTTTGAATGCAAAGGTGCCAAAGGAGCATGTGAATGTGATTTTCTCCTGATCATTGAGTGTTATCTCAATTTAATTGTACTTGGAAAAGCCATCTAGGAAACAATAAAATTCACGACTGCAATTCTCTCTAGAACCTGGTCAAGAAAGGGAAGAGGAAAGTGGTCTTTTCTAGTCACCAAATTGAGTTTTAGATAGTCAATACACATCCATCATCCTGTAATGACTCGAGTGGGTACTGGTTCATTTGCATCATTTTTGTCCATTGTGACTCCAGACTTTTTAGACATAACTTGGGTTGGACTAACCCATTTTCTATCGGAGATGGGGAAGATTATCCTGGCATCTAAGAGCTTTAGCACCTCTGCCTTTATGACTTCCTTCATGTGAGGGTTCACTCGTTGCTACATTTGACGGGAGGGTTTTGAGTCCTCTTCAAGGTATATGGCATGATTGTAGATTAACGGGCTTATACCTTTCAAGTCAGTGATGGTCCACCCAATGGTGCTTCTGTGGCTTTTAAGAACTTCAATTAGCTTAGACTCTTGCAAGTCTGAAAGTTTAGATGATATTATCACTAGGTATGACTCGTCCTCTCCTAGGAATGCATATTTGAGGTCAGATGGGATAGGTTTCAATTTAGGCTTTGGTGGCTTGTCACTCGATGAGAGTAGCTTTGTGCTACTTGGTGAAAGTTCCTTGAATTTGGGGGCCCGTGTATTAACAGCATAAGTTGGGCAATTCTTTGGATCATCATCTATTGTTTCAGATGTGATGGATTTTGACAAAGAAAGTTCAATGGAGTTTTCACATAACGTGTTGTTCAGATGGTCCTAGACCAAAGACTCAATGGAATTTATTTCTCTTTCTTCTTTGTCCTCTCTTGGGTGTGTGACAACATTGAAAATATTTAGCTCAAGATTCATATTTCCAAAGGTTAATTTCATGACCACATTCGTGCAATTGACTAGTGCATTTGAAGTTGCTAGGAAAGGTCGACCAAGAATTACGAGAATTGGATTCTCTGAATGTTTTGCTAGTTGAGAATCTAGGACGATGAAGTCAACAGGGAATACAAAGTTGTCCACTTGGACAAATACATCTTCAGCAATACCCCAAGCAATTTTGATAGATCTGTCTGCCAACTGAAGAGTGACACTTATGGATTTGAGTTCTCCCAGACCCAATTGCTGGTAAACAGAGAAAGGAAGCAAATTAACACTTGCTCCAAGGTCTAGCAGTGCTTGTTCGATTCTAAAATTTCCAATGACACACGACACAGTCGGACACCCTGGATCTTTGTATTTTGGAGGGTTTTGTGTTGAAGCAAGGCACTAGCATGTTCTGTCAGGAAGACACTTTTTTGAACATTCTGGCTTCTCTTGACTGTGCACAAGTCTTTCAGAAACTTGGCATAAGATGGAACCTGTTTGATTGCATTTAGAAGTGGGATGTTTATTTTTACTTGCTTGAAGAGCTCGTAAATTTTTGGTTGATTATTCAACTTCTGTGCAGTTTTGAGTCTATGAGGAAAAGGAGCAAGAATAGAACACAAGGATTCTTCCTCCCTTGATGGCTCTGGTTCTTATTCAACCATGGGCTCGGGTTCCTCTTCTCTCACAAGTTCAGGCTCAATTGATTCAGGCCCGATTGGTGAGTTGACTGGTATGGATTTTGGCTTTGGGATTAGCATGTCTTTGATGGTCTTGTCAATCACCTTTCCACTTCTTAGTGTAATGACAACTTGGGCTTGACCTTATGGATTTTCCATGGTTGAAGGATTGTCCACCTGAAATTGGCCTTGTGGTGGTTTTGGTTGGACAGGAAACTTGCCCTTCTCATGTGTGGTCATGGATTGAGTGAGATTTTGGATGTGGCTTTTAAGATTCTCGAAAGATTGAGTGGTCTGGGTTTTGAAATCAGTGAAATCCTGAGTAGAACTATGGTTGTAGTTCATTTAGCTTTGCATGAACTGATTCAGTGTATCCTCTAGGCTCCTCTTTTGTGGTGGTTGGTATATGGGAGGTCCTTGAGCTGGTAGATGTGAACCTTGTTGATGGTTCATGGGAGTTGGTTGTGTGTTTCTCTAATTGCAGTTTGGGTGGTTCCGCCACCCTAGATTATATATTTCAGAGTATGGGTTGAAGTAAGGCTTGTTGAAATTAGAGATAACATTTGTTTGCTACAACAAAACCTCTTTGAATGCTAGAATTGTAGGACACTGCCCAGTAAGGTGTCATATCAGTGCATAAATCCCACACACTTGTTTTGTGGGAGAGCTAACATCAACTTGATGAACCTTTTCCATCTCTAAAGCTTCAAGCTTTCAAGACATGATGGACATTTTTGCTCTTAGATCATCGTCATCTTTCAAGACATACTTACCCCCTTGAGAAGTAGATGGTTTGGTTTCAACAATGGTAAGGGAGGCTGAGTCCCACATCTGAGAACTATCAAATAAGGTATCAAAAAATTGAATTCCTCCTCCAGACTCTTGCTCATAAATTCTCCTTGAGCCATCATTTTAATAAACTGAAGTAGTCTAGTGGGCAAGGAGTCATAGAAAAATTCTACCAAAGTCCAATTCTCAAAGGCATGGTGTGGGCAAGACAGGAGTAGATCCTTGAATCTCACCCAATTTTGGTAAAAGGTTTCTCTTCTTTGACCAAAAAATTCATGATTTGCCTTTTCAATGCATTAGTGCGGTGTAGAGGAAAAAACTTTCTGAAAAATTCATTTTGTAATGCCTGCCAGTCAGGTATTGAAGAGCTTTTAAAGAATTTAGCCATTGTTTAGCTTTGTCCCTTAAGGAAAAAGGGAAAAGTTTCATCTTGGCCAGTTCAGAATTGTCTTGAAAAGTTCCACATACTTCCTCAAAATCTTTTATATGCATATATGGGTTTTCTATTTCAAGTCCATGAAATTGAGGGAGTAGTTGAATTGTCCCCATCTTTATAGTAAAGAGGGGTGCATCTTCTGGAAAGATAAAACAAGAGGGGACATTATTCCTTATGGGATTTAAGTAACACCTCAGAGTTCGAATGTTAGGTACTTCACCCTCTCTTACAATTTCCTCACGTCTCTCACCATTTGCCATTTTACTTTCACAAGAGTCTTCTACTGATGTAGGTGAAGATGGTTCAGATTGATTCACAGACCCAAAAGATTTAGCTAGCAAATTTTGATAATGAGGAGCATTTTCAGACATAAAAGTAATTAAAACAACTTTATATACAGTAAAACAAATTTATACACAAAAAGTGAGGTCTTCTTACCTTTTACTATAAAACACCTTTTAAGGTTCCCCGGCAACTGCGCCAAAAACTTGACCTGATCCGAAATGTGTACACCCAAGTGCAGGCGGTCAAGTTGTAGTAATAATCCAGTTAAGTCTTTAGTCGAATCAACAGGTATTTATGATTGATGTTTTGAAGTAAGTAATAATAGAGACCAAGTAACTGAAAATTTTGAAAGTTTGGAGTAGTGAGGTTCTTGAATAGAATAGAAAATTCTTTTCAAGAGTTTTCTAGACAAAATATAAGATTCTCAAAATGTAACAGTCACCCTTTAGCTCAAGGATTAAGACATGTAATAGACTATCCAGTTTATTATGTTTGTGCTTTATAACTCAATTAACTCCCGTGTCAACAACAACTTAATCGGAAGATAAAGATGAAATGTGAGAATTAAGCACGTGATTCCGATACCTTTCTAGAAGTTTAAAAGAATTAGCCGAGACTTAACCCGTCTACAAACAAGCAAGTGTTTCTACAAGGCATCCAACCATAGCGTTAAGGGTCCATTCTTTGAATAAAGCGTAATAATGGTGGAGATTGAATGGTTGTTATGAAGAGCTAGCCAAGGTGCTTGCCTTGAACTAATAGGTGATTAACCCAAATTAATGCATAATTTAATTAAGTTAATAGATCAATTGTATTAGTTAAACTAGTCAAATTAGGGTTAGTGTGTGAATAAAGGATAATGCATTAATTGTTGTTCTTTTCAAAATTTTGTGCGTCAAAGCTACAAATTATTGGGGAGCCAATTGCATTAAAGCTACAAACTACTGGGGTGCCAATTATCAAAGCCCAAAACAAAGGGGGATTAAAGAATTCAAGGCCACCAAACAAAACTTTCATTTAATTCAAGGTCACCAAACAAGACTTTCATGTAATTCAAGGCCACCAAACAAGACTTTCTTGTAATTCAAAGCCACCAAACAAGACTTTTACCCTCCCTTGTTGCCTATAAATACCACCCCTTAGGACTTGTAAAGCATTCATCTTTTGGTAATGGAAAACCCTCCAAAAGTATTATTGCTTTCCTTATTGCTTATTGCTTTCCTTAAGTATTGCTTTCTTTTATTGTATTATTGCTTTCTTTTAATTTATTGCTTTCTTTTATTTTAAGTATTGCTTTCTTTCATTGTGTTATTGCTTTCTTTTACTTCCATTGCTTGAGCTTCCTTCTTCCCTTAAAGGAGTGAAACTCTTCCACCTTTCTAGAGTTTTACCCAAGCCGTGAAGGGTGGAACGTGATTCACTCATTCTTTATCGAAAATCGGCTCCTTGTGTAAAGTGTTTTACCTTGTAACTCCTCTACTTGGAAAGATGAGCATCACTCACTCTTCTAGCTTTAACAAATATATGAAGGGTGAGTAGTTTCTCATCCAATCTTTAGTAAGAGGTGATTATCCGAAAGTTATATTTATGCATTTCGTTTATGCTTAGCTCTAGTCTTTATTTCTTCATAATGTCTTCTCATCATATTGTTGTCGTTATTTTACGCATGAATAGCTAAATCTCTTAGTTGGCAAAACCAAAGGGAACCTCCACTTGGGTATACCATTTTCAACTCATTCTCCTCACTTCTTTCAGATTTCAATGGTTCGGTTTGACTGGGTTGAGGGTGGATAACTTGGTGAGTCTTTGATATTCCGTGGGCCTAGTCACGGTTTATGCTTAGATAATCACCAATCTTATCCCTAGCTTCCCACGAATCAATCGTTCATTCATGCTCTAATGGAGGAGGGTTTCGAGTTGAGACGATATTCCTATTGGAGTGACCTCTTGGATTTGCCAACATTTATTTCTCATTTTACTAGCATCAAAATAATTTCTAACAATCAAAGATTTTACACTTTCTTTCTCCCAAAATCACCCTCCCCTCAGTTTACTTCCTTCCCCGTGGAAACAACCTTGGAATACCACCAAGTAAAACACGATCCCTGAAAGTCTCCTTGGGCTTGAGAAGCATTTTTGTTCACACACACACACATTTGACATTTCATTCATCCACCATTTTGTTGCCCTTTCTTTTGACATCATCCCAAGGAGAGTGACACTCCCCTTCATCCATATACTATACATGCTAAAAGGTGATGTTTAGAGGTTAGAAAACAACAAGAAATTTTGTCAAGCATTTTCGGCGGCGTTGCCAGGTAAGGCAAGTGTCAACCCAAGAAGGTAATTTCCAGACGACGGAGGTAAGTCCCATGATCTTCATCATGGGCTGAGATACGTTATTTCGTGTACATAATCTTCTTTGTGTATAATTTTGTTTGTATATATGTTGTTTTATGTAGAGGCGGAACGACCAAAATTGACTTGTTAAACAAAACTTGGCCTCTACCATGAATATTGACCAAGAACAACCTAAGGATGCGGGTGACAATTTTGGCAATATAGGTGCAAATCCAAATGTCCCAAAGGGGTGGGGGACCAAAAGAACCCCAAAGTTGTAGCAAGCACTCCTCGATTTGGAGATAAGTGTGAATCTTCTCCCCTACTCGGTGTACCAATAGTTGTAGCTTGTGGAGTTGAAGCCCACCTCAATCACGCTTTAATTAGCAGATCGTAGTATCCGTACACCAAGGGGAGTAGTTGAGGATGTCTTAGTTCAAATTGATAAATTTCATTGTTCTTGATACACACCCTGTTGCAAACCTTAGCTCCCAAATTCCCATAATACTTGGAAAACCCTTCCTTGATACATCTAATGCTGTGATAAATTACAGGAATAATTTAATGAAGTTTGCATTTGGGAATATGACAATGGAGCACAATGTATTCAACTTGGCAAAGTAACCGGGTGATGATGAGGAAGTAAGTGAGGTCAATAAAATTGACACTTTGGTTGAGGAGCACTTAGAGCTAGAGGGGATGTTGAAATTCAAGGAATAAGGAATTATGGATCTTGAGAATTATGATGAACAAAAGGAGGTAGAAGATTTGAAAGGGATGGAAAGGTGGATCCTTACATTCGAAGAGTTACCCCATCGAGAAAAGAAAATTTTTCCGTCGGATGAACAAAAGCCTAACTTGGAGTTGAAGCCATTGCCCTCCCATTTGAAGTACACCTATCTTGGGGAAGGTAAACATTTTCGGTGGTCATTAGCTCTACATTGAACATGGAACAAGAAAAAGAACTCTTGGAGGTATGAGAAAGCATAAAGGACAATTGGGTGGACCATTGTGGATATCAAGGGGATAAGCCCTCTCATTTGCACCCACCGCATATATCTTGAGGAGGATTCCAAACCTTCTCGACAACAACAAAGATGGTTGAATCCCATCATGAAGGAGGTGGTGAGGGATGAGGTTCTGAAACTACTTGATGTGGGGATCATTTTTCCAATTTTTGATAGTAAGTGAGTTAGCCTCACACAAGTAGTACCTAAGAAATTCGGAGTTACGGTGGTTGAGAATGAGCTTATACCTACAAGAGTAATCACCGGATGGAGGGTGTGCATTGACTATCAAAAGCTGAACGCTTGCACAAGAAAAAACCACTTCCCATTGCCATTCCTCGATCAAGTTTTAGAACGAGTAGCGGGGCATCTATTCTACTATTTTTTAGATGGATACTCCGGCTACAATCAGATTGAGATTCTTTTAGAGGATCAAGAGAAGACCACTTTCACGTGTGCCTATGGTACCTTTGCCTACTATCGCATGCCATTTGGACTGTGCAATGCTCCGAGGACTTTTCAACGCTGTATGATGGGAATTTTTAGTGGCATGGTGGAAAAGATAGTGGAGGTCTTTATGGATGACTTTTCGGTGTTTAGGGATTCATTCGAGGGATGTTTGGCAAACTTGGAGAAAGTTCTAACAAGATGTGAGGAGAAGAATCTAGTCTTGAATTGGGAAAAGTCTCACTTTATGGTGACGGAGGGAATTGTGCTTGGCCATATAGTTTCAGTAAGGGGTATTGAAGTCAATAAATCCAAGGTGGAGGCCATCTCCAACATCCCCACACCAAAATCCATCAAAGGCATCCGATCATTTTTGGGCCATGTAGGTTTTCATCGTCGATTCATAAAGAATTTCAGTGCATTGGCCCAACCCTTGACCAACCTGCTGTGTAAGGAGGTCCCATTTGAGTGGTCGGAAGATTGTGAGGCATCCTTTAAAACAATTAAAAGAATGCTAGTCACACCTCTGATCATGCGACCACCCAATTGGGATCTACCTTTTGAGCTCATGTGCGACGCTAGTGATTACGCGGTCGGCTCAATGCTCTGTCAGAGGGAGAAAAATAGACCATATATGATACACTATGCTAGCAAAACACTTAACGAGGCTCAGTTGAATTACACTACCACTGAGAAAGAATTGCTAGCAGTAGTGTTTGCCTTAGATAAATTCTATTCTTACATCATTGGTTCATCTATTGTTGTCTTTACTGATCACTCTACTTTAAAGTATTTGTTGTCTAAGCAGGATGCAAAACTGAGACTCATTAGGTGGATACTCCTCCTACAAGAATTAGGCTTGATGGTCAAGGACAAGAAAGGAGTTAAGAACATGGTGTCGGATCATTTATCCCGGCTTGTGGTGTAAGAGGCCGATGAGCACATTCTTATCCCTGACTTTTTCCCTAACGAGCATTTGCTTTCAATTCATTCTGTATTCCTTGGTATGCTAATATATGTAACTATCTTGCAACAGGACAGATACCACTGCAATGGAGCCTAGAAGATCGAAGACAATTTATGGCAGATGTGAAGTACTTCTACTTCGACAACCCGTATTTGTTCAAGTACTGCCCCGACCAAATCATGAGGAGATGCATACCTGAAAATGAATAGCGGGACGTCCTTGCATTTTGCCATTCACAAGCTTGCAGTGGACATTTCTCAGCGAAAAAGACTTCGGCCAAAATTCTTCAATCAAGTTTTTACTGGCCCTCTCTTATCAAAGATTATGTTTCGTTTTGTAAGGGATGTGACAGATGCCAACGATTGGGTAGTGTGACCCAAAGAAACATGATGCCCCTTTCACCAATACTTGTCATAGAAATATTCGACTGTTGGGGCATCAACTTCATGGGTCCTTTCCCTATGTCATTTGGTTATTTGTACATCCTCCTAGCAGTGGACTATGTGTCCAAATGGGTGGAGGCTATCCCGACAAAGACTAATGACCACCAGGTCGTAGTCAAGTTTCTCAAGGAGAACATCTTTTTGAGGTTTGGGATGCCTTGTCCAATAATAAATGATGGTGGATCACACTTCTGTAATAGGCCATTTGCATCTCTAATGTTCAAATATGGCATCACTCACAAAGTATCTACTGCCTATCACCCACAAACAACTGGCCAAGCCGAGCTAGCGAATAGGGAGATCAAAAATATTCTAGAAAAAATGATTAACCCAAACAGGAAGGATTGGTCCGATAGATTGACCGATGCTATCTGGGCATACCGCACTGCTTTTAAAACTATTTTAGGCATGTCTCCCTATTGGCTTGTCTATGGAAAGGCTTGCCACCTGCCAGTCGAAATTGAACACAAGGCCTATCGGGCCATTAAGACTTTAAATTTTAATTTGAGAATGGTCGGTGATCATAGGAAGTTAGAGCTGAATGAGTTGGAAGAGATTCGATAAGATGCGTATGAGAGCTCCAAAATCTCAAAAGAAAGGGTCAAAATCTTTCATGATAACTCCATCGTGAGGAAATCATTTGAGCCCAGGTAAAAAGTACTCTTAGACAATTCTCGCCTCTCCATTTTCCAAGGCAAACTCCGATCCTGTTGGGATGGCCCCTATTTTGTCAAGGTGGCCTACCACAACGGAGCTATGGATATCTAAAACCTCGAAAATGGCCAGACATTCAAGGTCAATGGTCAAAGACTTAAACCATTTTTTGGGGGCTTTGAAGAACAATTGGTGGAGGAGAATTTAATGGATCCAATATACATGGAAGTTGTGGAGGAATAACTAGTTTTTTCTACCTTTCAATGTACAGGCTTTTATTTACCTACTTTATTTTTATTCCATGTAAATTATGTTTTTTTATCGTATAAGTTTTGTTCTTCTTAGTCACAAATATTGGTGCTTTTGTCAAAGCTCAAGTACGAGGTGTTCTCTAACCCTACTAATCTTTTACTGTCCGTCATTGAATATCATACATTTTTTGTTTCATTGAGGACAATGCATGAATCTGGTTAGGGGGTGAGGTTGCACTATTTGCATCTTACACCAATGTTTATGGGAATATTTTGCACAGATATCCGTGCCTGCCGACACTCAAACAAATCAGGTACCAAAAAAAAATGTTTGTGGGAATATTCCGCGCGAATATTCGCGCCTGCTGACAATCAAAAAAATAAAATTAATAAAAAAATTAAATTAAATTAAAAAATTAAAAAAATAAAATAAAAACTAGGATGCCTTTATAAGGCTTCCAACATTTTTTTCCTTTTTCCCCCATCCACCGGTGTTGCTCTCCCTCTTCTTCTCCCCTTCTTCTTCCCTTCTTCTTCTCTTCTTCTTCTTCTTCTTCTTCGTCGTCTTCATTCTCTCTGTTCTCTATAAAAATAACTCACCCCCTGCAAATCCATGATCATATACGCCAACGACCTAGTCCTTTGTTTAATAATTTGTCTGATATGTTTGTATTTGTACATGGATGCTCTTCTTCAGCTCGCACTTAGGGTGAGGGGTTTCCAGCCTAACCCAGATCTCCCTCGAGTTGACTAATTGTGGCGTTTTCTTTGTAGGTTTCGGCAGCTGAACAGATCTCTACCAGTACCCCTTTACCCTTTTTCTTTGTTTTTTTCTTCTTCTTTTTTCTGTTGTGCTATTCTCTGTAACACAACTCAACTCAACTCCCAACAATCCCATGACCATATTCCCCGAAGACCCAGTCCTTTGTTTCATGATCTACATTTATTTACTCTATTTGTATATGGCTCTTCTTCTTCTGTCCGCACTTAGAATCAAGGGTTTTCGTCCTAGCGAAAACAGATCTGCGTAGAAAAGATTAATTTGTGTATTTTCTTTGTAGGTTTCGACAGTTGAACAGATCTCTACCCTATAACTTGATCTCTAAACTCCACACACTGGTAAATTCAAAATATTGGGGACAATGTTCGATTTAGGTTGGGGGTGTGATCTACGATTCTAGTTTGTTATAGTTTCGTATTTAAAAAAAAATTGTTTTGGATTGCGTATTTTTACAACATTTTTGCTTATATTTCATGATCACATCAAATGCAGCTTCAATCGTCTTTGTGAGTGGCAGACATTAAAGAACCAGATAGTGAGTCTTAAAGCATAGAAAGCATGGATGTTAAACTTTTTGGTTTAGTTTGGGAGTCTTGCGCACATTTCCATCTGATGTGCATGTTGTGATCATGAGAAAAGCAAGAGTAGTCAGAAAAATTGAAATTCGAGAAGCACAAGTAAAACCATTGTGTGGCAGAAGTACTTTTGCTAAACGTCGTCATGCCAAACGGCTGGGTGCTTGTAAACAATGTGGCAAGTGTTTTCACATGAAAAAATACAATCAGTGTTCTGAACCAATTTCGAGTCGTGCAATCGATCGATTAAACTGGATAGTGTAAGAAATTTTGCTTTGATTGTACCCTTGTAATTGCTGACGTTCTGAAAACCTTAATTTTCCCATATTTGTTGCACATTATGAACGATTTGTGATTTGAAGAAGTCTTTTGTTTTTATAATCTCTGATGTTTCCAATCTCCATCACTCTTTTGATGAATTCATCGCGAACCCTATGGTTCTTACCAGGAACCAATGAGTTCATCGTTCTTGTTATGAATTAGTAAGTTCATCCCAAGCTCTTGAGCTCTTCTTACGAACCGATAAGTTCATTGTGATCTCAGGACTCTTTTTACGAATAGGTGAGTTCTCCGTGAGCTTTAGGGCTCTTTCTATGAATTGACGAGTTCTTCGTGAGCTCTAAGGCTCTTTTTATGAACTAATGAGTTCATCGTGAGCTTCAGGGCTCTTTTTATGAACAGGTAAGTTCTCTGTGAGCTCCAGGGCTTTTTCTATGAACTGACGAGTTCATCGTGAGCTCTAAGGCTCTTTTTATGAACTAATGAGTTCATCGTGAGCTTCAGGGCTCTTTTTATGAACAGGTAAGTTCTTTGTGAGCTCCAGGGCTCTTTCTATAAACTGACGAGCTCATCGTGAGCTCTAAGGCTCTTTTTATGAACTAATGAGTTCATTGTGAGCTTCAGGGCTCTTTTTATGAATTGATGAGTTCGTCGTGAGCTCTAAGGATCTTTTATGAACTAATGAGTTCAGACTGAGCTCCAGGGCTCTTTTATGAACTGATGAGTTCATACTGAGCTCTAGGGCTCTTTCTATGAACTGATGAGTTCATCGTGAGCTCTAAGGCTCATTTTATGAACTAATGAGTTCATCGTGAGCTCTAAGGCTTTTTTTTTTCCGTGCTCATAAGGATAGATGAATCACAGACTTGGTACTTTTTTAACAATGGTTCATAATACAAGATAAACTTACTAAAAAATTTGCTAAGATGTTCTGCATTCCATGAATGGGGCAGGACTTTCCCTTCTTCCCTTTGTAACTCATAATTTCCCGATCTAATCACTCGAGAGACTATGTATGGACCTTCCCAATTAGGCCCCAGTTTCCCATGAGTGGGATCCTTTCTTGCCAGCAGAAACTTCCTTAGCACCAGATCTCCAACCTTGAAACTCCTATGCTTGACCTTTCTGTCGTAGTACCTAGCTGCCTTCCTTTGGTAGCTCTTTATATTATTTAGTGTTGCCTCCCTCTTTTCTTCCAACAGATCCAAACTTAGCAGAAGGGAATTATCATTGTTTTCCTCATTTGCTAATTCTGTTCTAAGTGAAGGGAGCCCAACTTCGACAGGCGCCACTGCCTCAGAATTGAAAGCCAAAACAAATGGAGTCTCTTGTGTTGTCGACCTAGTGGTTGTCCTATAAGCCCATAGTACTTCTGGGAGGTGTTCCACCCATTTACCCTTAAGATTTTTCAGCTTGGTTTTCAGGGCGGACTTTATAGTCCTGATCGTGACTTCTGCTTGTCCATTAGACTGAGGATGAACTGGGGCAGAAAAGTAATTCTTTATTCTGAGCTCGGCATAGAAGTTTTTCAACTTCGGGTTGTGGAATTGCTTCTTATTATCCGACACAATTGCTTTGGGGATCCTAAATCGGCAGATTATGGATTTCTAAGTAAAATTCTGAACCTTTTGTTCTGTAATGGCTATTAAGGGCTCTACCTCTGCCCACTTGGTAAAGTAATCCACCCTTATAATGGCGAACTTACATTGTCCTACACCAGTGGGAAGAGACTCTAGTATATCTAGACCCCACTGTTAGAATGACCAAGGGCTTATCACTGAGGTCAAGAACTTTGATGGACAGTGAGGGATGTTGGCATGTATCTGGCAAGCCTTGTATTTTTTGACCAGGTCTGTTGCGTCCTTGAGCAAAGTGGGCCAGTAATACCCCTGCCTTAATTTCTTTCCTACCAAAGTCCGAGCTTTGATGTGATTGTCATAAACTCCTTCATGAATTTCCTTGAGTATATAATCAGCGTCCTCGTTCCCCATGCATTTGAGGAGTGGGCGCTGAACCTCATCTGTACAAGTTTTCCTGCAAAATGGAAAATTTAGCTGACTTGGTTCTCAGCTTTGTTGCTTCCTTGTTGTCTTCCGGTAAGGTCCCATGCTGGAGATACTCCACGATGGGGTCCATCCAACTTGATGGACTCTGCACAGGAAAAACTTCTTCATTCTCAATACACACAGATGGTTCTGCTAGATGCTCCACGGGGATCAACCTATCCAAATTTTCTTGAGAAGCTGTTGCCAACTTTGCCAAAATGTCTGCTCTTGAATTTTCAGTTCTAGGGACATGTCTGATCTTTACTTGCACAAATTTCTTGATCAATTCTTGTACCTTCCTAAGAAAAAGGACCATCTTCTCACCCTTAGCCTCGTAAGCACCTTTATCTGTTTCACCATGAGTTATGAGTCACTGTAGATCTCCAGTTGCTCGGCTTCCATTGAATGAGCTAAACTGAGCCTTGCTATGACTGCCTCATACTCGGCTTCGTTGTTTGAAGCTTTGAATCCAAATCTCAATGCGTATTCAATATCTATCTCATCGGGGGAGGTCAAAATCAAACTAGCTCCACTGCCCTGAGCATTGGCAGCTTCATCTACTGAAAGTTTCCACGTGGGGAGGTCAAGTACTAACTGCGCTGTCTCTACAGGTATCTCAGTTGTGAATTTTACAATGAAATCTGCCAATATCTACCCCTTAATGGTTGTCCTTGGCTTGTATTTGATGTCAAACTCGCTAAGTTCAACGGCCCATTTAACCAGTCTCCCCGAAAATTCTGGCTTATGCAGTACCTCCTTCATAGGTTGATCTGTTGGGACTTCGATAGTATGAGCCTGGAAGTAGGGTCTTAGTCTCCTGGCAGTTGTCACTAAGGCTACAACGAGTTTTTTCATTTTAGGATACCTTCTTTCTGCCCCCCTCAGAGCACGGCTGCAGTAGTAAACTGGTTGCTGAGCTTTGTCCTTCTCTCTTACTAGCGCTGCGCTGGTTGAGAACTCTGAGACAGCCAGGTAAAGGGTAAGTATTTCTCCTTCTAACGGGCTTACCAAGACAGGTGGGAGCTCAAGTATTCTTTCAATACTTTGAAGGCTTCTTCACACTGAGCATCCCATTGAAAGGTTTTCTTTAAGACTCGAAAGAAGGGCTGACACTTGTCGCTTGATCTGGAAATGAAGCGACTCAGGGTAGCTATTCTCTCCGTTAAACGTTGTATTTCCCTCGCATTGGAGGGAGGCTGCATATCCAATACTTCTTTTACCTTTTCTGGGTTAGCCTCTATCCCTCTGCTATTAACTATGAAGCCTAGAAATTTTCTTGCTGACACCCCAAAGGCACACTTAGCTGGGTTGAGCTTTATCTTGTATTCTCTCAGGACCTGAAACGACTTTGCTAGGTGCCTAATGTGGAGCTCTACCTTCAGTGACTTGAACAACATGTCGTCAATATAGACCTCCATGGAGGTCCCAATCTATTTTTGAAACATCTTATTCACCAGGCGCTGGTAAGTGGCTCCTGTATTTTTTAACCCAAAAGGCATCACTTGATAGCAGTACGTCCACTGCTCAGTTATGAATGAGGTCTTCTCTTGGTCACTGGGATCCATCCCGATCTAATTGTACCTAGAGAAGGCATCCATGAATCTGAGGAGCTCATGTCCCGTAGTGGCATCTACAATCAAATCTGTCCAGGGTAAAGGAAAACTATCTTTTGGGCAAGCACGGTTGAGGTCTGTAAAGTCAATGCAAAGACGCCATTTGCCGTTTGTCTTCTTGACTAAGACTACATTGGCTAGCCAGACTAGGTAATCCACTTCTCAAATGGCTTTCACGTAAAAGAGCTTGCTGACCTCTTCGTTGATGGCTTTCTGACGCTTCAGGGCGAAGTTCCTCCTCTTCTGCTTAATGGGCTTACAGGCTAGATTCACGTTGAGCTTGTGAGTGATGACAGAGGGATCAATCCCTTTCATGTCCTCTTGCTTCCATGCAAAAACTTCCTTGTTCTTTTTCAGGAATTGGATGAAGAGATCCTTGATCTCCTTGCTCAGCTTGGATCCAACGTAAAGAAGATGCTTTGGCTCTTCATCAATTTGAACAAGTTCCAGTTCTTCTAATGGTGTTGGCCTGGTCTCGAGTTCATCCCTCATGTCCAGCTCATCCAATTGGATGCTCTCAACCTCCTTATTTCTCATGGATGTCATGTAGCATTCCCGTGCTACGCGCTGGTCTTCTCGGACCACTCCAACTTCGTTTTCTGTTGGAAACTTCACTAAAAGGTGATAGGCAGATGGAATAGCCCTTATAGAATTGAGCGAGGGTCTTTCAAAGAGCATATTGTATGTTGAAGGTGCATCAACCACTAAAAATTTCACAGTTGTTGTAGTCTGACAGGGTGGGTCACCTAAGGTCAAGATGAGTTGGATTGACCCCAGGGGCAACACCTTTTCTCTTGAGAATCCCAATAGGTGGGCACTTACTGGTTCAAGCTTTTCCCTTCCTATATCCATTTTTCGAAAGCAGAAGCAAAAATGATGTCTGTTGAGCTGCTATTGTCAATCAAAACATGATGGATAGTCCTGTTGGCCACCACAACTCTTACCACCAAAGGGTCATCATGGGGATGTTGGCAGCCCTCCAGATCTGAATCTGGGAAAGTGATAGCCGTGTCTAAGCGTGGAGACTTAGACACAATATATACTTCGGGAGCTTCTATGGCTCTGATTTTTTGCAAGTGGGCCTTTCTGGCAGAGCTGGACCCTCCTCCTCCAGCAAATCCTCCAGATATCACTCTGATCTCTCCCATAGGTTACTGGTGTGGCTCTGGTGCTTGACGCTAAGGGGGTGGGGGTGGGAGAGCTCGATTTTGATTATCATTGGCCATATAGCGTCACAGTTGTCCTCGCTGGATTAGAAATTCTATTTTCCTCTTCAATTGGATACTGTCATCGGTGTGATGACCATGGTCTCTGTGAAAGTCACAATACTTCGTAGGATCCCTTTTTACCAGGTCTGCTTTCATCCGGGGTGGCCACCTTAAGAACTTCTCATTTTGCACCTCATACAGTATCTGAGACACTGTAGCAGTTAGGGGGGTGAGCTGTCGGGGTGCATACCTTGGTTATAGCTCTGGTTGTGGAGGGCCGAGGTGATCCTTGACATTTCTCCTTCTCTTCGGGGAACGCTCTCTGTCTCTTCTTGGAGACCTGCCTCGTTCTCTTTCCTTTTTGGGACTTTGTTCTCTCTTCTTTTCTTCCTTCCCTTTCTCATTTCTTGATGAAGAGCTCCCGACCTTGGAGAGGAGCGCTTTCTCACCATTTATGTACTTTTCTACTTTCATGAGCACCTCCGCCATACTAGCATGGGGGTTCTTAGAGATAGAAAACATCAAATCTTTTGACTGAACCCCAGACCTGCTATGAAGGCTGTAATAGCAAATTTTTTGTCTGGGACATCCATCTTCAAGGATTCTGAGTTGAACCATTGGACATAAGACTGTAGGTTCTCATCAGGCCCCTATTTCACATTTAACAAATGGTAGCTCGATTTCTTATAGGTTCGAGCTCCGATGAAGTGGATCACAAATAAGATTGACAGCTTTTTAAAAAAAGAAATTGAGGCTGGGGAGAGTCTGTTGAACCATGCTAAGGCTGAGCCCTTCAGGGTGATAGCAAATGCCCTGCATCTCACTGGATCTTGATATCCATGCAACTCCATTTGATTTTTGTAGGTGTTGAGGTGGTCCACGGGATCTTTTGTCCCATCAAAAGCATCCACATATGATATTCTAAATTTATGTGGGAGAGGGAAATGCAGCATCCCAGCAGTGAATGGGGATTCGGTTTGCTGCACTAATGCATCCATAGTGACTGGGGCCTTGCTCTTCACTGCCTCCTTCATCTGGCTGAGCTCTTGCTGGATGTTTTTGAAATGTTACTCCCAGTGGTGTTCTCTTCTTTCCTATTGATAAGGGAAGAAGTCGCTCCTCTCCCCTTCCTTATACTGACTTTGCACTTCCTCGTTGTAACCATTCCTAGGGGGTAGGCGAGGTTTTTGCCCCAAGGTCTGGCTATTCTCTCCCACCTCATTAACTTCTCTGAGGGGGTCGAGATGCAGTTGCTCTCTTGGTGGTGGGTTATTCTGGCCTCCTTGGGCCAGTCGCGTCTCCTGTGGGCGTTGTAGGAGCTTTAAGAGCTCTTCATTCTGTTTTATCAGACGTTCATTGACAAGAGGAAGGACCTCCATCTCATTATTCATGGGAAGGCCCCCCATGGGGGGATCTGCTTCTTGAGCATTTCTGGATCGTCTGTTATTTGCGGCTTCATGTTGATCTTGCATCCGTAGAGGATTGGTCTGACTTCGGCTCATGTTTCACGTTGATACCATCAGTCACTAAAAAATCAGCTTTATTCGTAACACGAACAGTCGTTCCCACAAACTGTGCCAAACTGATGGTGTATACCAACGTGGAAGAGCTTAAGGTGAAAGTAATATGATGTGAGCGTGGATCAGAGCTACGAGGTTCGTATATGATGCTAACTGATAAAATATTCAGGGAATTAATGGGGTGCACACAGTAAAAATATAGTGGTTTACCGGCTCAGGAGCTTGGCTAATCCACTCTTCAATGGAGGTTCTTGCCCCTTCTATTTAATTCATGATGATTACAAAGTTCCTATGACTTCTTCTTGCCACTAGGGTCCTCTCTCATGTTAGGAGGTGTTACAGTGCATTTATAGGGTCATTCCCTGCTAAGTGGGATCCTAGTCGAGATTGTTGCCCTTACTTCATGGGATTCTCCCTAATTCTAGGAGAAGATCTTAGTTGGTTGAGATTAGGTGCCTTGATTATAGCTTCCTAATGCTTTTAGGAACCTCTTGTGATCTTTCAGCTATTGCATTGGTTGTTATTGCCCTTGCTTATCTCGAAGGGACCTCCAGCTCACTCTTTCGAGTTTTGTTCGTCTAGGCTGACCTCCTGAGCTGGCATTTGAGATTTATTTTGAGATATCATCAAAACCTAACTACTTCCCCTTAATGGGTCAAAACTGCCCACCCTCACACATTAGTTCCTCTCCATGTTTTCTATTTGATTTGGGGATCTAGAATGAAGAAATTCAATAAAGATAATGAGATTTGAAAAAGAAAGCCAATATTAGGTAAGGTTTAAATTAGTATTTTAGTGGTCATTATAATAGTTGACTAATGCTTTCTACAAATCATTCATTAACATCAAGGTAGTAGATTAGTTTTCCCATCTAAATTTTTCCAAGGATGAGTTGAGGTTCTAACTCTTTCCACTCTCATAAAACTATTTATGATATTTAAATTTAATTTATTGATATAATTTGTTGACCCAATTATTTATAATCGTTGGATTAATAGTGACTCAAAGTATTTATTAAGACCCACAACCAATTCAATAATTGTGATAGATTACATCAACAAATTATATTAATAAATTAAGTTCAAATAATATTAATGATTACAATAATTGAGTTTATCTCAGTCATTAACCTTTACCAAGAGTGTGATGACTTCACCAATAATGATGGAGTCATGTCATGGCACAAGGGTGGTCATGGCACCCCTCAAATTTTTAAAATTATATTTTCCACTCTCAAATTATGATCTTAAATTTTTTTAATTCCTCAATAATTGAGTTTAGGGAAAATTTCAACTACACCCCTCCTAGTTTACTATATCTTCAAGGACACCCCTCTATTATAAAAACATCACTGACACTCCTTCTAGTTTATATTTAAACATCACTAACACCCCCTACCATTAAACTACCATTTCTAACAAAACAAATTCATCTAAAATACCAAAAATTCCCCTACATGCACACTCAATGTATTATAGTTTAAATAGTGCTCTTCATAATTGTTGTTGATATTGTTTAACTTTTTTGATATACGTTGAGATTTGATTTGCTTTCATTTCATATTTTCTCTATTCTTGTTAAATGGAGAAGTGGCTGAAAATGGACAAGAGTTGGATGATAATTAGAGAAAGAAAAAGTAAGCAGTATGTTGATGGGGTGGAGGCATTTATTGATTTTGCATTGCCACGAATGGGGCAAGATGGAAAAATTCGGTGTCCATGTAAATACTGTTTCAATATATACTGGCACACCGCAGAGACGGTGAAAAATCATTTGTGTTGGAAAGGAATTATGGCGTCCTATACATTGTGGGTACACCATGGAGAACTCGTTCCTAATGTACTACACGATGATGCCAATATCACAAGAGGAAATGTTCAAGATGAACTGAGTGATGCTGACGATGATGCCTAGGATGAATTACTGAGATGTTAGAGGATGTGGGCATGGGGAATTTTATGGAGAATAATTTGGGGGAATCAATTTTTGGAGAAGATGATGAGATCAATGGGAGGGAAGATGTACACAATTTTGAACAATTACTGAAGGATGCTCAGCGTGAGTTGTATTCAGGATGTATGAAAGGTACTTTGCTCTAATTTATTGTAAAATTGCTTCATGTGAAGGTGTTGAACAAGTCAAGCAATAAGGCCTTTAATATGATACTGGAGATATTCAAGGATTTTCTACCAGAAGGCAACCATGTTCCAGAGTCTATTTATGATGCCAAGAAGTTATTACGAGCACTGGGATTAGGATACATTCCCATACATGCATGTAAGCATGATTGCATAATTTTTTGGAAAGAGAATGAAAATCTAGAAAATTATCCAGTATGCGAGGAATCTAGATATTAGATCCATGATGGCAAGGGTAAGAAGATCTCTCACAAGATATTGCAATATTTTCCATTGAAACCAAGGTTGCAGAGACTATACTTGTCAAGGAAGACTACAATAGATATGAGGTGGCATAAAGAAAAATGTGTCGATGATGAGAATGGGTCAAGGCATCCAGATGATGCAAAAGAATGGCAGGAATTTGATAAACAATACCCTTCCTTTGCCCAAGATCCACGTAATGTTCGATTAGGGTTGGCGACTGATGGTTTTAACCCTTTTGGAAACATGAGCAACTCATATACTATGTGGCCTGTCATACTTATGTCTTACAATTTACCTCTGTGGAAATGTGTGAAGGAGCCATTCTTCATGATGCCATTGCTTATTCTCGATCCACAAGTACTTGGAAGATATTGACGTCTACATGCGACCTTTAATCGACGAGTTGAAATTATTGTGGGAAGATGGTGTTGTAACTTTTGATGCATGTAGCAAACAGACATTTCAAATGCGTACGACTGTTTATGTGGACCATTAATGACTTTCTTGCCTATGGGTACATGTTTGGGTGGAGTAAAATATGCTATACAGGGTTATTTGTCATGCCCAGTTTGTAACTACGATACTTCATCAGTGCCATTAAGAAGTAAAATATGCTATACAGGACATCGTCGGTTCTTACCTCAAGAGCATGTTTGGCGTCGAAGTAAGTTATTTAATGGTAAGCATGAGAAATGATTGAAACTTGTAGAGTTATCAGGGAATGAAATTTTGGAACAAGTACAGTCACTGCCAAATGTCAAGTTTGGTAAACATCTGAGCAATAAGAAAAGGAAACACACATCTGATGAACTTTATTAGACAAAGAAAAGCATATTCTTTGAGCTGCCATACTGGGTGAAATTCAACCTTTGACACAACCTCGATGTCATGCATATAGAGAAAACTATATTCTCCCACGACTTATTCCTGAAGTATCTAGATGGCTATGCATCTAACATCTCAAGATCTATAAGCACTAAGGATGAAAAAGTGTCAGGTCTGAAAAGTCATGATTGTTGTGTTCTCCTACAATAACTTATTCCAATAGGAATACGTGGGTTTCTTGATAAAGAAATATGTACTGCTTTGTTTGAGCTAGGCAACTGCTTTCAACAATTATGTTCTAAGACATTGAGGATTAAAGATTTGGATGCATCACAAGATCGAATTGTTTTAATACTATGTAAATTGGAAAAGATTTTTCCACCAGCATTCTTTGATGTGATAATTAATTTAGTTGTGCACTTGCCTTGTGAAGCTATGCTTGCCAGACCAATTCATTACCGTTGGATGTACCCAATTGAAAGGTAATCATTATTTTGATATCAATATTTATATTCTGAACTTAGATTAAATTATACTTGTATTGTATGAAGGTACCTTGGCACTCTAAAAAAGTATGTTGGCAACGAAGCTCGTCCCGAAGGATCAATCGCAGAAGCGTATATTGTGAACGAGTGTCTTACATTCAGCTCAATGTTTCTAAGTGGGATTGAAATTATATTCAATCAAGAGGAGCATAATGATGATGGTGTTGTAAAAATCGGGAAAAATTTGAAATTTTTCTAAAAAAAGGCAAAATGATAATTTGTCAGTATAATGAGTATTTAAAATACTTATGTTTCTAGAGCTCGGATGACACAACAGACTTTGTCATTGGATTCGTATCGCAAAATCTAATTATCCTGCTAAATTTTATCGAATTTGAGATAGTCAAATTTTTGTACGTAGTTCGAGGTGGCAGGGTGGCGAATGACCTCATGAATGTCCCCATAAATAAATTTTATAAAAATTCCTTATAATTGGATTACAGTTCAAATAAAATTAATTTAAACTTAAACCGGGATGTAATGAATCGTTTCGGGACAAAAAATGAACCCGAAAAAAGAAAAACGTGTGGCGCGAGAAGAGAGAAGAGAAAAGAAAAATCAAGATCTTCAAGCTCCTCCCTTCGATTCTCAGAGTTTCGTCGCTCGAATTAACTTGAGCCAAGAACTAAAGTCGATCATGTTGACGAGGGATTTCACCGAAGATCCAAAGAGGAGCTTTTGGGGAAATCAAGATCTTGGGGTATTGAATGGTGTTCTAGAAGTTCTAGTCTTCATCTTACGCTATGAGAGATAGGGTTCTTCCTACTTTGGTTTAATTCCTATCCTTTGGTGTAGATAAAAAAAAGGGGCTGTTATGACCTATTTTGGACTGATTTTATGGACTATTTTTGTAAACCCCCACATGTTTATATTAATATAATGCTATAATTGTTTAGTAATTCTAATATAATGACTTAAGAATGAACCACATAGATTATAACAGTAGAAATAACTATTGGGAGGCAAATTGATTGTGAAGTTTACGTTGCGAAGGTATTTAAGCTTGGAAGAGGTTGTTAGGTAAGTTGAAAATATTTTTAGGTCAAAATAAGATTTTCATTGAATCCGAAAGGTCAAGAATCCTTGGGAGAAGTAATATGGGGTATATTAGAAGTGAGGAAGTATTTCGGAGTTAAAACACACTTTAGAGAGAATTTGGGTAAAAAGGATTTTGGATATTGTCTAGTGTTTTGATCATAACATTTTATTCTGAAGTCTATTTGATTTGAAATTTTGACAGTGGATAACAGACCTCTAGGGCTACAAAAGTGTGTTACATGAAAATTTTTCAATTCGACCTCTCAATGGGCCAAAACTGCACTAGAAGTTGGAGTAAAAATCTGTTAGTCAAAGCGTACCAGTATGCCCAACTCCAGAGGCTAAACGTACCGGTACTGCGTACCAGTATGCTTTATTTAAAGCTTGCCGAACAGTTAAAAAATTGGGATTTTATATTTTAAAACACCATTCTAAGCCCCATTTGTCCCATTCTTTCATTCCACTCTCACCCCACACCTCTTAAAACCCTAAGAGAAGATAAAGAGAGGAAGAAAAGGGAGGAACAAGGTCTTCAAAGCTTGGGCTTTTGATTTGAAATTCTTGATTACAAGGTATGGGGTTTTCTTCCATTCTTGTCCATTGATGCTAGGACTAATATATATGTATTCTGTGACTCTAAATCTTGTATATTTGCTATGAAATCATCTTTTCTTGGTCTTCTTGCAATTATTACCATGTTTTACATAAGTTAGGGTTGAATACCCGTGAAATCTCATTTTCTTGATATAAAACCCTAGTTTTCAAAAGAGATGGACTTTCTTCTTGATTCTTCCTTTGTTCTTGACTTAGAAAACTTTAGTGCTTTGAGTTGAGTACTAAAAGATATTGATGATGATCTCTTGCATTTTTTTCACTTGCTCTATTGAAATACTACATGTGAAATTTGGGATGTATGGAATTGTGTGTTATTTAAGGAAATTGTTGGTATTGTATCTCTTGTGTAGTTGTTGGATAAACATGGGCTACTATTGACGGGGTATCTTGGAGTGTGTAGACGCCTTCTTACTCCGTGTGGGTTAGAACTTTTCCTACCACTCGTAATGGGGTTAGTGCCTTGCGTCGACTAAACTATTATCGCTTACGGGTTACCGTGAAAAAAGGGGCTAGTGTACTGCCCTTTGGTTGGATATATCACTGCCATGGTGTTGGCATACGCCCTTCCTAAAAGTTGGATATCCTTGTAAGGATTTGTGTGGATTGTACGTGGGCTATGATATTTTCGATGGTATCCATGTGAGATTTTACTTCATACCAGAGATACGAATACAGTGGTGGGTTATTGTTCATTGTACAAGAAATAATTTCTACAAAAATTTTGGGAAGTATGCGATTCTGCAAAAACTTTGGAGAAATAATTTATGGTGGAATGGATTATTAGTTGTATATTGGTTTCACTTATGCATTAAATTATTACTGTTGCTTAAACTTGAGATTTGTTTAAATGTCCCGGTTTTCTTTCAAAATTCATATATGTTATTTGTGAAAGGTGACCGACCATTTTTATATGCTTTTCTAAATCTTGTTCGAGTTTGGGAGAAATGTTACTACAGAGCTTAGTGCTCACTTCTCTACAAACTATATTTTTCAGATTATGTACTGGAGGAGGATTTAGGAATTGAGGAACCGGCACATTTGAAAGCTCCACTAGACGGATTCGTGGATCCTGAGGTGGACGTCTAGAGTTATAGTTTATTTCTGTGCTAGACTAGGGAAATTTTTTACAATCATGTATAGTCTAGTATTTTGTTTATTCCGCTACTAAGTTTAAATGTAATTCTTTTGGGATGTAATTGCCATAGCTTGGCATATTCTTTTGGATATAGTGGCCATGGTTGGCCTATTCTTTTGGGATGATATTGTAAATGATATATTTGATGAATGAAATTTCTTTATGGATGAATTATTTAGTTGTTCTCATGATGTGAATGGTTTTTAGCTTGTAATGTCATCCAGGGTGGGTTTTGGGGTGTTACAATTTTGGACTGATTTTATGGGCTGTATATTGAATTATTTTGTGTACTGCTATGGGTCTATTTTGTGCACTTCTAGGGGGCTATTTTGTGCACTGTTATGGGACTATTTTGTGCACTGCTATGGGGCTATTTTATGCACTATTATGGGATTATTTTGTAGGGCTGTTAAGAGGCTAAAATTGTGGCTATTAAGGGTTGAAATTGTGGACTATTTTGGGTTGAAATTGTAGGCTACTTTATGGCTTTTTTAGGGGCTGTTTTATGGCTTGTTTTGGGGACGTTATGTGGCTTGTTTAGGGGCTATTTTGTGGGCATATTATATGTTCACATTATGCCTTGAGGATTAAGGGTGTTATTACTTGATTATGTAATGACATGCTTGCTTGTTGTTGTTAGATAAAATGTTGATATATGTGTATTAATATATTGACATTGTGATAAGTTTTTGGAGGTTATATGCATATGATATAATTGTCCATGATACATGGTGAAATGTGTGATTTAATTGGTTTATATGATACCCATTGCATATAAGACATGACATTGATGTGCAATGGTACATTACATTACATTTACATGGAGGCATACCATTCATGGGCTTAGACATGAGTATGGGTGTGTGTGTGTATGGGCATGGTTAATTCAAACATCATACTTGGTGGTTGAAGGGTGGGCTCAGGAAAGTGGGATTGAAGTTCCTACTGAGATGCACGGTTGCATGTATGAAAAACTTGTATCGGATATAGTAAGTAGGGTTAGACTCTCCCTCGGGTGCAAAACCCAGTTATTGGTTTATTCACTTCTGTCAGTACAAGTCCAAAAAGGTGAATTAGGCATATGGAGCCAAATTCGTTGCCCAACAAGATACCAGATTTTGATTTATAAAAATACTCATTCAATGAGTAACATCCAACAATGATTTAGTTTTATAAACACATGGCTTTTATTTCAAACGATCATTGGATGGATTTTTCGTCAATTGACGGTTTCATTGCACAAGTGCATTGTATTGTGTTGTGGGAGTCGGTGAGCACTCGGGTTAAGATGCATGAGTAAGTCTCATCTCATTCCATGGCATGACATGGTAAAATTCTAATATAGAGTTGCATATTCTTGTTTGGAATGTTGTTATGGATGAATGTTGTATGTAAACATTGCATATGTATCTAGGGTGGGGAGTAGTCTTTGTAGGAGATACTCTATTGAGCGTTGCTCACCCTATAAGGAAAAATATTTCAGGTGCAGGATATACGTCGGTGGACGGCTCTCATTGGGGGCCGCAAGGGTGAAGAAAGCCGACTTGTGGCTTTTATTACTCCTTTTGTAAACCTTTTGGAACAAACTAGCTTTGGCTTGTAATGTTATGTAAGAGAGTTGTAATTGAACTCATATGAACTATTTTAATATAACCTTGCATGTTTTTATAGGAGTATGCATAAATGGACCCGGTGTGGTCAATTTTTACTCATAAATGGACCTGGTGCGGTCATTGTGTTATATTGAGCCTCGGATGGGTCATGTGAATGTATATTGTACAGGTTGGGTTTTGGGTAGAGCTTCCCGTACAAAGGAGACTTTGTCCGAATTTTGTTAAATTAGGGATCCTGGTAAATGGGACAGAACAGTGTGATATTGAGTTACACGATATCCAAGGGTATTCCACGGGTTGATGGATGATCAACGGACACCTGGATTTTGGGGTGTCACAGGTGTTGCACGTGCTTCGGGGTTAACTATTTTCTCACAAAAAGTTAGTCCATTTGGACCAATAAGAAATGCATCTGATGTTTCACAAAAGAAACTCGATATGGCTCAGTGGTTTGTCTTGCATAATAGTCATGAGATAGATTCATACCTAGAGTATGTTGGCCATTATATATTTGAGAATGTCTTACATACCTCGATCTTATCTTATAGTGTATTAATCACATATTCTATACATAGGGAGCACAAGAACTTGTTACAAATGCAAAATGAACACGAAGTCACAATAAAGCATCAAAAGGAATTTTCCAAGTGGTTCAAAAAACGAGTAAGACAAATTCTTAATGTAACATTAAGGGTACTTTAGTCTCTATTTTATTGTGTAAATCATGCATGTATTTTTTCATTTGATGCATTTGTAGATCAATCAATTGTGATCTCAAGGATCACTTGACGTTAATGATGAATTATGGTTATTAGCAAATGGTCTTGATGTTTTAGTGAAAATGTATTCTGGTTGCATATCCAATGACATCTGATTCCACACTAAAGATCGTGACACCTGTCGTAAAACTCAAAATAGTGGAATAGTTGTTGAAGGGGATCATGAGAATGCAACAATAGACTTCTATAGTTATTTAAGTAAAGTATGGGAAATGAGTTATATCTTTGGGCATCGCGTTGTTTTGTTTCAATGTGAATGGTTCAATCTTAGTAGTGGAAAAACGGTGAATGTTGATTCACATTTCACAAGTATTGATGTTAGAAGTCGATGGTATAAAGATGATCCATTTATCCTACCAAATCAAGTGCAACAAGTCTTCTATGTTAATGATACCAAGTATGGACCGCACTGGCAAGTCGTACAACGGGTCCAACATCGAGGCATATGGGATATACCAAAGTAACATGTCGTAGATGTCGGTGATGATGAGCATTCTATTACAAATGATGCATTCCAACAAGAAGAACCTACTGAGGATGTCCCTATTATTGTTGAAAATCATGATACACACCCATTCTGTAAGATCGAACTTAATCCCGTGCTTGTCCCGAGCAGATGGGTAATGTCGTCTGAAAACATACAAGATAAAGATGCCGATGATGATTTCACCTGTGATGATGATGATGAGACACTACTAGAGTATAGTGATTTTGAAGGAGATATGAAAAGTCATTCTGAGTCAGATGTTGATCCTGAAATATAAAAATATTTTAACCAAATTTTCTTCGTAATGGTATGTTGTTTTGTTTTGTTTTGTTATAGTTGTTGTATTTCTAATTGATTATTTGCATCAGGACTTATATATCATAATATTTTAGGAAACATAAATGGCTCTAGGTCGTCAACCTAAAGTCTTATCTATACCTGCAACTGCACGTGAGGAGGTGCAATCCCCATCACTGACATCGATCAACTGTAGTCCACATACTGTAGCTAGCAGTACAGGTATGATTTCATTTGCATTAGACACTTTTAAAATATTTTTCTCTATTCATCTATTATATTTTGATAATGTCAGGGTCAACCTCAAGGAAGGGGCGAGGTCCTACATGAGGAAAGGCTATAGAGAAGATGGTGGAGGCAAATGGGAAGCTGTGTGTTGAGACCCCTAATGGTGTGAATGTCCTAGTCGGGGGAAATGCACAACATTGCATTAATGAGATGGGAGCCTTGGCTAGGGCTTTCATCCCAATTACTGTGTCCCTATGGAATGATTTGTCTGATTACATGCGTGCCCCTATCATTGCACGCCTCCGGGTAATTATACTTATTTTATTATATTCGTTATTAATATCATAGTTTTTATAAAAAATGATGTACTATTATTTCGTACATACAAGGTTTGTATAGTGACCATCGTTCTAAGATGTACAATCACTACAAACAATTGGTGAAGGCAGGCCAGGACCCAAAAACTGAACCCTACAAACAAGTTAGTAAGGATGGTTGGAATTACATAATCGAGCACGTATTTAAGGATCCAAAATTTCAGGTAAAAACTTGATATTTTATCACTAATGTTACTAGTTTTTATTTACAATTGATATTGTCGCTACACTAACGTATGTTAAATATTTTATGTAGAAACGATCTAACATAAATTCTGCAAATCGTGCCAAGCTACCCTACAATCATGCTATGAGTTCCAAGTCTTTTCCATCTGCAATGCATGTTATGGTTAAGTGTTTTAACTTACACCTTTTTTGTATGTTATCTTATTTAAAGTGTTGTAACTATATATTTTTTTAAAACAGAAAGATCCCGAGACCCAGGAGTCACTTCATTTTGTAGATTTCTTTCGTGAATCTCACTTTAGCAAGAAGTTGAACAAATGGATATCACAAGAAGCTGAGTCTTGATACATAAGTATAAAAATTTTCTTGATGTTACTGTATTTGAGATTTATAAGGTTGATAAGTTTCGTTTTGTGAACAAGTTATTAGTTATTTTTTAAAATTTTAGAACCAAATGAAGGAATTAAGAGAGAAGTCTGCACAAGATGGTGAATCACATATGTTTGAGGAGGAGATTGCAGACACCGTCCTTGGCTGCAAGTCTGGCTATAGGAGAGGTTATGGGGTTGGACCGAAACCTTCTTCAAAAAGACATCTATGACTATTGCAAATGAAGAGGAGGTGACGAGTCTAAAGAGAGAGCTGGATGTTTCCAAGGAAAAACTCCAGCAAATAGAGAAGTGGCAAGAAATGATGATGTAACAAATGACAGAGATGAGGTTAGCTGTGCAGCGTGGTGGAGGCATTGGGGAGCCGAGCAATTCAACTAATGTTTCTTGGTAAGCAATTTTAACTATGGACTTATGTTTTTTTTTTTTTTTGCTACTATCATATACTTAGTTAAATATTAATTTATTAACCTATAAACTCAAAAGTTTTATATTTTTTCTTTTACTTCTTATCTATAATGCATTAATGAGTTTTTTTTTGTTTGTCACAGATTGATGATGGATTGTCAAGAACTCTTTTTGGATATCCAGACATATTTTCTTTCACATATTTGAGATATTTTGTTGTTGGGATTTTAGATGTTGGGATATTGGATGTTGAAAATTTTGGATATTGTTAGGAGTTTTGGATATTGTTTGATGCTATTGAAAATTGTTTGATGTTATTTTATATTTTGAGTAGTGTATGAATGTTTTTGTAATTGTGATGTGTTTTTATGGATTATCTATTGTCATGGATGCATGATTGAAATTGATCGGAATGTTTTTGAGTTATTATAAGTGTTTTTAAATTGTTATAGTGCCAAATGGGATTTAATCATGTTTATTTTTTGGGCAACAAATATAAGTCGTCACTAAAACATTGTTCATCATTTTTTGCGATGAAAAATAGTCCTTGCTAAAATGTTGGTTGTCTTTTTGGGCGACAAATATATTTGTCGCCAATATTTTGTGTACTTATTGTTAGCAACAAAAATAGAGATGATCGCTAAAATTTTCACATTTTGCGACAAATATAATCATTGTCAAAGATTTTATGTGGTTAAAATAATTTATTTTTTGGCAACGAACAAAACATTGGAGACGAAATAAGAACATGTTTGGTGACAAAATTATGGTCACCTATTGTGTATTATTGGCAACAAAATTTTTGTTGTCGCTAAAAAGTTTCCCAGACGAGTCTAAAACGACAAAATGGCAACGAAATGAGTTCGTTGCCGACAATTTTTGGCGACGAAATTTATGCATTTTGCGACGATTCAATTCGTCGCTAAAAAGCAAATTTGTTGTAGTGACACAAGATTGGTGATGGGTGAACTATGTGTAATATTGTCTAAGTTATGAAAATGTCGATATTTTACCTATGTGTTAATGTTTATACCTCCCTTAATTGATGGAAGATTATAATTGCTCATAGTTATGAACACCGAGCAAAGCTAATTGCTAAATACTATTATATCTATAAGTTATTACGTACTTCATGCTTGATTCGATGATGCATGTAGTTGGGTTTTATGAAATAGTCGGGAGATTGGTTATAGATTGGTTAAATCTTGTCATAGTCAAAATGAACAGGGAAGTTGTCTAGTTTGTATTATATATGTATATACTATTAATTGTTTATGTTTGTTAAGTCATTAGTAGGATTTGTAAATCAGTTTAGTCCTTCATCTTCTTCATCATCATCATCACAAGTATCATCAGACTTGTTTGAATTAAGCATGGATAATAATAACCAAAGGGAACAAGAGGTAGTTCAAAATGTCAAACCTTTTAGAGAATATTTGCATCCCATATAAACTAGTGTCCCTTCATGTTTTGCTTTTCCCACAAATGCTCTAAATTTTAACATTAAAGTAAGGACAATACAACTTTTACTTCAGTTTCATGGTGAGTCTGAAAACCCTTATTTGCATATGAAAAAATTTGTGGAAGTATGTGGTGCATTGCAAGATAATTCTGAAATGGTCCCATTAAAAGTTTTTTCTTTCTCTTTAAAGGATAAAACTAAATAGTGGCTAAATTCTTTAAAAACTCTATCCATTCCAAGTTGGTTAGTTTCGCAAACTTAATTTTTTAAAATGTTTTTTCCTATTCATCACAATAATGCATTGAGATGTCAAATCATAAATTGTTCTATGAAAGAAGGAAATTTTTTTATCAATGTTGGGAGAGATTTGAGGATCTTCTCCAAGATTGTCCACATCATGCATTTGAGAGTTGAACCTTAATTGGTTTATTTTAAGTTGCCCTTGATGAATAGTGAAAATTAGCATTTTTCTATGCTTTTTCCAGAGTAATTATGCTTTATAGAGTTTAAATGATGAATTTTCAGGGGAAAGTTATACAATGGCCTAAAAGTCAATATTATCACACTTTCATGCAGCACACGCGTGTTCTGGAAGAGGATTGGAGAAGGAGGAAGCAAAGCATCCATGTTCAAATGCTGATCCACGTTCGAACGTCATCTGGAAATAATTGAGGACCCACAAGAGCTTGCTAGGGTGATGACACATGGCATGTTGCAGCTCTTCACTGTGGAGGACAAAAGCCACTTGAGTATTACGTTCAAACTTAAAACAGTGTTCGAATGCCCATCAAAGAAGACAGGACTCAACGTTCGAATGCCATTTCATGTTCGAACGTAATCCCTAGACAAGCTATAGTATGATTAGATTTCCATCCGAATTTTGTGGCATTCACTAAGACTTTAAGCATGTGGATCTATATTTGTACCCTCTCCTCCTTGCCTATAAATACCTTCCCTTCAAGGCTTGTAAAGATCCATCTTTTGGAAGAGGAAGAAACCCTCCAAATGTAACTAACTTTCTTGTACTTTCATTATTAGTTTCATTAGCTTCCATTGTAAAAGCTTCTTTCTTCACTTAGAGGAGTGAAACTCTCTCACTTTTCTTGCTCTCTTGTAGCCTTAAAGAGTGGGTTGTGATTCACTCATTCTTTGTAGAAGATCGACTTATTGTGTAGTGTATTGTATCTTGTAACTCGTCTACTTGGACGGATGAAAATCAATCACTTTTGTAGCTTTCTCAAAGCCATGAAAAGTGAGTAGTTTCTCATTCAGTCTTTAGTAAGAGGTGATGGACATGTATAAATTATTTGGAAATAATTTTTTTGGATTTCATTTATGCTTAATTCTTTATATTTTGATTTCTTATTGAATAATTAAATGCATCTAGCAAAGTTAAGGTACTTTGTACAATTATGAATCTTTTCTATGATAAGATGACTCTTGGCATAGGAGGATTCATTGGTTCTTTGCAAGTACTCTAGCTAGATCTTTATGACTACATTTCAGTCTTTTCTATTATTGTGCTTGAACTAAGAATTAAATAATATCACAGTGGTTTGATGACTTGTAGAATTACTTGTTTGTTTGTAGACGGGTTGAGTCTCGACACTGACAATTCTTGTAAATCTCTACAAAGACATTGGAACTGTGCTCTTAATTCCCATAGTCCATCTTTATCCTCCAATTAACTTCTTGTTGACATAAGGGTTAATTGATTTCTAAAGCACAAATATAACAACCAGATGATTGACTACATGTCCAGATCCTCGAGCTAAAGGGTGACTTTTTCATTTGAGAGAATCTTATATTATGTCCAAAAATTCCAAGAGAAAATTATATTTTGTCTAGAAAATCTCAAGGGTTTCATCACTTTGGTCTCTCTCACTATTTACTCCAAAACACCAACAGTAGTTCCCTATGGATTCAACTCCAAACTTAATCGGATTATAACTACAACTTGACCGCCTGCACTTGGGTGTACACATTTTAGATCAAGTCAAGTTTTTGGCACCGTTGCCGGGGAGCCTTACGGTGTTTTAAAGTAAAAGGTGAAAAGACATTCATTTGTTGTATATATTTTTGATTTACTATATATATTTCTCTTTTTATGTCTGAGGACGATCCTTGCTTTCAAAATTTGCCAGAAGAATCTGTTGGATCTATAAATCAATTTGGACCATCTTCACCTCGATCAGTAGCATGACTACATGAAATAGTGTCGCCTCTTGTTTTGTGTTTCTTGCAAATATGTCTCTCTTTAATGTACAAACTGGGATAGTGCAATTACTACCTCAATTTCATGGACTTAATCAGAAAACCCCTATTTGCATATTAAGGATTTTGAGAAGGTATGTGGAACCTTAAGATAATTCTGAATTGGCCAAGTTAAAAATTTTTCCATTCACTTTGAAGGACAAAGCTAAACAATGAACAAATTCTTTGAAAGCTCATTCAATGCCAAACTGGAAGGCACTATAGAAAGATTGTTTTAGAAAGTTTTTTCCTCTACACCATACCAATGCACTCAAAAGGAAAATCATGAATTTTTCGGTTAAAGAGAGAGACACATTTTACTTGTGCTGGGAGAGATTCAAGGATTTTCTCCAATCTTGCCTGCACCATACTTTTTGAGAATTACAATTTGGTAGGATTTTTGTATGATTCTTTGCCCACTAGACTACGTTAGTTTATTGAAATGATGACTCAAGCGAAATTCATGGGAAAGAGTCTAGAGGAGCCATTCAATTTTTTTGGTACCATATCCGAGAGTTCTAAGATGTGGGACTTGGCCTCTCCTGCCCCTGTTGAAGCCAAATCATCTACTTTCCAAGGGAGTAAGTATGTCTTGGAAGAAGATGATGACCTGAGGACAAAAATGACTACCTTGTCTCGAAAGCTTGAAGCTCTAGAAATGAAAAAGGTAAATCAAGTCGATGTTGGCCCTCCTACAGAACAAATGAGTGGGATTTGTGCGCTGATAGGACACCCTACTAGAGAGTATCCTACCATTCCTACATTCAAAGACGAACAAACCAATACAATTTCTAATTTCAACAAGCCTTATTACAACCCGTATTCTGAAACGTATAATCCAGGGTGGCAGAATCACCCAAAAATCAATTGGAGGAACACACAACCAACTCCTATAAATTCACAACAAGTTTCACAACCAGCACCTCAATGACCTCTTGCATATCAACTATACCAACCACCACATAAGAGAAGTCTTGAGGACACATTGAACTAGTTCATGCAAAGCCAAATGAACTACAATAATCATTCCACTCAGGCTTTCAATGACTTGAAAACCTAGACCACTTAATCCTTTGAGGATCTCAAAAGTCAAATCCAAAAGTTGACCCAGTCAATGACCACACATGAGAAGGGAAAGTTTCCTGCCCAACCAATACAACCACAAGGTCAATATCATGTGGGAAATCCTTCAACCATAGAAACTCCACAAGAACAAGCTCAAGCTATCACTACATTGAGAAGTGGTAAGGTAGTTGACAAAATCATTAGAGACATGTTAATTCCAAAGCCAAAACCTGAGTCAATTCTAGTTAATGAACCAGTTGAGCCTGAACCTTTGATTGAAAAGGAACCAGAATCATCAAAGAAAAAAGATCCTTCGTGTCTTATTCCTACACCCTTTCCTCAAAGACTCAAGAAAGCACAAAAGTTGAGTAATCATATAGAAATTTATGAGTTTTTTAAGCAAGTAAAAATCAATATTCCACTTTTGGATGCAATCAAGAAGGTTCCTTCTAATGCCAAGTTTCTAAATGACTTGTGCACAATCAAAAGAAGTCAAAATATTCATAAAAAAGCCTTCTTAATAGAACAATCTAGTGTTAGACTCTAACACAAAACCCCTCCAAAATACAGCGACCCAGGGTGTCCAACTGTATCTTGTGTCATTGGAAATTTTAGGATAGAAAAAGCATTGTTGGATTGTGGAGGCAGTGTCAATTTGCTCCCTTTCTCAGTCTACCAACAATTGGGTCTGGGTGAACTCAAACCCACTTGCATCACACTCCAGTTTGAAGATAGATCTATCAAAGTTCTGAGGAGTATTGTTGAGGATGTTCTTGTTCAATTCAACAACTTCTTCTTTCCTATTGACTTCATCATTTTAGATACTCAGCCATCAATTTCTAAAAGAAACATGATGCCCTTGAACTCCATTCCGGTAATTGAAATTTTTGATTGATGGGGCATCAATTTTATAGGACCATTTCCTCCTTCCTTTGGCTATCTATATATTCTAGTGGCTGTTGATTATGTGTCCAAATGGATTGAAGCAATTCCATGCCAAAATAATGATCACCAAATAGTGATCAAATTTTTAAAAGAAAATATTTTGTCCAGATTTGAAATTCCCAAATCCATTATAAGTGATGTGGGTGCTCATTTTTGCAATCGTTCTTTTTGGAATTTGGTGAAAAAATACTTAATTTCCCATAAAATTGTAACTCCTTATCATCCATAGACTAGTGGATAGGCTAAATTAGATAATTGAGAGGTCAAACTAATTTTAGAAAAAATAGTAAACTTGAACCGCAAAGATTGATCGTTAAGACTAACTGATGCACTCTGGGCATATCGCACCGCCTTTAAATAATTTTGGACATGTCTCCTTATCAATTAGTTTATGGCAAGTCTTGTCACCTACCTGTGGAATTGAAACACCGAGCATACTGGGCCATTAAAACCATAAAATTTGACCTAGACAATGCTAGAATTTCAAGAAAACTTCAAATAAATGAGTTAGAAGAGTTGAGGAATGAGGCATATTATGACAATGCTAAAATTGAAAAGGAAAGGATGAAAGTTTTCCATGACAAAAATATAGTGAGAAAATCCTTTACCCTTTCACAAAAGTCCTCCTATTCAATTCAAGGCTTTGCCTGTCTCCTGGTAAGTTGAGATCAAAATGGACTGGACCTTATATTGTAAGGCGAGTGTTTGGACATGGTGTAGTAGAAGTATAGAATTCGTCAAATGGTAATATTTTTTTTTGTTAATGGACAACGTTTAAAACCATTTTAAAAAAATTTTGTTAAAGATGTGGAATCCATGTTTTTAATGGATCCTAAATATTCAGGATAGATTCGTGGCTGCCGACACAAAAAGGATCAGTTCGAGAAAAATTCACCTCAACCTGACTCGAATGGACGCCTTTATAAGGCATCCAAACCCTAATCCTTTTCCCATCTACCATTCTTCTTCTTCTTTCCGTTTCTCTTAAATAGATTCACTCTCTATAACTCCATGGCCACGCACTCCATGAACACAATCCTTTGCTTCATGTTTTGCATTTTAATTTTGTATTTGCTCATGGGTTTCCTTCTTTTGTTTGCACTTACGCAAAAGGGTTTCCATATTAAACTGAAACCCCCGATTTTTTTAAAAATGATTAAATTGTGTATTTTGTTTGTAGATGTTAGTAGATGGATAAATATCTACTTTTAACCCTAAGTACACTTTGCGTATACTGGTAAATTCAAAACATTGAGGGCAATGTTGAGTTTAGGTTGGGGGTGAGAACTATAGTTCATTATTTGTGCTTTTAAAAATTTTTCTTTATCATATTGCATTTTTTTTGTATTTTGTATTTATACATTCTTTATAGTATATAAAAAAATGAAAATTATGTTTTTAAGGTAGCTTCAATTGTCTTTGTCACTAGTAGATGTTAAATAACCAGATAGGGTGTCTTAAGCTTAGCAAGCATGGATAGTAAGATTTTTTTGTTCAGTTTAGTCATTTTACACACATTCCCATTTGATGTGCATGCTGTGATAATGAGAAAAGAAAAATTAGTGAGAGGAATTGAAATCCGAGAGGAGCAAGCCAGACCACTGTGCAGCAGAAGCACTTTTATTAAACTTCATCGTGCCAAATGACTAGGTGAATGTAAACAATACGGTAGGATCTTTCATAGGAAGGAACACAATTAGTGTTCTGAACTAATTTTTGGTTGCACACTCGATCGATTAGATTGGATAGTGTATGGGCAGAGTAAGGGTTTTCTTGAGATGAGATACTATACCAGTTCGGTACTTACACATTATGTGCGACAAGAAGTTGAAAGAGTCACTGATAGTCCAATTGACATGGAGACAAGCCAAGGCCCGGATTAGAATTTCTTGACAAAATTGTGAAAAAGCATGTTTTTGGGATGAAAGCCAAATGTCCAAACTCTTAAAAGTGTAAATATCTTTTTGTTAGATGTACAAAGTCTTTTTTGTTGAAATAAAGATGTAGGTCAAGTAAGGAATGTCCTAATGTACCAACGAAGTTGTAGCGTGGGTAGAGACTTATCCTGATACGCCTTAGTTTAGCAAGTTCAATTTGTGCATGTACTCTTCTTTTAATATGTATATAAATGTGAGAAAATTTTTGATTTTGATTTGGCGTTTGAACGTCAGTTCACGTTTGAATGGTAGAACCTTATAGTAATTCATCTATATAGAAACACCAAAGTACTGAGAGCACCTCAAGTTCAAACGCCTGATGAACGTTTGAACTAGGATTCCACATTTGAACGACATTTTACATTCAAACTAGAGGAGCTGACAATACTTTTTTCTCTACAGAACATCAAAAGTACTGGGAGCAACTATCGTTCGAACAATAGTTTCACGTTTGAACCTTCTTTTAAATTTCCTTCTATCCTCGTTCGAACATCAGTCACGTTCAAACGACATCTGTTTGGGTATAAATACTTGGTTCGTCTTCTCCAGATCACATTCCCTAAAACTCTTCAAGTTTTTCAAAACCCTAACTCACCCCTTCACTACCTAAGTCTCCAACCCTCTTTCCTTCTCCATTTCTACCCAAAATCTACCATCCAAAACCCTTTTACATCTCATTTGTCACATTTTAACCTAAAAACCCCAAGCTTTTCTTGCCAACAAATTCCAAAATTTGAAAATGCCTCCAAAAACGAAAATGCCCACTAGGTGAAAGGTAGTCAACCAAGAACTCAACTTTGTGGAGGAGGTGATCGAGCAAAGGGAGGGAAGCCCACCATTGGTTCGAAGATACGATCATACTCACTTCATTAGTGCTGTCAAAGTAGATAGGTACAATTTTGTTTTTCAAAACCAAGCCATTGTTTGTGAACGAATTGTTGTATTGTTGGATTTTGCGAATTTGGGTATTTTGGCCAACATGGAGGCTAGGGGTTGGAGTATGTATTTGAGGAATGGTGGTGATAAGGTGAAAGATCTAGTGAGGGAATTTTATTCCAATGTCTTGATTGTGAACGGGGCTATCAAGACATACGTGAGGGGGGCTCACATTAACGAAGATGAGGATCTCATTTTTGAGTTGAGGCTCGTACCACGAGTACCAAAGCCTTGCTACCCCCCCGGGGAGGAATGTGGAATTGGACGTGTTGTGGGTTGAGTTGATGGGATTTTTGACATTTGCATGGGGAGGAAGGTGATTCCATAGGCAAGGGCAGTTGACAAACAAATACAAGATGCTCAATTTGATTGTCGTCTCAAACTTTGCCCCATTGGATGCAAGAACAATATCCTCTTGGAGATGGCTCGATTGCTATATGCGATAGGGAAGCACCAAAGCATAGACCTCCCATCTTTGATACTGACTGAGATGATGAAGGGATATGATGCAAAGAGGAGTTCACTCTCCTTTGGCAGCTCGTGACGTAGATATGCTTGGATTGAGGAGTGAAGGTTAGGCCAAAGATGGAGGTGCTCAAGCCAATGAGATTTTTAAACAAGATGTCGTTCCGAAGGAGCCAAGGTCATAGCGGAGGGCCAGCGATAAGGCAAGATGTGCCACCACCCCAAGGCACTGATTAAGTTCAGGATGCCTTGGACGCTCAGGTGGATAAAGAGGCTGAGCAGGCCCATGCAGAGACCCATACAGAGATTAGCGACCGACAGACACTATGAGAGATCATGCTTGGCATCAACGCGAAGTAAGATGATATACTCTGTCTGTTGTGAGATGGAGCCGGATGACCATCGGGCTCTAGAGAGGTGAGAAAGTAAGAGTGAGAGTGATTTCTGTACTTAGGATTGATGACTGTTTGTTGTTTTTGGATGATCTAAGTCTTTTTGTTTTGAACTATGTTATATTGTGAAATAAATGCTTTAGTTTTATTATATTTATCTTCTTAAATGCATGTGTTAGATTTAGCATTACATAGTTATTTGTTAATGATTGATGGGATCTATGTATATTGAGATTGCTTGCTAGAGTGACTAAGCACATGATTGGTTTGACACCTCACCTCACAATCCAGATTTAAAATCATATTTTCTTGAAAAATGGTATTTACACTGTGCTTAAATTTCACATGTACATTGGTATTTTTTGAAAACCTGACATAATCAATAGAGATAACAAAGAATACCATGGAAAGAGTTTGAGCCTTGCGATGCTTTTGAGAGAAAATCAACATTTACTCAAGTAAGGTTTTTCACCTTATATCCTTGAATAATCTCATTATTATTGTTCTGATTGAGGCAAATAGTGTAGTCTATTAATGTATCCTACAAATAATCTGTTCATACGACATGCATGTGTACATGCTTGAGAAAATATTTTAGGCCATTTTTGAAAATTTTGAGGTTTATCTATTTCTTTTTGAAACATAATCCCTAGTCAGCGATGACTGAGCCTCAAAATGATAATTCTTTTTTGTACAACCATGAATTTGACCAGGCCAAAAGAATTCTGAATCCTTGCCTCGGTTATCTAATTTTACTACATGTTTTCTAAAAGGCAAGCTTCCTACGTATGAAAAGAGAATAGAAAGGAGAATAAGGGAAAATAAAAGGGCAGAATGAGATGAGCAAAGAAAGAAAATGCAAAAGAAGCCAATGTAGCCAAAGAATTGTGATTTGAAAGAAAAAGTAAGTGAAATGGAAAGAGAACAAAGAGAGAAGCACGGGTGATTTTTCCAAAGATATGATGAAGAAAAGAATGAGAGAATGTGTAGAACTATAACCAAATTGGATAACCTATTTTGAAATATTCTTATCCATTATTTCATTAACCACTTACCCCTGGCCACATTACAACCTGGAAAAATCCCTAATTGATCTCAGGTCTGATGCATGTGAGGGTCGTCAACCAAAAAATTTGGGGTATGTTAATAATATTACTTTATTTGTGTCAATATTCTTCCATGAGATTATGCCAAAATGATTAGTCTATTTCCTTGGATTTCACTCCCATAATTGATGAGCGTGTGATTTTACAATTAACCTTCTAATCACATGACCATTGAGAGAAAAATCACTATAATAGGAGAAAATTTTTGTTGAGAGCATTCTAAGAGAGGTTTGTGAAATCAAAGCTATCCATGGAAGGTTGTAAAGAGTGTTTGTTACATAATAATTCTTGTCAATAGAATGATTATTCTTAATACATAGGGAATTTCAAATACCAATGTAATAAGTGTTTATTTTTGCATAGAGTACGTACCTATGAAAGAGAAGTGTTTGGGAGACAAGTCAAAATTGAGGGCTGGGTGTCTCAACGATCTTGGTGCTAACTCACTCCGACAAGAAATCTCACATACACAAATAGGTTCAACTGAAGTTTGTGGGTAGTTTCATTGAAAACCCTCACGAGACAATACTCGTCCACTAGGGAAAACCTAGGGGTTTAATGACATGTTGCATATTCTAAATGCAACCAAATGACCTCCGAAAATGTCATTATAAAATAATTTTTCAATTATTATTGTATTACTATGAACTCGCAATATTTAGGTTGGGGGTGTGATGAATAGTGAAAATTAGCATTTTATTGTGCTTTCACAAGAGTAATTATGCTTTGATAGAGTTTAAATGATGACTTTTCAGGGGAAAGTTACCCATGTGTTCTGGAAGAGGATTGGAGAAGGAGGAAGCAAAAAATCCACGTTCGAACGCCAATCCACATTCGAACGTCATCTAGAAATAATTGAGGACCCACAGGAGCTTGCTAGGGTGATGACACATGGCATGTTGCAGCTCTTCACAGTGGAGGACAAAAGCCACTTGAGTATTACGTTCAAACTCAAAACAGTGTTCGAATGCCCATCAAAGAAGATAGGACTCAATGTTCGAACGCCATTCCACGTTCGAACGTAATCCCTAGACAAGCTATAGTATGATTAGATTTACATCGGAATTTTGTGGCATTCACTAAGACTTTAAGCACTTGGATCTATATTTGTACCCTCTCCTCCTTGCCTATAAATACCTTCCCTTCAAGGCTTGTTAAGATCCATCTTTTGGAAGAGGAAGAAATCTTCCAATTGTAACTAGCTTTATTTTACTTTCATTATTAGTTTCATTATCTTCCATTGTAAAAGCTTCTTTCTTCACTTAGAGGAGTGAAACTCTCTCACCTTTCTAGCTCTCTTGTACCCTTGAAAGGTGGGTAGTGATTCACTCATTCTTCGTGGAAGATAGGCTTATTGTGTAGTGTATTGTATCTTCTAACTCCTCTACTTGGAGAGATGAGAATCACTCACTTTTCTAGCTTTCTCAAAGACATGAAGAGTGAGTAGTTTCTCATTCAGTCTTTGGTAAGAGGTGATGGACATGTATAAATCATTTAGAAGTTACTTTTATGGATTTAATTTATGCTTAATTCTTTATCTTTTGATTTCTTAGTGAATGATTGAATGCATCTAATAAAGCTAAGGTACTTTGTACAATCATGAGTCTTTTCTAAGACAAGATGGCTCTTGGCATAAGAGGATTCATCAGTTATTTGCAAGTGCTCCAACTAGATCTTCAAGACTGCTTTTCAATATTCACTATTATTGTGCTTCAACTAAGAATAGAGTAATATCACAGTGGTTGGATGACTTGTAGAATTACTTGCTTATTTGTAGACAGGTTGAGTCGTGGCACTGATAATTCTTGTAAATCTCTACAAAGACATTGGAACTGTGCTCTTAATTCCCACATTTCATCTTTATCCTCCAATTAACTTGTTGTTGACTTAGTGGTTAATTGAGTTCTCAAGCACAAATATAACAACCGGATGATTGAATACATGTCCAGATCCTTGAGCTAAAGGGTGACTCTTTCATTTGAGAGAATCTTATATTCTATCTAGAAATTCTAAGAGAATGTTATATTTTGTCTAGAAAATCCCATAAACATCATAACTTCAAATCTCAAGAGTTTTAATCAATTTGGTCTCTGTCATTATTTACTCCACAACACTAATAGTAGTTCCCTGTGGATTCGACTTTGGACTTAATCAGATTATAACTACAACTTGACTGCCCGCACTTGGGTGTACACATTTCGGATCAAGTCAGCTTCCCATTCGTACTATGTCAGCATGTTGAAATGATGGTCTAGTGAGAATTCATGGATAAGAATCCCGATGAGGCATTCGAGTTTTTGGATACCATTTTTGAGAGTTCCCAAATACAGGACTCTACCTTGCCAAATATTGTTGAAACTAAGTCATCTTCATACCAAGGAAGGAAATATGTGTTAAAAGAGTATGATGACCTAAGGGCCTACTTTGTCTTGAAAACTCGATACTCTAGAGATGAAAAAAGTCAAGGAATTTTTTGTTGTGTCGCCCACTAATCAGTTGTGTGGAATTGTGATTTGGTAGGACATCCCATAGGGGAATGTCCCACCATTCTAGCCTTCAAAGAAGTTTTGATAGAACAAGCCAATGTGATTTTAAACTTTAACAAGTCTTATTCCAATCCCTGTTTTGAAAACTATAATCTAGGGTGATAGAATCACCTGAATTTCTATTGGAAAAACACACTGCTTGTGAGTTACCCACCAGGTCCATCTTCACCTCAACCCAGACTCAGCAACCATATCAGCCTTATCAACCTTCACACAAGAGAAGTTTAGAGGACACCATGAATCATTTTTTTCAAAGTCAAATGAGTTCTAATACTTAGTGTACTCATGCATTTAGAGATTTCAAAGCTCAAACTACGTAGAATATTAAGGATATAAAGAGTCATCCAGGCAAGTTGATCGTAAGTCTAAGCACAACAAAAAATGAAAAATTCCCATCTTAACCTAAACCTCCACAGGATCAAAACTAGGCTAATGTTGTATCTTCTGAACCTTCTTCGAGTAAAGTGCAAGCAATTACCATACTAAGACGTGAAAAGGTGATTGGCAAAACCATTAAAGCCAAAACCTTAGGACCCAAAATTAAGTTAATCCCTGTAAATGAATGCTTGTTGGCGTTCACCCTAATCTCCAAACATGATTCTAGTAATGTGTATGTGGCTTATACAGTTAGGTGAGTGTCACTCTCCCTTGGATATCTTACAAGAAACAGGGAAAATGTGCGTGTGGATGAAAGAGTGTGTGTGTGCAAAAGTTCTCTCCAAGCAAAGAGAGACTTTTGAGTGTCGTGTTTTAATTGAAATGGGTATTCCAAGGTCGTATCTTCAGGGAAGGAAGGTTAAATCGTGTGAAGGTGATTTTGTTGAAATGGAAAACTGTAAAATCTTGTGAGTTTGTGTTTTGGTGGGTGAAGTTTTCAATTAAAATGTAGTGGGAACAAGGTTGGCTAATTCGAATGGGTCATTCCAATGGGAATGCCAAATCAACTCAAAAAATTTTCTAATGGTGCCTAGGTGTTCTATTGATTCATAAGAAGTGAAGGACTAAAGTGGAGGTATAGGCTCAAGCATACCCTCGTGAAAAGTCTACGGTGTACCAAGAGCTTACAACCACGTCCGCACTCGACCTAGTAAAACCAGACACTTTACACTACGAGGGAGAATAAAGGAGAGTTGAATTAGCATACCCAAGAGGAAATCTCCATTGGATTAGCCACAATAAAACTTAGCTACTCATATTAAATGCAGAGATATACAATGTAGAAAGAGACATGGTAATGAAATGGAGATTATAGCTTGTATTAATGTGAAGAAAAGTTAACTAAGATAAGAGCATTTAAAACCCATTTGGAAAGCCTGAGAATAAAAGCTAAATGTAACAATGGTAGATTCAAAGATACATGGCTAAACTTGCAATACACTTGAAATAAATGACATTAAAGTGTCATAAATGAAGGTTACAAGAGACTTACAGCTAACTACAAGTGAAATGGGTAAGAAAATGCAAAAATACAAACTTTCTATCTCTAAAACTGTGTCTTCTTCCTTGAGCTTCTCTTTCTCTCTATATGTTGAATAATGCCCTACAATGGTGTTACTATTTGCATTTTTGTCCATAAGGCTCCTATAGCCTATGTGTGCAAGTATCCCATCAATGGGGGGCTGACGAGATGCCTTGGACATACTAGTACAAACCTAGCCTGCACCCACCATTCCTTCCTTCTTCTCTCTCTTCATTTCCCATCCCCCAACCTTAAAAGTCTAAAGCTAGGATCTTGGAGGCATGTATGTATGCATAGAGTGTCTGGGGATATATGGGAGAATCCTAGGTGGGACCCCCAAGTGGCAGAGCTTGAGTTGCAAGGTGTCTGACATTTCTGGGCAAAACCTTTCGGAAGGTCGAAGCAAAATCATCTGGACGATTTTGACTGAGGCAGAGAAAAAGTTTTCCAGTGTGTAAAACCTTTTGGAAGGTAGAAGCAAACCTTTCGGAAGGTCTTCTTCCAATGTGTAAAACCTTCCAGAAGGTTTTGAGGTAGAACCAAATACAGTGGGCTAAACCTTTCGGAAGGTCTATGACCAAATCTTTCAGAAGGTCTTCTCCTGACTTGCCTTTTTATTGATTTCTTCACCTTCCAAACCTTTCTTTAAATCACCCCTCATCTCCATTGACTTTGAGCACTACGATGAGGGGCTTAACTTAAGTCATTTCCAACTCTCTACCTACAATCACACAACAACATCATTAATTGTTTGCTTAATTGTATTTCCTCCTATTTCCACCACCAAAGCAAGTATAAAAGGGTATAAAAGCATATATGATTGAAAAAGAAATAGAATTTTCAAATGAAAAAGAAAAATCAAGTCCTGTTCCTTTACTTTTTCCTCAAAGAGTCAAAAAGCCTTAACCATTGAATAATCATGCTGAAATCTTTGAGTTGTTTAAACAAGTGAAGATTAACATTCCCCTATTAGATGCAATCAAGCAAGTCTTATCCTATGGTAAATTTTGGAAAGATTTTTGCACAGTAAAGAGAAGGATCAATGTATAGAAAAGAAATTTTTTTACTGAACATGCTAGTGTTATCATTCAGCACAAGGCCCCTCTCAAGTACATAGATACTAGGAGTCCTACAGTTTCATGTATAATCAGGAATATTAGGATTGGGCAAGTCTTACTTGATCTTTGAGCCAGTGTCAATTTGCTTCCATATTCAGTTTATGAGTAGTTAGAATTGGGTGAATTAAAACCCACAAATGTCAATGATCTTAGGTGTCAAAGATCCTCGGAGTCAATGATCGTTCCCTAAAAATCCCAAAGGGAGTTGTAGTGGATGTACTTGTTCAAGTTGATAAGTTTTAATTTCTAGTGGATTTTATTATCTTGGATACATAGCCATTCTTGCATTTCTCTACACAAATTAATCATTGCATTTGAATCATAAAAATTTAATTTGGAAACATAACTTCGGAATTGAATATGTTTGATATTGCTAAGCAACCCAGAGAAAAAGAAGAATTGCATGAAATAAATTACATTGAGTCATTAACTCAAAATGTGTTTGAAAATGCTTGTATAAGGAAAGAGTCACATGATTTAAAGTCTATAAATAATGTTGAGTCTATACATATGTTTTCTATTGAAACATAGATTCCAAAATTTGAAAAGTTATTTCCTTCTAGGACTAAGTCCTTAGAGGGTAGCATTGTAGTCCCCAAACCAGAGTTAAAACCTCTTACAGCTGACTTGAAATATGTCTTCCTAGGGGAGGATGAAACTCATCCACTGATGATATTCAAAATTGTCAAAGGTCCAAGAAAAAAAATTAATCAAAGTAATAAAAAACCCAGGATGAAGGCTTTAAACAATCCTGACCATCGCAAAGAAGATTAAATCCACATTTAAAAGAGATATCCAGTCGAAGCAGTCGAGTCTCGAGTGACCTAAAAAAATGACCAAAAAAAAAATCTTGACAAATACGAAGCAGTCGAGTCTCGAGTGACCAAAAAAATGAAATTTTTAATAAAATTTTGAAATTTGAAAAATTAATTAAGGAAAGTTAAAATAAAAATATTTTAAACATGAACTGGGATGAAATTTAATCATTTCGAGACGAAAACAGACCCAGAGAAAATAGGGTCATGTGGCGCGTTGTGGACCAAGAGTTTAGGGACTATAAATAGAGGGCAAAAAATTAGATTTCACCCCCATTCTTCAACCGGTTTCAACGTGAGAAGAAAGGAGAGGGAAAAGAGAAAAATTCTCACCTTCTCTCTACAATCTACAAAAATTTAGTGATCAAATCTGCTCGGCCCAAGAACAAAAGTCGTTCTCCTCGCCGAGGGCTACGTGACCACACTAAAAACAATGGATTTTACCGAAGTTCCAAAATCAAGCTTGGAGAAATGAAGGGTTTTGGGTGGAAATTGGGACTCTTAAAGGCTACAAACAAGTGAGTTTATGCTTCAAGAGATAGGGTTCCCTCCTACTTAGGTTTATTCACAACCTAGGATGTTTATATGAAATGGGTAGGTTGATAAAATGCTATATCACTTGCCTATTGTTATGAACTTGAAGAAATGGGCTAGAATAAATTCTAGTTTAAATTAGGTATGAAGAAATTACCTATGGTGGTGCTTGAGTTATGTGAAAAAAATAAATGTGGGCATGTTATGTGTTTATTTTATACCTTTTTATTGATTGTGTACTGCCATACTTGAGAATTATGTTGGGTATATAAATGTTGATATATGGTAGTTGATGTATTAACATGATAATGGAATTTGGTGATTATATACATGTGATATAAATTTTCATGACACATGTTGAGATGTGTGGTTTAATTTGGCTCATTGACATTCATTACATGTGGGCATGACATTCAAATAGCAATGGTGCATTACTTTGCATATGCACGGAGACATTGAAATTTGTTTTGGGTGTGGGTGCATGGTTTGGGTCAAACACCATCCTCAGTAGATGACAAGTGGGCTCGGTACCGTTGGACCAAGGTTTAACAGAGTTCCATGGTTGCATAGAAAAGAAAACTTGTGTCGGGTATAGCAAGAAGAGCTAGACATGTCCTCGGGTGCAAGGCCGGCTACTGGTTTATACACCTCCGACGGTGCAAGTCCAAAAAAGTGTATCGGTGTATGGAGTCGGCAGTACAACACGAAAAGTCCGCTACCCAAATAATGGTTATATAAATGATTCATTTGATGGGAACCGTCCATAAATGAATTGATTTTTATGAACACATGAGTTTTGTTTCAAAATGATATTTGGATGTATTTCATCAAAGATAAATATTTTACACATATACATTGTATAGTGTTGTGGAAGCCAGAATAGGCTTGGACAAAAGAAATGCATGAGTGAGTCTCATCTCATATCATGACATGGCATGGAGGAATTTCATCTTGAATAGCATGCTCTTGGATGAAATGGAATTTATGTTTATGATTGTTGCATGAGACCATTGCATATACACTTAGGTGGAGAGTAGCCTCTATAGGAAATATTCTACTGGGTGCTGGCTCACCCTATACGGGAAACATTTCAGGTGCAGGGTTAATACCGACAGAGGACTCGCACTCAAGGCCTCGAGGGTGAAGAAAAGCTGGTTTGTGGCTTTTGGAGACAAGTTTTTGTAAAACTTTGGTTAAATGTCATTTTGACATGTAAATTATGCAAATACATGTAATAGAACTCATATGCATGGTGTATAATGTAGAAAAATTCATTATACATATTTGGGGTGAAATTGGAAAGGTTGTGGATGAATTGGAAATGAAAAATAGGTGAAACAGACAATTCTGGACAAAACCTTCCGGAAGGTCGAAACAAACCCACCGGAAGGTTTGGACAAAGACAAGTAAAAACTGTTGAACAGTGGGTGAAACCTTTCGGAAGGTCGATTCTAACCTTCTGGAAGGTCTTCACATTTTTCTAAAATAAGGGTATCTAGTGTGTAACTTCTTCCGGAAGGTTTAACACATCTTCCAGAAGGTCGGCACAATTTTCTTAAAGGTAGGATTCCAGTATGCTCGATCTTCTGGAAGGTTGAGGGAATCTTTCAAAAGGTTTTCCAAAAATCTGAAATTTTAAGATTACTTTGCCAAGTTTTGGGCTTTGGTTTCTTTGGTTCCAATGATACAAATGAACCTTAAATGAGATAAATTGGGGTATATTGAACCTCGATTGGATTAAATGATTAAAGGAACACGGGTCACACATGGGAGTTATAATCCTAGACAAAGGAATATTATTGACGTGATGTCGGAGTGGGCAACAATCACGGGTATTTTCGCGGGTTGACGGGTGGTCAACAGTTAATAAAGGACCCCAAGATTTTGGGGCGTTACATAAACTATTAGACACTGATATTATATATCCTATATCTGATAGTAAATGGGTTAGCCCTACACAAGTTTTGCCTAAGAAGTCTAGTGTTATAGTAGTAAGAAGCAAAGAAAATGAATTAGTCCCTATGAGTACATTCACATGTTGGTGTATGTGTATTGACTATTAGAAATTGAATTCTTTCACCAGAAAAAATCATTTTCCCTACTTTTCCTGGACCAAGTATCGGAAAGAATAGCCAAACATGCATACTATTATTTTTTGGATGGATATTCTAGCTATAACCAGATTGAAATAACAATTGATAAACAAGAGAAAACTATATTTACATGTTATTTTGGCACACTTGCTTATAAAATAATGTCATTTGGATTGTATAATGCTCCAGCCAATTTCAAAGCTATATATTGAGCTTTTTAGTGATATGGTGGAGTGATTTTTGGAAGTTTTGTATGGATGATTTTTCTGTACATAGTGATTCATTTGAATTGTGTTTAGAAAATCTTAAAAAAGTCCTAACTAGATGTGAGGAAACGAATCTCGTTTTGAATTGGAAAAAGTGTCATTTCGTGGTCACACAGGGCATTGTTCTAGGACATGTAGTTTTGCAGAGAAAATTAAAGTTGAAAAGTCAGAGATTAATTTAATAACCAATGTCCCTCCACCTAAGACTGTAAAAGATCTTCGGTCCTTTCTAAGTCATGCAGGATTCTATAGAAGATTCATTAAAAATTTTAGTTTGATATCCTGACCAATGTGTAATCTCCTAGGTCATGATGTACCATTTGATTGGAATGATGTATGTCAATCAATGATTGATAAACTCAAAAGCATACTTATTTCTGCACCAATTATGCAACCTTATGATTGGTCTTTACTTTCGAATTAATGAGTGATGCTAGTGATTACATAGTAGGAATTATTTTAGGTCAAAAGAAAGATAAAAGACCCTATGTGATTTAATAAGCAAGCAAAACTCAGAATGATGCACAGATGAATTATTCTACCACAAAAAAAGAATTGCTTGCTGAAGTATTTGCTTTAGATAAATTTTGATCATATTTAGCTGGATCCTCAGTTATTATGTTTACTGATCATGCAGCCTTGAAATATTTGTATACCAAGTAGGATGCTAAATCACGTCTCTTACGGTGGATACTACTACTTCAAGAATTTAATCTTATCATGAAAGAAAAGAAAGGATTTAAAAATATGGTAGTTGATCATCAATCAAGACTGAATTATGACACAAAAGAAGAAACATGATACTCTTGAATCCTATTTTGATTATTGACAATTTTTATTGTAGGGGTATCGATTTTATAGGACCATTTTTCCTATTTTTTTGGACAATTGTACATTTTGGTTGCTATTGATTATATTTCTAAATGGGTGGAGGCAATTCCTTATCGAAACAATGATCACTACACAGTGATAAGGTTTTTAAAACAAAATATTTTGTTTAGATTCAGAATTGCTTGAGTCATTATAAGTGATGGGGGTACACATTTTTTGTAATAAAGTTTTTGAAATTTAATGAAAAAATATTTAATTTTCCATAAAATTTATGTCCCTTATCATCCCTAGACAAGTGGACAAGCTGAATTAGCTAATAGGAAAATAAAATATATTTTGGAGAAAACTGTCAATCCAAATCACCAAGATTGGTCTTTAAGACTGACTGATGCACTTTGAGCTTATTGAACTGCATACAAAACTTTTTGAGAATGTCTCTTTATCGGCTAGTTTATAGTAAACCATGTCACTTGCTTGTGGAATTGGATCATCGAGCATACTAGGTAACTAGAATGATGGATTTTGATATTGACAAACCAAGTGCATCCTGCAAACTTCAGACTAATGAATTGGAAGAACTGAAAAATGAAGTATATGAAAATGCAAAGATTGTCAAGTCCAGAATGAAATTTTTCATGATAAGAATACTGTGCAAAAGTCCTTTGTACCCTCTCAAAAACTCCTGTTATATAATTCAAGGCTTCACCTATATTTCCTAGAAAGTTGAGATCAAATGGACAGGCCCC
>CAUOFW020001063.1:0-141796 GCA_963454935.2 Ilex paraguariensis | reverse complement strand
AATGGTGTTACTATTGCATTTCCCACAAGAGCTTGTGGAGGTATGGGACTCTACAAGAACTTGTTGGAAATGGTTATGGTTGCTCATTGTGACTTGGGTTTACTGTTCATTTAAATTATTGCGAATGTTTAAACTTGAGATCTGTTTCAAATGTCACGGTTTTACTTCAAATGTTATATGATATTTTGGAAAATAAGACCGAACTGTTTTACTTGTTTTCTAAACCTTGTATGAGTATGGAAGGAATGTTGCTACAGAGCTTAGTGCTCATCCCCTACAGATAATATCTTTTCAGATTTCGTCTATGAGGAGGAGTTACAAGTAGATGAACCAGTGCATGGGGAAGCTCCCCTAGAGGGGAACGGGGATCCTGAATTGGATGCCTAGAGTTATATTTCTTTTGTACTAGACTAGAGAGTTTACTTTGAAATCATGTAAAGTCTAGTATTTTGTTATTTCACTGCAAGTGTAATTTAATTCTTTTGGGAATATATTTGTCATACTTGGCCTATTCTTTTGGGATGGCATTGTGGATATGACATATGATGAATGAAGGTTTATTTTATGATGGATAAATAGACCGGTGTGGTCAATAGTTATGCCATATGTGGACCCGGTGTGGTCAATTGTAATATAATTGTACAGGTTGTGTTTTGGTAAAGCTCCCCGTACAAAGGAGACTCTGCCCAAATTTTGTTAAAATATGAATGGTTGATGAAAGAACTTTCGTTGTGATGAATTTACGTAATGCTCTCATGGTGTGAATGGTTTTTAGAATGTAATGTCACCCATGAGATTTTTGGGGCGTTACAATATTAGATCGACTCAATTAATTAAATAAGTCGATAAGGATTGACATGAACTCGAAATTAAACGACATGAACATAACAACATGATGCGATTGTCCCTTCCAGTTTTAGTCTACTGTTTATCCAGGTAAAATTGATAGGATTCTTTGGAAGCCGATGCACGTAATTAGACTTATTTGACAAAAAGTACATATAACAAAATATTTTGAAAAAAAATATACAACTGAGATATAAAGACGTAAATATCTATTTTAGGGTCATTTAATTCAAAATCTCTTATCTGTAATGCACATTGATTCATGTGTATTTGTTAATACATATAAATATGTACATATATAAATTCATATATATATATATATATATATATATATATATATATATATATATATATATATATATATATATATAATGCATAAATCAATGTGCATTAAATATAATTTGAAAACAAAATCACTTTCCCAAAAAAATTCTCATGAATCACGGGAGGACATACAAATATGAAATATTAAAGTTTTCTCATAAAACTAGGAGATCTTTAATACACCACTTCCCAAAGAAAATACACATGGATCAATGAAGGACAAAAATATCACAAAAAATTAATAAAATTCAAATAATGTACTTAGATACAAATAAGTATCAAAATTAAGGACTTAATTACCTATTATTTTTTTCTGTGTATTTTTTTACAATTAAGTCTAATTTTGTTTACCCCCTTCCAATTTCCCCAAATTCATATGGTAACAGTCTAGGAGTGTCCATGGGCCGGGTTACCCACGGGTCTCATTATCCAGTCCAAAAAAATAGGCCCGAAACTCGATAGTTGGCCCGCCCGAGCCCAATATCCTTACAAAGAGGGCTTGAGTTTGCCCCCAAACCCAATACCCATCTCAAAGCCTGCCCAAAAAAATCAGTTAAAACCCGGCCCAAGAGCCCGCCCACTCTTCTTTTAAAAAAAATTATATTTTTAGACTATTAAATTTGAAATTTTAAAATAAATCTCCTAATGTCAAAATTTGAAGTTTTAAAAATTTAGATACTATAAATAATGTATTATTTTATTTTTCATGTATTAAGCACACAAATTTTAGGAGGTAGAGTAATGCAAATGATAGATAAGTGAGTAGGTGACAACCTAATTGAGATGTTTTCATTCTATTAGATGTAGTTCATCCCCTAATCAAAATTAAAATTATTCATTATTTTATTTTTCTCTATTTTAACTCTACTTTTGATTCAAAAATATAATTTACACAAATATTAAGTTATAAAAATATTCATTATTTTTAAATGAAGTTGTATACAAAAAAATCCGTGAGTAGGCCCACCCAACAAGCCCGCCCAGTGGCTCGCTCAATAGGCTCACGGGTTGGGTTGTGGATAGTCTACCCCTACTTGAAGTTCAGCCCGGCCCAGCCACCTGATAACTCACTTGGGTAATAGATTGGACCTACATTACCCAGGTTCGACCCAAAAAAAATTTGTAGGCCTAGCCCGGCCCATAGACACTCCAAGTAACACTATTTAGTGGGTTGGAAAGATTACACGCCAATATTATATAGGAAAAATTATATTTTGACCTCTATAACTAAGACCATTTTTTTATATTGCCCCTTTAACTATCATGTTTTTTACCTCGCACCTTCAACTATGTGATTTTGTTCACTTTGATTGAACATGTTGGCAGTTTCCATCAAAAAAGATAGCGAACAAGTTTAATTTGCGCTGCTGTCTAGAACTCTAATACATCTCCATTATATTAGTAACATTATTTGGGTAAGGGATGCTTTGGTGAGTTTTAACTTTGATTGCAGGGGAAACTTAAACCCCTGCTGATAACTTGAGAGTGTCATAAGAGCTTTTAAACGAATCAAGTCATTGGAGTTTGGTTCATTCAAGCTCATTTACATTAGAAAATAAAATAACATAACTAATTTTCAATTTCCTTTAATATTCAAAATCAAGCTCGAGCAATGCGTCACTCATAACTTAATGGATGACGCTAACTTCTATTCGCAAAGTAGAATGGGAACTTAAGTCAGCAGAATGACAGGAGCAGAGAGAATCCGAGTTAAGAGTAGCTAAAATAGAATTTTTTTATTTTTTATTTTTTGTGCTGGAACTTTGACAATACATGCAATTATATTGTTTACATTGAGGATTATATGGCTATCCACAACAAATTTTTGAACGCCTTCTTGCCTGCCACTTCATCTCTGTGTATGTGTTGTTTTTTTTTGGGGGGGGGGGGGGGGGGGGGGGGAGAGAGAGAGAGAGAGACCAGTACAGTGCAACCTTCAGTTCACCCTGGGCTAGTCATCCTCCTCATCTTCTAGTTCTTCTTCATCATCAGTGAGCCCTACACATCACCAAACACGATGGATTTACAATCTCATAGGAAAATGTTCTCAAAAATAGTAGATGTGGAGTGCTTCAAGATCATCAAAAACCCACATTGACTAGTATATACGATGCTTATCAGTAATTCTCTCAATGTCAAATTCTAATATGCAATCAAACAAAGCTATACTCACATGTAATTTCCATTAAGTCGTTATGAACCCATTCATCACCCGAGCGACGCTGATCCAAGAAGCATTCATGATTGCTAAAGAGGAAAGCTCCTGTGCTCATCTGATATGCTGATAAATCTCCTTCAAAAAAAGTCTGATAAGTAGAATAAATGCTTGGCTTGATCTTGATCATGTCTTCTTCAGTTGGTGTTTTGTCTTCTTCAGTTGGTGTTTCATTATTCTCCTCTTCCAGATTACTGTACACAATATGGACACCACATTGCTTGACCTCAAAAGATTTCGCCATGTCCACTGAAACATTTATTTTACTGCCACCTTTCAACTCCTTCCCCAACTTCCAATGGCTTAAAAATAACATATCTTCATTGGCTTTTGGAATTCCATAGCAGAGTGGTTCATAGATCCACTTCAGACCCGTAGTCTCGTTATTGATTTCAAGCTGAGTATCATCCAGAATCCAACTTCTGTCGCGTTCAAGAAGTGCATACACAATGCACACATTCAAACCTTCTATCTTGAGGTCGAGCTCTGAAGGCACACTAAAAGATATTGAGGACCCTGTAGACCTATGCTTGTACAACTCTGGTACCTCCCTTCCAGGAAGAGAAGTGCTGAATATACCAAATTCGTAAAGTCCCTGCAGCATTGGCATCATGATGGTTAATTCACATGCGCGCGTGGGTGCGTGTGCACACACACCCACACACAAACAGAGAGAGAGAGAGAGAGAGAGAAGAGTACCTGGACAAGACCTTTGTGTTCCAGCTGTGTCAGATTATTGTACAATTCCACCTCAATGTTGTCCATGGAATCAAAATTAGTTAGACCCAAATTGTTCATCATTTTAGCATCAATGTTTGCAATCGGCTCTAGCTTGTACATTCCCTGAACCTCAATTAATTTGGGACACTGAAATAATTCCATGTTTAGTGAACTACCCCAGTTGGGTATATTTGTTATTCTTTCCAATGATGTGCAATTTGATGCATTCAACCCCTTCAAGCTCAATGGAAGCTTCGGAAGTGATTTAAGATTTGTGCAAAAATCTAAACGAAGGATCTCGAGCATGGTGAGATGCTCGATGCTCTCTGGTAGGCTACACATTGGATTTATGCCAAGATCCAACCTCGTCAACAAGGGAAGGCTACTTAGATCCTTTGGAATCAGTTCAGCGGATAGATTGCAGTCCCAGAGACTTAATTTTACTAAAGAGCGAGGCAAAGAGATTTTCGAGACATCAAGACTGTTCCTTGGTTTCGATATCCAGTACCAAAAGATATTTTTCCATGAATTTCCTTCTGGAAAAGAAGAGTTCAGCAAGGTTGTAGTTGTTCTGTTTATATGAAGTACCATCAGTGAATCCAATTTCTCTAACTCCTCAGGCAACTTTTCAAGCTTTGAGCAACCAGTGAGAATGATTTTCTTAAGGGATTTTACCTCACCAATGCTTCTAGGAAGATTCATAAGACTATTGCAGCCTCTTAGATTCAAAACAAGAAGTCTCTGTAGATCTCCAATGGAGTCATGAACCTCAACCAAACTTGTGCAACTTTTAAGTATCAGCCTCTCTAGACTAGGGAGTCCTGAGAAGTCGGGGGTTTTGGTAAGGCCATGGGAATAACTTAGATCAAGGATTTTCAATGACTCAACAATCTGCAACAGAAGAATTAGAAAATAGAGTTATAATTCTAACTAAAATCTCAAATACAAGAAAAGAGTAAAAAAAAAAAACTGTACCTTGGTTCCCTTCCAGAGTTGTTTTAAGCTGCTATTGCGCATGTCAAGAACAACCAGGCCCTCCAAAGCAAATTCACCGGGTATGAACTCTAAAGCGAATCCACGCCAACACAACCATATTATTGACTTTGGGAATTCTTTATATCCTCCATTGAATTGTACATAATTAAGCTGTAGAAGCTTGAGGTTTCGCATCATTGTAAATGCGTCAATTTCTAAGTCTACTTGAACTGGTGCAGGAAAAAATTTTGTCAAAGAAGTGGTTATTGGATGCCAGGAGACCCCAAGACGATGACGCTTCAATGAATTGCCTTGGCTTGGTGTTTCATGGCCGGTTGGTCGTTTTCGATAAGTAGCATCAAAAATAGTCTTGGAAGACTTATCTTCCTTTAACATCCGCATGTCCAAGATGAGACCTCGAATAGTTTTTGTGCCCTGAAAATGAAAATCATTGGATTAAATAGCAACAATTCAATCAGAAAAACGATAATTGATGATAGAAAAGCATATTTATTGTATACTTGTTTTCTTTTTCTTTCTAGGTGGGGAAAGGACGAGGGGTATTGGTTGATTTAATAAGAGGTAAGTTTCTTACAGTTTTTTCTCTTAGTACGTAAAATGAATCCTTATGATGCCACAATCTGCTACGTTTCCCAACTTCCTTAGGTGATTCTTGGCGAACAATTTCTCTTCCCATGTCCCGAAGCAGCTGATGCATCATCAGCTTCTTGCCAACGTCAAGATATAGGAGACATCTATCCATGAGGTTTTCAAGTCCAACAATTGAGAAAAAATTATATTTATCTAATATTGTAACCACGTAATCTATGTCCTTTCCCACAAAAAAGCAAGCAATATGGAGGAACAAATCCTTGTCATGATCATCATGTAAAGATTCATAGCTTATCTCAAGTTTTTTCTGGATGTTGTTATCAGAAATTATTTCCAATTTATTCAATGCACTCTTCCATACATCAACACGGCTTCCGCATAAAGAGGAACCTAAAACTTGAAGAGCTAAAGGAAGCCCCCCACAATGTTGTATTACCCTTTTAGAGTCTTCCATATAATCTTCAACCGGATGGTCTTGTCCAAAGGCATGCCAACTAAAGAGCTTAAGTGATTCATCATCATCCAATTCTCTAACCATATACATCTTATATAGTTCATGAGCCTTTAACAATCGCTCATTTCTAGTTGTTATGATTACTTTACTTCCTCGGCAAAACCAATCCCGCATTCCAAATATTGCATTTATTTGTTCCTCTTGGTCCACATCATCGAGTATGACGAGAACTCTTTTGCAACATATAGCATCTTTAATGTTTGTGATTCCTTGATCAACATTCCATATTTTTTCCTTTCTTCCCTTCAAAATATCTGAAAGAAGTTGTTTTTGTAAACGAACCAAACCATTTGGTTGTTCTGAAATTTCTCTGATATTTGCAAGGAAACTACTGCCTTCAAATCTGTCATAGTTTGAGTTATAAACATTTTTTGCAATGGTTGTCTTCCCAATCCCACCCATTCCACATATCACCCCTATGACAACATCATCTGAACCATCCCTCAACCATGAATTAACACCCTGTGCTCGAGAATCTATTCCAATTAGATAGCGGGCGACATTCAAGACCAAACGATTTAGGTTTCTCCTTATTTCTCTAACAATTTCCTGAATGAACTTTGACTCATACCTGCAAATTCCAATGAAAACTATAAAACGACAAACAAATATGCATGTTTTGAATGCACATAAGAATTTTTTTTCATAAATTTATGAAAAAGGAAAATAAAATCCTTGATGTTTAATTTTGTCCACAACAACATTATGGTATAAAATAAGAATTTATGAGAGGATATAGTCATTACTATGGTAAGAATGTCAAGGATCTTTTTAACAAGGATCTTATGTAATTTACTCATGTCAGAATACCGAATATGAGGAAAATAGTGTCATAAGCATTAGCTACAACTAGAGTTCCTTAAACTTTCTGATTACAAACTGGAAAACAACTAGTGGAAACATTCTGAGATCTACCTCCTGAGGACCTTTTTGAGTGCTAAATATTGGCAAATTTGTTTCTGTGGGAACCTCGGCACTATACAATTCCTTTTATTTGGTGTAAATGAGTAATACTACTTGGGCCTAATAATCTGCCTTTTTTTTACCCCTAATCTGCTGTTACAGGTGGATTAGCCACGGATCCAATATTGAATGACTACAGCTGATTAGGTTTGTCTATTAGGTGAAAGTAGGTGTACGATACGTGATTTTGCACTAAAATTGGTTATTGCATTCAATTAGGCATTTGATGGTTAAACCGGTAAGTTTTTCAGATTCTTTCAAGTTCAATCACCAAAGTTCAAAGGGTTAAAAAACACAAAACAGTGCAGAACAAGGATTTTATCTTAGGGGGTCAAACTTTATTTGGAGAAACGTAGACGAACAACATGAATTATGTTTGTATTTCTACATATGAAGAGGGCCCAAGGAAGGAGATGATGGCTCAAGTCTCCAGAGTTTGTGAAAAATATTATGAAATATTAGATCCATGTTGGGGCGTATGGAGAACTAATAATGCTCAAATAGTATTATTGAATCATCCAGACCAACTAGTATAAGATCACCATTACTAACAATCCAATGACAAGTCAACTGTAAAGCTCAAATAGTTTTCATTGTGTCTTAACCTAAAAGTAACGGTGGGACAACTAAGGAGGAAGCACTATTATAAAGAGAAAAGTATCAATAAATCTTACTTTTCCATGTAAAAAACCATTAAGTCATGTCATATTTACATTCCAACAATTAAGTCTTACTTTTCAAAAATTATTCTCATGAAGCCTAAACTCAATTAATAACCTGTATTCTTCTAATTTTATCCTTCTATGGTACCATATATTACATTTTTACCTTTTATTTCAGGTAACCAATTTTAGTTTGGTTAAAAATTATTTTATATAAATATTTAGATACCTAAAATTCTAATTGCATTCATTTAAATAACCAAGCTTGATTCGAATTCGCTTTGAATTCAAATTTAATTGGTCACATATACATTAGTATTTTTGGCAAATTATTTAATTCTGGTTTTAAATTTAACTTTGGTATACCTTATTTCACAAATTCAGATTTGAATATATTGATATCTTATCCACGTACGAGCAATAAAAATTATGTACATAAATATATACATATAATATGAACTTACACAATTATTTAGTGAATTTTGTTTAAAATTTAAATGTTGTTTAATAAATATATCTAAAATTTAATTGTAAAGGATGGAATGAGATTTTATTTTTTAATGGATAGGGATATAAATTATGAACATGAATTCCATTGGATATTCAAATCAAATTTGGACAAGAGTTTTTAAATTGGATTTGATTAATTTGATCAATTGACATACTAAGTGAAGAACAAAAGATAACTCAAACTTAAATGGCATTTTGGTGATTTAATGGTAACGGGCAATGAAATGATATAATGTTTTTAGGACTTTATGGGAATACATCATCAAAAGTAGGATTTCATTATCCTAACATATATATGCTCGGACTTAAATAGTTTTATAAGACAAAAAGTAGAACTTCTTTGAAATTTTACCTATTATAAACACATCATGTTGTGTTGGGTAAAGGGCAAGGATGGAGCTAGGATAATCGTATGTGGGACAGCAAAAATAATGGCACACTTAAGAATGTCATTCAATGGGGTCATTCCACCAAATACGGTTAAATGTTATATTTTTAGTTTAAAGAACCAACTACTGTTAATGGTCATATTATTAGTTTAATTAACCAACTACTGTAAAAATTAATATTTATACGGTACTATCGTGAAACTTATTTAACGCCACAAAATTCAAAAATTGATTCTTATTATTGTGAGATGCAAAATTGTGACAATGTTACAATGCATTTCCTCCCTTATATGTGACATCATGAAATGGGTAAAAATTCTATACCATCACATATTAGTTTCATACGATACCATCATTTAAGTTAGTTGTGAGTTAGTGCGACAGTGATAATCCAAGTCTTATCAGTAACCTAATTTTGCTGCACATTTCAAAAAAAAAAATATACCTTTGTTTCATCAAACTCATTCAAGCAAGTGTCGTCCTATGTAAGAATCACCTTTGTTGATGTGATTAATATCCCTTATTTGGATACTAAATGGCAGGCCGTTACGTTTGTTTAAATATATTAAATAAATACTCCCTATATATAGAAATTTAAAAACTTAAAAGGAGGCATATGATTTTTAGAACCTAAGGCGTGCATAGGGTAATTTTGAAAAAAATTTTTTTTTCTAGTGGGGGAATTGCCCTCTTGGCCTCCTAGTAGCTCCGTCACTGAAGATGAGGTTGTATTCCATTGCCAATAATTGAAACCCAAGAGGTTGTATTCCATTGCCATAATTGAAACCCCCCAAAAAAAAAAAAGCTCCCATTTACAAAAAGAAAGTTCACAAAGTTCTCAAGAACCCAAACTAATTTGTTTTTACTTTTTACAAGCAGGATGTTTTTTTCATCTAGGTGGACTCCTTGGTTGTGTTTATATCCATACTTAACCCTTAAGTTGAAATACAGAGGAGAAACTACACTTGCTAACCATGAACTACTACAATACTTAAATCTTTTTATTTTCTGACAATTGAGTCTAATAGGGACTCTATGCCCAAAATCTGGATGCCATTGGCTGTGAATAAAGCTATCAATTACAACACCATTGCCCACCCATTTATCTCACTCACTCAAACTCTCACTACAAACTCCTCGCAACTACAATGGCAACCATCCCTTCCATATGGTTTACTATAGTTGGATTGACAGTGGAGCTCATCTAATATTAAATCCTACTGTTAATCCAAAGGCAATCCCAAACTAGGTCTGAAAAGAGGGTCCAAATAGCACTACTCTTTCATCAAATTGTTTCTTAGGCCACATTACTTTGTATATTTCTTTTGATTTTTTCAAAAATTGACATGAATTGTTTTACAAGCTTCAATGAAAATCAAATGATATGACATTCACAGGATAAGCAAAATTTTAATTTTAAATAAGTAAAAGAAAAACCAAAATCACTACCTAGTCAGTGCCAAATCTTTAGATCTCTATTTTTTATCTAAACAAAACGATGCTTAAGAAGGAGTTTTGAGAAACTTACCCATCAGCTTGATTTTGTAAGCTCAGCCCTGGTAAATCAGCAACTTGTCTCAGTGCTTCTCTCCACCCCACCAACTTGGTCATCCATTCTATTATCCTTTGATCATCTATCTCTCCCATGAATTTCTCTTCATGCTTCGAAAACGCTTCTGCAAAACTTCCTGTCTGCTCTCTAACTTGAGATGCTTGCACATCATAGAAGACCGGAAATACTTTATGGCCAACACTTTTCTTGCGCTCGAAAATTTCCACAAGTTCATCAAGGCACCGTGTTGAAAAAGCATAGTTTCGTGAAAAGACAATTATCGAAATCCTCGATTGTTCAATGGCTTTTCGAAACTGTGACCTGATATTTTCTCCTCTCTCAAGCTCATTATCAGCTCGGAATGCATGAATTCCAGCATGTACCAAAGCTGTATAGAGATGATCAATGAAGGTCTTGCCGACGTCTTTGCGTCGAAAACTTAAGAAGACATGATAAGTGCTTAGAGATGAGGAAGAAGAAGACCCTTGTGCTTCCCCAACAGCCATTGATGTAACCTATGGGAATGGGAGATGAATGATTAAAAGATGTACAACTGGTTAATGCACCAAATGCATAAATAGAAGAAGGAGAATTGACGAATCCAAAGTCAACGTAATTCAAAACAATCATCGATACAATCAAAGTCGAGCAAATCCAACATAAAAAACAAAGTTGGTGACGAAAACGCATTTTGCCCCCACTGTAATTTTCATAAGAATTGGGGTATATTTCATATTTTGTGAAATTTCAAGTTTTATGGAACTTGTCCCCAACTAACAAGAAGAGGCATGCCCCCCACCACCGCCCCTACCATCACCACCACACTGTCGCCACTTGCTTCATCCAAACCCACCTTCATAATCACCGCAACCTTAAAGATAGATATTGATGGGTTAAGCCCAAATAGTCCAATTTATGCATTAAAGTCCAACCCCGGTTGAGGAGCCCAACCTCATTGTGAATCCACCAAGTCCAAGACAGTCCAAGGCCGGTTAGACCTCTTGCTTAGCACGTCACCAAGAGACCACCAAGATCAAGACGGTCCAAGGCCAGGTAGACTTCTTGCTTAGCACGTCACCAAGAGACCACCAAGACCAAGACGGTCCAAGGCCGGTTAGACTTCTTGCTTAGCACGTCACCAAGAGGAGAGCACGGGAAGTTTATCTGCACCGCCAAAGGAAACAGCCCAAGGCCGGTTAGACTTCTTGCTTAGCACGTCACCAAGAGGAAAGCACGGGAAGTTTATCTACACCACCGAAGGAAGAAAACGGTCCAATCATTGACCACGTTTCATGAAGAGCTCCCCAACCTCTTCCTTCCGTTGAGGATAAGTCGCGATCTCCACCAAAGATAATCTCTAAGCTGCGATAAAGAAGCCTTGAGGATATGTCATGATCTCCACAAGAATGATCTCTTAGCTACTATAAAATGGCTCTAATCTGGGAGAGGAGAGACACATGCTTCATCAGAGACTTACAGAAGACGAACCGACTACCGGAGATTACTATTTTCTTTGATTCTCCATTCTCTCTCTCAAAGCTTGTATCTCCATTCTCCATACCTTTGAATCAATAAAATACCCGGCGACTGAAGCCATTGAAGAGTGGACGTAGGTCGAATTGACCGAACCACTATAAATTGTGTCTTCTTTAATTTCTTCATTGATTTCATTGCATTTATTATCTATACTTGACAGGTGGTGTGCAAAACCATTTTTGTGCATCATCAGTTTGGCGCCGTCTGTGGGAAACGACAAAATTCTCACTCCTGAACATTACGTCCATTAATTAATGGCGATCACTACTCGATCCATGAACCAACACGAAGACAATCCTCCACGAGAGGAGGAGGTTGTTCCCCCGCCTGCCAACCCTGTTCCGGATACTTTGCCCCGAATCCCCAACAAATATTGGAGACCATGCAGCAACTGGTTGCTCAAAACCAACAGTTACTGCAACTCATACTTGCTGGACAAGGAGGAGCACCACACGGAGGTGCACAACATGGAGGACCCCAAGGTGGAGCACCACACGGAGGTGCGCAACGTGGAGCACCACATGGAGGGCCCCACAGAGGTGCACAACATAGAGCACCCCAAGGAGCTCCACATCCTGAACATCAAGGAGCACCACGCCCTGTTGCTCCACGCCCAGGTGCCCCATTGGGCACCCCACTTCAGGAAGCCCAACATGAGGGAGCTGCACCTCCCCCTCCCCTTGCTTTCCACGGAGAGGACCCTTATCTCCAGGAGGATGAGGGTGAAAACCAAAGCATGGGGCATGGAAGCCACTTCCATGATCATTCCAGAGGAGCCCCCAATCATTGGGACGAGAAGATAAAGGAGGTACAAAATCAACTCGGTGATGTCTTCAACGCCATGAAGGCACAGGGACCCGAGACTGTTGACCACCTGGTAAGGCGTACTGATACCCCTTTCAAATCTGATGTAGCAAACTACCCCCTCCCTCAGAAGTTCAAAATGCCATCTGTGGAGACCTTTGATGGAACAAAGGATCCACTGGACCACCTCGACACTTACAAGACCTTGATGCAATTGCACAACGTACCAGACGAAATCATGTGCAGGGCATTCCCAACCACATTAAAGGGGTCTGCCCGACAGTGGTTTGCTAAGCTCTCCCCCGCCTCTATTGCCTCCTTCGCCGAGCTTAGCAGATCATTCGTCTCACACTTCATAGGAGGGCGTCGCCACCAGAAACCAGTTACGCACCTGCTTAGTATAAAGCAGGACCGCGAGGAGAGCCTGAGGAGTTACCTCACTCGTTTTAACGAGGAGGTACTCCAAGTTGATGAACCTGACGACAAGGTGACGATGACCGCTTTCTTGGGTGGCCTCCGTTCATCAAGTTTCCTTTTCTCAGTTCTGAAGCGCCCACCGAAGAGCATGCCAGAGCTGCTAGCCAAGGCCCAAAAGTACATAAACGCAGAAGACATTACAAGGGCCAGGCGGGGTGAGTCTTCCAGAGCAGGTGAGAAAAGGAAGGAAAGAGAGAAGGACGATAAGAAGGAAACCAGCAACAAACATGGCAGGACAGAGAAAGTCCCTGTCAAGGACCGGCTAGGTCCTGCTCCTCAGAGGAACCGTCAACCTTTCACTCCCCTCAATGCTTCCGTGGAACACATCCTATTCCAGATCCAGGATGACCCCGCGATAAAGTGGCCTGGAAAAATGAAGTCTCCTCCAAATCGCAGAAATCCTAACAAGTATTGCCGCTTCCATCGTGACCACGGGCATGACACCGACGATTGCTACGACCTCAAGAGGCAAATTGAGGAGCTCATCCAGCGTGGTCACTTGCGTCAGTACGTTGCTGGAAGGGAACGTGTACCACAACCTCACAACCAGGAAGATCAGCAGCCTGTGGGGGAAATCCACACTATCTCAGGGGGACTAGCAGGTGGAGGAGAATCACTTTCCGCGATGAAGGCCCATGCCAGGAAGGCAAGACATGTCTACGAGATGCGCCCATCTAAGGTGCCGAAGCAGGAAAGCGACGAGGTCATATCTTTTTCAAACAAGGACCTGGAGGAAATCCAACACCCCCATGATGACCCCTTGGTGCTCACCATGACGGTGGCCAACTTTCATGTGCACAGGATCCTGGTAGATAGTGGCAGCTCTGCAGATATCCTATTTGCAGAGGCCTATGACAAGCTCAACCTGGGCAGGGAGAGGCTACAGCCAATCAGGTCACCCCTCATTGGATTCTCAGGGGAAAAAGTGTATCCCCTTGGATCCATCACACTTCCCGTCACCGCCGGAGTAACACCCCGAAGCTCCACAGTCATGGTCAATTTCCTGGTAATAGAATGCCCGTCAGCCTACAACATCATATTAGGGCGACCAGCTCTTAACACATTAAGAGCTGTGCCCTCTACCTACCATCTCGTTCTCCGCTTTCCAACCTTAAATGGAGTCGGAGAGGTCAAAGGGGACCAAATAACAGCCAGAGAGTGCTATGTATCCTCTATGAAGGCTAGGAAGCCCCAAGAAGCATTGCAAGTTGAGGTCCTTGACCCAAGGGATGACTCCGCCACAGAAAGAGGAGAACCAGTCGAGGAACTCATCCCTGTGGTCTTAAAAAGGAGCACCCAGACAGAAGAATTTACATTGGCTCTTCCCTTTCTGAAGAGCTGGCTCCCCTGTTGATTGAATTTTTGGAGCATAATATGGACATCTTTGCTTGGTCGCATGAGGACCTTGAGGGCATCAACCCGGAAGTAGCTACCCACCACCTCAATGTCGATCCGCGGTACAAGCCTGTTCGCCAAAAGTTAAGGGGAGCCTCCACTGAAAGGGCCCAAGCCATGGACAAGGAGATTCGAAAGCTGGTTGATAACGGAGCAGTCAGGGAAGTGGCGTATCCAGAGTGGCTCTCCAACGTAGTAATGGTCACTAAGGCTAATGGGAAGTGGCGTCTCTGTGTCGACTTCACAGAACTGAACAAGGCATGCCCAAAAGATAGTTATCCACTGCCGCGGATTGACCTCCTCATCGACGCCACCGCTGGGCATGAGTTGCTCACTTTCCTGGATGCATACTCGGGGTACAACCAGATTAGCATGCATCCCCCAGACCAAGAGAAGACATCATTCATCACGCCAAAGGGGACATACTGCTACAGGGTCATGCCCTTTGGGCTAAAGAACGCTGGAGCAACCTACCAACGGCTGGTGAACAAGATGTTCCAGTCTCAGATCGGGCAAACAATGGAGGTGTACGTGGATGACATGCTGGTAAAGAGCCTTGCAGCAGTAGACCACATTGATCACCTCCAAAAAACTTTCAACGTCCTGAGGTCCTATCACATGAAGCTCAACCCTGAGAAGTGCGCCTTTGGTGTGGGGTCTGGTAAATTCCTGGGCTTTATGGTCAATCAGAGGGGAATTGAGGCAAACCCTGACAAGATCAAGGCCATTCTTGACATGAAGTCACCCTCTTCAACCAAGGAGCTCCAGCGCCTCAATGGAAGGATCGCAGCATTAAATAGGTTTGTCTCCAAATCTGCAGATAAATGTCTCCCCTTTTTCAAAACTCTCCGAAAAGCCTTTGAGTGGAAACCTGAGGCAGAGGAGGCTTTTCAAAAGCTCAAAGCCTACCTAGCAGCACCTCCCCTCCTGTCACATGCTGCCCCTGGAGAAACTCTCCATCTATACCTATCTGCTTCCCCATCAGCGGTAAGCTCAGTGCTCGTTAGAAACAACAATGGAGTGCAGAAACCAGTTTATTACGTGAGCAGGGCATACCGGGGGGCAGAGGTCAGATATTCAGCACTAGAAAAACTGGCACTCGCTCTGGTCACGACAGCGAGACGGCTGCGACACTACTTCCAGGGCCATCGTATGGTGGTCATCACCGACCAACCACTTAAAAGAATCTTGGGAAAGCCGGACGTGTCTGGAAGACTTCTTAAATGGGCAGTAGAACTCGGGGAATTCGACATTCAGTACCAACCTAGGACGGCCATCAAAGCACAAGCCCTAGCAGATTTCGTAGCTGAACTCACACCAACAGAGGATGGGAACAGTGAGGATCCCCAAATGCCCAACGGAGACATCAAAAAGCCTAACAAAGACCCTCAAGCAAGCGCCCAAGTCTCCTCCCTAGGAGCCCAAACAACTTTTCTGATGCCCAGGCACCACAGGCTGCACCTCTGGATGCCCAGGCACCACAAGCTGCACCTCAGGATGCCCAGACACCACAGGCTGCACCTCTGGATGCCCAGGCACCACAAGCTGCACCTCAGGATGCCCAGGCACCACAGGCTGCACCTCTGGATGCCCAGGCACCACAAGCTGCACCTCAGGATGCCCAGGCACCACAGGCTGCACCTCTAGTTCCTGCACCACAAGCTGCACCTCAGGATGCCCAGGCACCACAGGCTGCACCTCTAGTTCCTGCACCACAGGCTGCACCCTTGGATGCCCAGGCATCACAAGCTGCACCTCCGCATGCCCAGGCATCACAGGCTGCACCTCCCCGGTCTTCCACTTCAAATTCCAAATTCTCCATTCATCTGCTTTGGAAACTCTATGTAGATGGCTCCTCGACTAGTGAAGGAGGAGGAGCGGGCTTAATTTTGATCAGCCCAGATGGCACCACTCTCAGATATGCGATGAAGCTCCACTTTTATGCTTCCAATAATGAGGCGGAATACGAAGCCCTCCTTTCTGGATTAAGGTTAGCAATGGAAATGGAGGTTCAACACCTTGCCGCCTACAGCGACTCTCAGTTGATAGTCAATCAAGTGAGGGGCGAGTTCGAAGCCAAAGGAGCCAAAATGCAAGAATATCTCAACATGGCCAGAAACATGATCACAAAATTCCACTACTTCCAGATAAACCACATCCCCAGAGAGGATAATATGGCTGCCGACGCACTCGCAAAGCTTGCTTCATCCATGGAAGCCTCATCAGGGGAACCAGTACTAATTGGTCACCAGTGCGAGCCCAGCAGGATGGACATGGAGGCCACTAATGTTGACTGTGTATCCACCGAATCAGACTGGATGACCCAAATCAAGGCATACCTCCAAGAGGGTGTGCAGCCAGATGATCCCCTAGAGGCCAGGAAGCTAAGGATAAGGGCCTCCAAGTTTGCCATCTTGCAGGACACTCTATACAAGAGAGGTTATTCCTTACCATGGTTACGATGTCTTTCACCTGAAGAAGCCCACTATGCCTTCCGAGAAATCCACGAAGGGATCTGCGGGAATCACTCTGGAGGGCGTTCCCTTGCCCACAAGGCGCTCAGACAGGGCTACTTCTGGCCTACCATGATGAGGGACGCTCAGGATTTCTCCAAAAAGTGCGACAAGTGCCAACGCTTTGCCACTGTGCCAAGGCAACCACCCGAGGAGCTAACAACCATTTCAAGCCCATGGCCTTTCTCTAAGTGGGGCATCGATATCCTAGGCCCCTTGCCTCTCAGTAAAGGGCAGTGCAAGTTCGTGGTGGTGGCAGTCGACTACTTCACCAAGTGGTCAGAAGCAGAACCTTTAGCAAAAATCACAGACGCAAAGGTCAAAGATTTTATCTGGAAAAACTTGGTCTGTCGCTTCGGGATTCCCCATGCCATTGTCAGCGACAACGCCAAGCAGTTTGACAACAAGCTGCTGAACTCTTTCTGTTCTGACCTTCAAATAAAACAACCTCACTCCAGCCCGGCACATCCACAAGCAAATGGACAAGCAGAGGTCATGGTAAGAACCGTGCTACGCAATTTAAAAACAAGACTCGAAAAAGCAAAGGGCCTTTGGGTAGAGGAGCTGCCAGGTGTACTGTGGGCTTATCGAACCACACCAAGAACCCCTACTGGGGAGACTCCTTTTTCCCTCGCCTTCGGAACCGAGGCGGTCATCCCTGTGGAAATAGGGGTACACTCCCTAAGGGTCCAGCACCACGATCCCATCACCAACGAGGAAGGACTCCGTAGCAACCTCGACTTGGTGGAGGAAGCAAGGGAGATGGCTGTAGTCCGCAACGCGGAATATAAACGGCGCATGACAAGGTACTACAATTCGAGGGTGAAGCCCCGTTCTTTCCAACCTGGGGATTTGGTCCTCAAAAAAGTAATCCTCGCTACAAAAGATGCACGCGAAGGGAAGCTGGGACCAAATTGGGAAGGGCCCTACCGCGTAACAGAAGTAGTGAGACCAGGCACCTACAAAATCCAAGATTCTGAGGGAAAAGTTTTACTCCATCCATGGAATGCAGAGCATTTGAAAAGGTATTACCAATGACACCTTGAGAGCATCAAAGCAGTAGAAATTGGGACTTGATTTGATTTTTAGCGGTGTTACCCAAGATTTCAATGTATTTCTTATTTTTTATTTTTTTGGGAATTATTGCCCAATATCGCTTTTTATAAGCAATAAATTAATAAAATTTTCTATGCCATTTACTCCAAAAAGATTTCCTGTATTTCATTTCAAAGGAGTATCGGTACAAACATAAGGCCAAATACCGCCTTTTCAAAAAAAAAAAAAAAAAATCAAAAGTCCTAAATACTCTAACTGCTCTCATGGTCGTCCCCCACCTCCTCCTCATTGTCGTCAACAGCATCAGATCTCCCCTCATCACTGTCGTCAGTGGGCACGAAAGATGAGAAGTCAATATTAGGGAAAGCGGTAGAAACTTTCCCTCGGAGATCCTCGAAACCATCAATAAAAGCATCTGCAAGACCGTTCTCCAAGTCTTCCTCAGCACGGGAAACTCTCTCCCTAGCAGCCGTCAGCTTTGCCTCTGCAACAGCTGCCTCTCTGAGCATGGCCCTCCCATGGGCCTCTACAAGCTCAGCCTCTCTGAGCGTGCTCCTCTCGCGGACTGCCAAAAGCTCAGCCTCTAGCTTAGTGGCCCTCTCATAGGCTGCAACAAGCTCACCATCCCTGAGCGCGCTCCTCTCGTGGACTGCCAAAAGCTCAGCCTCTAGCTTAGTGGCCCTCTCATGGGCTGCAGCAAGCTCACCATCCCTGAGCGCGTCCCTCTCGCGGGCCGCCAGAAGCTCAGACTCTAAATTAGAAAACCTTTCATGTGCTGCCACAAGCTCACCCTCCCGGAGCACGTCCCTCTCACGGGTCACCAAAAGCTCAGAATCAAGCTCGACAATCCTCTCCTGAGCAGTAATAAGCTCCCTCTGCACAAGGCTAAGATCCAGCTTCAGCTTGTCTTGATTATAGGCCCTCGAAAGCAAGCAGATGGAGGAAGTCGAAACCTAAAAAAAAAAAAAAGGAGTCAAAAACACAGGAAACGACTGGAGAAAGGGAAATAGCAGACCCTTACCTTCCAAATACGTGTTGACGATATTATCAGTGCCCGAAGCGCTAAGCTCAGAAACTTCTGGCCCAAACACAAACCTCCCAAGCCTTGCCCTGATAGCTGCTGGTCTCCCCATCATAGCACCAGCCCAAATCGGCACTTGGTTAGAAGTTCCTGAACAAGGAGGAGACAAAGGAGGGGTAGCACGAGGAGAGGATAAAGGTGGAACAGATGTGCCTGGCAAGGAAGACTCTGGAGCAGCAGTTGGAGAAGTTGCTAGTTGAGAAGGAGCCACCGTGGAAGCCACATGGGGAGCATCATCTGTCCTTATCACTTTGGAAGAAGGAGGGCTCCTGCTAGAAAAACGGGACACCACCACCCTCTTACTCGCTGCAAGAAATAGAGAAGGGTCAAAAAAAAAAAAAAAAAAAAAAGGGGAGAGGAAACTAGCTCACCCTTTTTCTTCGAAGAGGAGCTGCCAGATTTCTGAGATGGAGCTACAGCTCTAGTATACTTGGGCAGGAGAACTCCCAAATCTTTGCAAGGGCAAGCTTTGACAGCCTCCAATTTCCACTCCTGGTCCCGGGAAAGCACAAGTATATCTACATAGAAAAAGTGAGCACACACAAAAAAAAAAAAAGAAGTGTGCAGCATACCGGGCTTTTTAGCAGCACCCCAATGTGTTGGCACCAAAACTCTGTCGGCTTCTGAAGCCCATTCTCCACCAATAAAGAAGAAACAAGATTTCCAGCCGCCGCAATTAGAGCACATCCCTATAAGCACTGTACCACTCCGCGCGGTAAAATAATACCATCCCCTATTTGGTGTAGGGGTTTCGCTCAAATTATATGCTGCATGAAACTCCATAGGGGAAGCATCCTCGTGGTGCACCTTTCTCCATAAGGCAAGAAAACCGAGCAGGACTCTCCAACCGTTGGGTGCTAGTCGCCCCGGGGTCAAGGAGAAGTAATGCAAAACTCGACAAATGGGGGAAGACATGGGAAATCTTAACCCAGTCTCAAGCATCTCCTCGTAGACGACAATATCCCCGGAAGAGTCATCGCAAGCAAACTCGCCCAACTCAGCCCGACGGCACAACACGGTCGGAGGGATGCGATAAGTAAAAACAACCTAGAAATATCTTCATCTGAACAGAACAAACTACGAAGGGTGCTCACCTTAGACCCGTCATCATCGGGTCCCACTTTGCTATTGCGTTTCTTCTTCCGGGGCCTTAAGGAGTAGTCCAAATCATCATTGGGAGAGTCTTGAAGAACTTGAATCGGGGGAACTACAACAAGGGCTTGATCATCAAGGGCAGCATCCAAAGCTTCCCTACTGCTTGCAATTTCTAGCCCAACGCCTGAAAGTGTGCCTGACTGCCGTTGCTCATCAAAACAAAGTTGCCCAGTAGCTTGAAGGGTGCTTGACCCTTCAATATTACACAAAGCAGAATTTTCGGCGCAAAAATCAGCACCTAAGGCGCCCAAATCAGCACCTCGAGTGAGAATCGGATCAGCCCGTGCTCCCAGGCCACTGCCTAGCTCTCCCTGACAAACCTTGGACTGATTTTCAGCGCCCCTCGATGGAAAAATGCTGCTGCCCAGCGTTACAAAGCTGCCCAGCGCAGCAGGTCTGAAGCTGTCCGGGACAGCAGAAGCAGCAGCTAGGCTGCTGCCCAGCGCACCTGGGCTGTCCAGGACAGCAAGGCCAGCGCCCAGGCAGCTGCCCAGCGCGCCTGGGCTGTCCAAGACAGGAGGAGCAGCGCCTAGGCAGCTGCCCAGGCCCCCCGTGCGCGCAGAGCAGCCGCCCAGGCCCCCAGCGCGCGCGCGTGCGCTGCCCAGCTGCGCGCCTGCGCTGCCCATCTCCCCTTCCAGCGTGTCGTCACTGCCCAGGCCCCCAGCGCGCGCAGAGCCCCTGCCCAGGCCCCCAGCGCGCGCGCGCGCTGCCCAGCTGCGCGCCTGCGCTCCGCAGCCGGGCGCCCAGTGCGCCTTCGCTGCTATCCAGCCGTCTCCTTGCGCAGCCCAAGCCATTCCTCGCGCCGCCCATCTCCCCTTCGCTGTCCAGCTTTTCAATTTCAGATCCACAACTTTCTTCAACCTCCACCAATCCCTCTTCAATCGACATTGTTCACTTGAGAAGCTCAACTAGCAAGGAAGAAATCACACTCTTGAAAGGATTCAAGGAGAACACACACTTTGGCTTCAACAAAATGGGTAGGACTTGAATTCCCAAAATTTTCAAGAGGTGGGTGCTCAACCTTAAAAATAAGTGAAGTGGTAACATGAAGAAGAAGAAGACTATATTTATAGTCTAGGGTTTTTTCAAAAAGAGGAAAAAAAGCCCAAATTGACTATTATGGGCTCTCTTCAAAATAAAGTAGGCAAATAGAAAATTATGGGCCCTCTTCAAAACAAAGTGGCCAAAAAGAAAGTTATAAGCCATTTTCAAAACAAAAAGGCCAAACAAAATATTATGGGCCATATTTAAAATAAAGTGGAAGAGACTCAAAAAAAAAAAAATGTAATCAATGCCTCCTTCTCCAAGTCTCCTTGGACATGGGGCTTTGGGGGGCAAATGATGGGTTAAGCCCAAATAGTCCAATTTATGCATTAAAGTCCAACCCCGGTTGAGGAGCCCAACCTCATTGTGAATCCACCAAGTCCAAGACAGTCCAAGACCGGTTAGACCTCTTGCTTAGCACGTCACCAAGAGACCACCAAGATCAAGACGGTCCAAGGCCAAGTAGACTTCTTGCTTAGCACGTCACCAAGAGACCACCAAGACCAAGACGGTCCAAGGCCGGTTAGACTTCTTGCTTAGCACGTCACCAAGAGGAGAGCACGGGAAGTTTATCTGCACCGCCAAAGGAAACAGCCCAAAGCCGGTTAGACTTCTTGCTTAGCACGTCACCAAGAGGAAAGCACGGAAAGTTTATCCACACCACCGAAGGAAGAAAACGGTCCAATCATTGACCACGTTTCATGAAGAGCTCCCCAACCTCTTCCTTCCGTTGAGGATAAGTCGCGATCTCCACCAAAGAAAATCTCTAAGCTGCGATAAAGAAGCCTTGAAGATATGTCATGATCTCCACAAGAATGATCTCTTAGCTACTATAAAATGGCTCTAATCTGGGAGAGGAGAGACACATGCTTCATCAGAGACTTACAGAAGACGAACCGACTACCGGAGATTACTATTTTCTTTGATTCTCCATTCTCTCTCTCAAAGCTTGTATCTCCATTCTCCATACCTTTGAATCAATAAAATACCCGGCGATTGAAGCCATTGAAGAGTGGACGTAGGTCGAATTGACCGAACCACTATAAATTGTGTCTTCTTTAATTTCTTCATTGATTTCATTGCATTTATTATCTATACTTGACAGGTGGTGTGTAAAACTATTTTTGTGCATCATCAGTTATGAATCGGGAATAAATTAACCGAAATCAAACAAAAAAATTAGAGGGAAAGAAGAGAAAAGAAGAAGAAGGGGAGCAGCCAAACCTTCCGGTGGAACCTTAATGGACAAAATATTGATATATTTACTTAGGTCTCCCGCCGGTGCTGAGAAAGAGAAGGGATGAGAAACAATATATATAACTTAGAAATAAACCGACTGATGTGTGAGAACTGAGAAGAGAAGAGAGAGGCACAAAAAGGACATAGAAAGAAGGGAATAGAGAGAGAACAGAGGGAAGCATTATAAAAAAAGAGAACATAAGTTGGTGGAGGGGATTGGATTTTACTTTATTCTTTAAATTATTACCTTTTTTAACATTACTCTCTCAACTACTTTCATTATTTTATATTCTCCCAATTATAAATTTCTGTTATCTTTTTGGACAAAAATTATAGATGTGTAGGGAAAAAGTGATTTTAATTACATAGTTTAGAAGTAAAATAATTAGAATAATGTGAAATTAATCACATAGTTAAGAATATAATATTAAAAATATGATAGTAGAGAGAATTAAGTGAAAAAAAGTCATAGTTAAGAAGTGAAAGTGTAATTTAACCCATAAGAAAATAAAGGAGAATAAGTACGGAATAAAATAAAGAAATTATTTTCTATGATATGCAGACAATATTATTTTGACGTAATTCAATGCATTTATTTAATTGAAAGTGATGTTAAAAAAAAAAAAATTGAAAGTGAGTTTTATTTAATATTAAAATTTATAATTAAATAATTTAATGAATGTATTGAATTAGGTCTTTAATTACGTCCTTAAATTAGTCCCTACAACATTATTGTTGCTAAATAGGTAAAAAAGTTGCACGTTGTAATGAAATTTTTTTTTTTTTAGTTTAACATTCGGGGTATCTGGATTAACTTATAAGCACATCCACTAATCTCCTTTTCGATTCGGTTAAAGACAGATAATCCATGTTGAGATTAGAGAATTAATGAGAGATAAATCACTCGTGGTCTGACTTCAAAGAGTTAACCAAAATTCAAATTCATGACATTCGAACTCAGGACGCTTGAATTTATAAATCGCCTTTGTTATTCTGTTCAACTATTTAGGGTTATGTTGTAACGAATTCTCTATGCCAATGTGAAGCTGTGTTTTTTTTTTTTTCCCTCGAAGTGATCAATGTTAAGCTGTTAAACTAAAAATTCGTGGTACAGAGCGGGTTAAACCCAAAAGGTTAAATCGAGGATGGGTTTATGTTTAATTTCAGGTTTTACTTGAATATTGAATTTTTCTGAGTAAAATTCTTGTTAACTAGATCAAATTACAATCTCACTTGTGGATAGATTTATTATTTATAGAAATCGGAGAAATTTGTGGCGATTGCCTTTTGTTCAGCTCGCAAATAAGTATTAGAAAGTAGTGGTTTTGTAGAAAAATATTAACATTATAATTTAAGTTTTTTAGTTAGTTTTGGGCTGCCTCCACTCCGGGCATTGTCTGGCCTTGCCCCTGGATTTGCCCACTGAAAATTTTCGAACCTTGATCTCTAGTAACTTGACAAAATTTTACACAGACATACCTTGATGGAATAGTATGTGTGGATGAATTTAAATAGTCAGATATGAATCATTATTTTTCACATATAATCTAAATGCTCGGGTTTAAATTTAAATATATCAATATCCAATCTAACACTGATTTTAGTTGCATATATTTATATAGAATATAATGAGTGAAGATCAACCATGACCTTATAAAATAACGTTGAAATTTAGTTAGAATTTGTTAAAATTGAGCTATTAGGATGGAATCACAATTTTAATTTTTAAAGGATCAATCAAATCTATCAAATTATCAGATTGGATTCAAAATGAATTATTAAATCGAATTCAAATCAAAATCCATGTCGGACTATTCAATAGTTTTCAAAGCTGTGACTTGTTATTTTCTCCTCCCTCAAACTCATTATTAGTTTTAAATGCATGAATTGGTGCCGACACTAAAACTGTATAGACATGATCGATAAATGTCTCGTTGATGCCTTTCAGAGAAATATATAATGAAATTTAGCGATTGTTTCATAAAACTTAGTCAATATGTAAATATAATTTCCTAAAACTAAATTGAATTGAGTTATTAGGATTTAATTGAATATTTTATTAGAAAAGTATTCAACATGGATTGTGAAAATAATATCCGTCTAATTATCGGATTAAATTTCTTACATTGAACTGGAATTATTATTATTTTTTTTTGGCTGCTAAAAAAAAAAAATTGGATGAAACCCACCCCTTTAACAGAGAACTAATCATTTATTTCGTTTTTCAAACTAAGCTCGACTCTCTTAACCTATTGCCCTCATTTTACTTTGGGTGAGAATATTTTCACCTCACAAATCTATATTTTCACTCCATTTAATTTCTTATTATTAAACTATTATGTCCACATTTTTTATACCTACCTCATTAATAACTAAACTCGCTCCATGTAACATACATCCCTTTTAATAAATAAACTCACTTTATGTTTTGTCATAATTAGAATTTTATTTTTTATCTCATCTCATGCACTCACAATTTTTATTACAATCTCACAATTTTTTTTTTAAAAATGAATTTTTTTAGTGAGATACAAATTAGTATTACTTCTAAATTTAATTTATGTTTGATTTCATGTTTGTTATATGAATTTCCATTATTTTCGGTATATTTTAATATCTCTGTCAAACTTAATAATTTTTTGTTTAGAATTTATATGTGTGTGTGTATATATATATATATAATTTTCAGTTTTGAGTCTTAAAATTTTACTTGTTTTTTTAATCTTTACTTGCTTTTTTTTCCTTCTTGTTTCGGTTTGCTTCTTTCTTTCTATTTTTTCTTTGTTTTATTTTTTTTTCTTTTTTCTTGTTTCGGTCTACTTCTTTTTTGTTCTTGTTTCTTTTTTTACTTTTTTCCTTTTTCAACGTGCTTGTTTTTTTTCTTGTTTCAGTTTTGTTTGGTTCCTTTTTTTTTATTTCGTAAATATATTTATGCATTCAAACTAATTGTCTTCTTTCATTATTTTTTTTACTATGACTTTTTTCATTAAATGGATATACATAAAATGAGTGAGCTTACCTATTAATGAGACGTATGTAACATGAGGTGGACTTAGTTACTAATGAAGTAGATATAGAATGAGCAAACTTAATAATTTGATAATGAAAAATTAAATAGAATAAAAATAAAAATTTGTTCGACGAGAATAGTCCCACCCTTTACTTTGTTACATCAACTATTGATTCCAACATATCGCACTTTTAACCCCTCTATCGCGTATACAACTCTACCTTTACCACCATCGGAGACCGAAAAAAAGGTAAGAGTCGTATTTTCACTGGCATTGTTGATTGAAAGAAAATTGCGAAATCAGAGGTGGATGTCCGATGACTTTTAAGTTGCGTTGAATAAAGCACAAGGTGGATATGCAACAAGCACAAAATGTCTCCTTATTTTAAGACCACCTTGCAGCGTGCATGTAATCAAGTGTAAATAGTCAAACATTTTGTTTGGTAGATGGATCTTTTGAACAACATGATTAGAGGTAGTCAATTTATCATTGGTCTCTTTCAAAAAAAAAAATTTATTATTGGTCACTTCTGCATTTTGATATTTTTTTTCTATGTTTTGATATATCGTTAGATCATGATTACATTAAACAATTATATATATTGCACTTTTGAATAACACATTTATAACAAATCATATATAGAAGTGTTCATATTGTGATAGCTCACAAAATATAGACACACAACATTCTGTGAAACAAATCACATCTCGACATGACTGAGATCACATCCTTCCTAGATGAGAGGTATGAACCTGTCATATTAGTGTCAATCATGGTGTCATTTTTCGTATCATATAATTTTTGGTACGTGATGTGTTCGTATCAATTAAAAACTATTTAACTCTACAACATCTCATATAATAATATGTAAAAAAACTTTAAAAAAATTTATAAACTACATATTTTCAACCTACATTACCCATCAATTGTTTTATTCGTATCTAACCTTATTTTGACCTATTTATCATTCGTATCAATTAATAGTGTCGTGTTTGGATTTTGTGTCAAGTCCAATACATGTCAATGAGAAAATTTGACACTCCTCCTATCAGTTGTCCCTAAACCTCGTGATGTTACTCTTATCTTGTAGACAAGAATCCTATACTCCATAAATGAATGTGAGCTTCCTATGTCATGTTTGTCGTGCCCCATCCCGGTCTCTCAAAGGTGAGACGTGATTAAATTTTTGATACAATTATTTATAATTACTATAATTTGAACTAATCAAACATTAAATAATTTCACAACTGCAACAACACCACCCATCACCTTAGTCATTAAGCATGATGATAAAACATGTATCATAACCTATACCATATATAAAACACCTATGTCAATTGTTTGTTTTTTAGGTTATAGACATATACAAAATCTCACACCCACATAACATACATCACAAAATATGCTTGTTGAGTTTGTTTACAAATACTCTCTCTATTCCTAAATATTTGTCATTTTACATAATTTTTTTTGTTCCATAATATCTGTCGTTTAATGAAATCAAAGCATAATTAATATTTTTTCTTCCAAATTTACCCTTAACATTTCAATGCATTAGATTAGGTGGAGGTTAAGTATCTTTCATATTCTTTTCCTTCTCAATACGTATCAAAAAAGGGTATTTTAGTCTTGTGTAATTATATTTTACTCGTATTAGTGCTATTTAATAGCTTCCTTAATTCCTGTGCAAAAATCTTAAACGACAGATATTTAAGAACAGAGAGAGTATATACTAATAACCTGCCATAATAATTTCTCACAAATATAATATACAACTTAACTATTAGTCATACAGACACTCAACTTGAGTGATATCACACTAATGTTGTACAAGACTCAATCAATTAGACAGTGGACTAGTCTGCATCTTCCTCTAGAATACTTAAAAAGGAGAAGTTATAAGGTGTGAGCTAAACCACGTGCTTAATAAGTATACATGCTGTATATGAAATGTAAATGATAGTAATACACTGAAGTAGATAGATACTATGTAGATACACGTATTAAACAATAATATCAATTCAATTCCAATGAATTCACAAGCCACATCACATCTATACTCCCCCTCATCAGGTAATCGATCCCACATGGATCCGTGTCTCCCGAACCTCCCGAGAACACCATAGTTTTAGCACACCACTGCACGCCAAGTGATCAGGCATCGACGCCCTTGTCTCAAATAGTGCGCCACATTCTACAATACACAATACACAGTACAAAGCATCATTCAATCAAATAAGGATGTAGCACATAATCTTGGAGAATTGCTATTAAATTCTATCACTTACTATCATCTTATAATAACATTTTTAAAACATATAAAGATATATAGTCACCTCAAATGTACAGATCTACGGCCCTTCGGTTCTATCGGTGGATCCTTTCGGTGTTAACGTATCTGTTTCAACACCAATTGTCTCACCCGTTTCACCTAACACATTTGTAATTACAATATAAATATTTTTATTATATTTAATAGTTAATCATGCACTAATACATGCAAAATGATGCACCCCAAAGTGTCTCGGTAACTTCGGTTACTGCACTATCTACTCAGATACTGGCACTTTTGTTCTAAGGATTACATTTTCTCCCCAAATTCCAAAATCACTCACATTAATCACAATTAAGATTCAGTAGGTAAACACATTGACCAGGGGGCCTATTTTCACACATTTCGATCCTGAATCTTAAAAACTGCACTTCCGACATTTTATACATTTCGCATCAGATATTAGATTCATTTATATTCGTAATTCACATTATCACATCAAGCATCATTTAAAAATATAGCATGCAAAAATTCAGGTCATTTGGATTAAAATTTACATATGTGATAATAACATTTATAAATCGGGGTTTCTGTGTTATCGACATCTATTTCCAACATCTATCACATTTTTCTTTTAACACAACCACACTTAAACAATTTAATCATACAAAACAGGCTCTTCCTTGAACCCTTTAACTCCCTATTTCACTCCCATAATTTCGGTTCCAACTTAGCCCACGAAAAGCATCTCGAGTTTTCATTTTTCATACTTTTCTCACACCCCATTGTATACCTATTTTAAATCCATTCTTAAAAGCCCCTAAATTATGTTAACTCATGTAATTAAACTCATACAAGATCTCTTTTAAACTTAAAATAAAATAGCCCACCAAACAATCTATGAGATTAACTAAAACAGCTCATTAAAATTAAAATAAAATAGCTCATATATTTAAATTAAAACAACCTACTAATTTGAAACAAACCAGCCTACACATATACATACATAGTAAAATTTATCTCACACATGCTTAAACTTAATCCCACATACCTTGATTTTTCTTTCCCTCTCTTCCTCCTTGCTTTCGGCTCAAAGGAACACACACAACTACATTTTTTTTCCTTTCTCTCTTGCTCTCCTCACTCACGATTCCAGAAACCAGAACACACACACACACATGTTCCATTTTCTTTGTTTTTTAGTCTCCTTCTCTCTCGGTTTTTCAGTAAATCAAGAAAATACACACACACACACACATTGTTTTGTATTTTAAACACACGCACATTTCTACACCTTAAGACACACACACACGACACACACACACCCAGCCACCTTACTTGTCTAATGACTCACCAATTTCATAATTAAACATGTGCAAAGTTAATTGAATAATTACACTTGCTCCCCCCAAGTTTTAAGTGATTTCGTAATCGACCCACTAATATTTTCACACATGAAATTCCTATAAATGGATCTCACTAATACATCCCTAACGGGGTCTACATACCCAATATATGCTCACTCACATCATTCCTATGAAAGATTTAATTTAATTAACCTTTTAATAATTTTACATAATTGTAATTTAGTTCACAAAATTATGCTAATATGCATGCAACACATGTTCGGGTCTCACAATGTTGCACTATAAGTCATGCGATGAGAGGGTGGACTTTGTCTCTCTACGCCACCTTCAATATCCACAACTCCACCCTCTGTCTAGATATGATCATCTGGTTGGTGAAAAGTGCATTCAATTGTCTCCACCTTCTCGAGAATATTTTTCTTCAAGATTGGTCCCTTCATTGTTAGGTAATTCGAGTTTTCTCACTCCAACTATCTTTTTCTCATCTCTTTTCGATACTCAACTCCAATTTCATTCCCCATATATATATATATATATATATCAACCCATTGATTAACTGATTTAGTTAGTGAATTAAGATATGGTTGAACCTGTTAAGGCAAAATGTCACACCCTGAACCCGATTTTGTATAGGTTTGGTTAGGGGCAAGTTAGGAATGAATTCATGGGTTGGCACTCTAATTACATGTGTTGATTATTTTTTATGATGAATAAAAATAAGATTATATTCATTTATATTTATTAGATCGAGACCATTATAAATACTCATAGTAGACTAACACAAAATCAAATTAAGAATACAAACAAAAAACTATAAATATGTAAATCAACGTCAATTGCAAAAACTATAACAAAATAAGAACCACTAATTAAAGATGCAATTATTAATAAATTGGAGCTCATATTATAAAAAAAAACTACTTTTGGGTTTGTTTTTAACTTTGTCAATCCTTCCACTGATTTCGTTAGGTGACAATAATATTGATGGTGTACTAAATGCGATTGAACAAATTATTTTGATAAAGGGTTATAGCAGAACTACAAGGCTCTAGTGATTCTGATCAAACAAATTTGAGGGTTTGGAGGGAGAGATTACACTATAGAATTATAGTGGTTCACCAACTCGAGAGTTCGGCTAATCCACTCTTTAAAGGAGTCTTTTTCTCCTGATATTTTTATTCAAGATGGAGAGTAGATTACAGGATCCCCTTTTGTTTTAAATGGATCACCTGCCCCATAGTGAAGGCTTTGTATAGTATTTATAGCCTAGTCCATAATTCTAAGGTGTATGCGGTGAGATCTTTACCTTTCCTTCATAATATCTTACTTGATTCTAGGCAATGGTTGTGGCAGTCGATGGTCCTACGCATAAACTGGCGCTTACTGTCGTTGAGGAGGCTCGTTGTGGTTGCCAACTATCTTCCACACATTCTCTTCAAGGTGCAGTTCGGGGGGTGCCAGATCTGGGTTGTTGAGCTCAAGATCTCCTAGCTAGGCTCCCATCCTGAACTCCGCTCCCGAACTCAAACGAGAAATTTCTTCTAGGTACCATCAGTTGCCCCCCAGTCCCTGGTCAAAATGGATTTTAGTAGGGGCTGAGCTAGGGCTGGACCGAGGTAGATCTCCATACATCAAACTCGATTGGCGCGCAAAGAGATGTTTATGATATTTTGCATAATCATTTCCTCATTTTTCGTGCACATTTCGTGCTTCAAAGACCCACGTACCCCAAGCTTTAAATGCACTTTGGGTAACAGAAACCGTCTCATTTCTTCATTTGTCTTCTCACCTTAGGCTTGGCCTCATCTCTTCCCTTGCGATTCTTGCATTCTCAGTTCGCCTAAGGTTTTGTTGGAAGAAATTTTTTCAATTTGACTCTGAAGGTTCTGCGAGGCTTCCTTTCCGATTCCGCATTAGGCTTTGGTTCTTCATTTCACCCTCGATTAGGTATGCTCTTTGGCTCTTACTTCTTTCTTCTTTTTGGATCCCTCGAATTCGAGGTGATTATTGCATTTTTGGACCTTTCATTTTTGCTATTTTAGGAATTGGGATCGCTCCTTGTCTTATCTTCCCCTTTTTCTGAATCCTTATTCCACAACTAGGATCTTCTTTGTTGGTCGCTGCTATCTCGACCCCTGGACCCTTAGGGACTATTTTGCTAGCGTTCCTCCTCTTTATTGCTCTTTCAGACTTCCTATCTCTTGTTCAATCATGTCTATTTCTTTTGAAAACAGTCCCTAAGGGTCCAACTTGTCCTCCTCTTTATCGCTCATGAGAGATAGGTCTCCAGAGGTTGAGGAGGATGAGCTGGGTAAGGTTGGTGATGAAATAGATAATTTTCCTAGGATTAAAGCTATAGAGATGGCTAAGGTTCCACAGGTTTCACCAGGGACGTCTCCTTCCAATCCTAAGTGGTCTCGAAAAGGAAAAGCTAAAATGGGCTCAGGTAGTGCTAAAGTCTCTAGGCCTGTTCCTCGTACCTTAGACCTCATTGGTCATAGTGTGGTCACTCCCTCTTTTATGAAAGTCCTGTCTTCTAGGTTTGGATTTTTTGAGGGCATGTGCTACTCGATTACTTCTATTGATATTAGGTATGATTCTGAGGTCTTGAAGAAGACCTGTTTCTTCGTAGCTTCTGTTGAGAATGGGCTTAGGTTCCCTGTTCATCCTTTATCAAGTCCTTCCTCCAACATTTCAATGGCTGCCCTACTCAAATCTCTCCCAATTTTTGGGGTATCCTAGTTGGCCTTCTCGTCTTCTTTAAGAAAAACTAAATCGGTACCCCTACAGTTCCTTTACTTATGAAATTCTTCCATGTCAAGTTTCAGCTTGACGATTTTTTGTACATTTCCAAATGGGTGAATACCCCGGCATTGATTACTGACCTGCCCAGCTCATAAGAATTGGAAGAAACAATTCTTCTTTGTGTTAGAGAAGACATCAGAATTTAACCTGAATGATGCCACTGATACTGGTCTTGTCCCACGCTCTTAGGCAGGTCCTGATAACCTAGTTGAGTCCTTGTTCTGGGTAGGCTCATGTTGCCTCCTCTTATTGTTTTATTCACTGATCTCATTTCTTTGGGTTGTTTCAGGTATTCGGCCCGAGCTGGGAGTTGAGGATAGGCTTTTTTTGATAGGGCTCAAAGATTGCAGTCTAGAGAAGTATTCTAGTTTGATTAAGCATTCTGAACTTACCAAGCGAGATTTCATCCCTCTCGAGGTGACAATTGAGACCCCTATTTCCCTTTCTATTGTTAGAGTAGAGGAAGGGGCAGGTACTACTTCCTTCTTATGCCTTCAATTTTTATCTCATTCTTCCCTCCCTCCTTTCTAATTTGTTTATCATGGGTTTTTAGTTTCTACATCAATGAAGCCATCTACCTAGGATTTTAGGGCAAAGATCAGTCAAATGAAGAAAACTAGGACTGGAGGCAAGCGTAAGGCAGAGGTCGGGTCGAGTAGTGATGTTGCCCCTTCAGCCAAGGTGTCGAGGTTGGATGTGCCTCCTGCTTCTCCTCCCTTACCCTAAGTGGCCCTTGTTCCACCGCAAGGTTTGCCGAAGGTCATTCAGGCCTCTCTTCCTCAAGGAAATTTACCTACCTTTTCTGAAGGAGTTTCTAAGCTAGGTGTAGTCCCGACTTCTCCCTCTTTAGTAGATGTTGAGAGAGCCTTGGAGACTATCACCCGCATTTTGTCTGGGTCTACCTCCCTTGGGCCGGCTGAGGGTTCTTCTTAACTACTTCTTAAGGTTCCCAGGCTGGGAAAGAGAAGCACCCCAAGGTCAAAGACAAAGGCTTTCTCATGAATACTGTGACATGTGCAGCGGAGGCCATTGCCTCTATTATCCCAGAATTTGACATTTAGAGGGCTATCACCATGCCCCTTGGATCTTTCATCTCCACCGCCCTGTATGGTGCTACTTTGGTAAGCTATTGACTTCTCAAATTCTACTTTTATCTTGCGTCATTCCTTCATGCTAATTTTAGCCTTTGGGTTGTGCTTGCTCCTTGTTGGCCATTCACATAAGTGGTTTGCTAAAGCGGATCCAAGCTCTGAAAGGTCTGCCAAGGCATCAAAGACGTTTGAGCTCAAAGCTGCTAAGTTGTCCTCTGCTAATAAAAACCTTAAAGCCTAGGTTTAGGATTTACAGGCATAGGTAGATAGGTAATCTTCCATCATTAAGGATCTAGAAGCCAAGAAGGAGAAGGCTGAGGATGACAGAAAGAAGACCAAAATGGAGCTTAGGAAGACCAAGGAGGATCTTTAGCTGAAGAATGATGACTGGATCAAGGCCAGCCAGGAGGCCTTCGAGGTTTTTGGCTCTTATAGGGGCATGAAAAAGGAATATGACGTTCTGGCAGAAGTGAGTGATGCTCTTTAGAGTGAGCTCGAGGTGTAGAAGGATGCTTTGGTCAACAAATTGGCAAATGATGCCACTACCAAGTTTGTTGTTGGGCATCTTATTTTTAAACATCAAGCCATGCGTAGGTATCCGGACCTAGATTTTGACTTTGTGTCTTCTTCTGATGAGGAGGAAGTGTCAGGTGCTGAAGAAGGGACTGGGGCTTTAGCTCCCTCAGTTTCTAAACTTGTTACTGAAGGCACTGAGGTCTCCCCTGCTCCAGCTATCCCTATTGTCCTTATCTCTGATCCTACTACCGGTGTTGCTGATCTGCCCCCTGCTCCACTGAGGCCTCTGGAAGTATTCTCCCTTTTGGCAATGATCCTACCAACCTCATGGCTCAGGCTTCTGGGTTAACCTTTCCATCCCCTGAAGTTCAGTTTCTTGCTCCTGTTTTGCCTGAGGTCTTTCTTTCTTTACTTGTTCTTGAGCCTTTAGAGCCTTCTGATGCCGATCTGCTAGACAGTTCTTCTACTCCTAATATGGATACCTAGGATCTTTTTCTTCTTTTTTTTTTGAGGAACTTCTATTTGTTGTTATTTTCTGTTTTTCATACTTTGGAAAATGTAGATATGGTTTGCTTTTTGAATTGCTGCATTGTTGTACTTCTTCTTATTGTGCTGTGTTGTGCACTTTGCTATGTTTTTTGCCCCTTACTTCGAGGAGAACTTAGTTCTTCTTGAAGTAGAATTGTTCCCTTTGTTAAAGAACCGAAGAGCTAAAGAGTTGTTGAATGGCTGAGGTCTTCTTGAACTAATCCGAGCTCGCAAATCTAAGCTAGCACAGCTGAACCAGCAGAACTAAACACCAACTCTCTCATTGTTGCGTGTGCCCACCTACTTTCCAAAAATATAACTACCGTAATGATTATGAAAACCCAAAGTGTGGGGGCATCCTTCTGTCTTCCCATATTTCTTGTCCCTTTAAATTTGAGATTTCTTGAAGTTTCCTTAAACTTCGGACTTCCTATTGCATACGAGAGTGGGGGTTTCTTGATTATCTTTAAGCTTTAGAATTTCTTCTTGTCTGTCATTCTTGGGATTACATTTTCAGAATTTCTTTCTCTCTGTATTCCCTATTTTTCTTCTGATTTCCACCGGCTGCCTCTCCCTCTTCTCTGTTTAAACAACGAGCCTCTACTGGGATCGATTGGAGGTGGCATTCCAATTACTTGGTTCCATCGGTGATAACATCCTTAGATTTGGATGGGATTAAGAGGCGGTTTCTTCCTCCTGTAGACTTGTCTCTGCGAGTCCCAAGCCCTGATAAATCCTGCAACTTCCTTTCTCAGGGGGAGGTTTGTTTCTTTGAAGGCGCCTTTGAGATGGGCCTTTATCTCCTCATCCACCCTTCCATTGGGTGGATCCTTGCCTATTATAGTTTGTGCCCTTCTTGCCTCTCTCCTCGAGCGTGGGCGCTATGATTAGCTTTTTTTCTCTTTTGACATATGCAAGGCAACAGTGAGTTCCCCACTGTTGTCGAGTTCCTCTACTTCTATGAGCTCGAAGAGGACGAGCTCTCTTGTTTCAGTTACTTCAGATGGAGGTGTTTCTTCGAGTCCCCGCGGCTCCTTGAAATTCCCTTATCTCCTAAAGGGTGGGCCCAACCCTTTTTCTTTGCCTCTGGAGATTCTTAGAGGTCCACTCAGCAACGCTGTGTGCAGTCTAGGGTTCCTCGTTCCTAGGAGAGTTTTTCTTACAAGTGTAGAGGTTTAGGAATCTTTTCTGTTAGATTCATGGTGATTGGTTTCTTATAATGCTTTCGTTGTGTAGGTATGCCCAGCTTGATCCCGATAGAGCTGCTAAGGATCGATCAGGTGGCCCATGTTGAGCCTGTCCCCTTTTCAGAGCTTGTCACGCTAGAGAACCTCTCCCTATTCAGTGTTGTTGCCACTACCTTTGAATTCACCTCCTTCCTAGTTTCTCCTGAGTCTTCCCCTGTTGAGTTGGATGAAGACAGGGATGCTACTACATCCTCCAGAAAGCGCAAGAGGAGTGACTCTTCTTCTCAATCAAATGGCTCTTCCTTTGGTGTCGTCTTATTTTCTACTACTGGGATAAAGCTTTCAAAAAGGCTTATCGAGGTAGAGAAGGAGTTGATGAACTAAAGGAAGAGAACGCTTGCTTGTGGGCAGTGAATGCATCCTTGGAAGAAGAGGTTGCTGAGCTAGGGAAGATTAGGACTCTCCTTATTTTTCCTTCTTTTTCTTTCCCTGCCATGCTTTGATGAATGAGAAACTTTGTCTTTCTATTTTGCTTATTTTCTTGTAATTTTCCTTTAATAGTGGCAGTTCTTTCAAACTTATGAACAGTAGAGCCTAACGCTGGTTTATGGGTTAGACCGAGCTCTATCTTTTAGTTATGAGCTAAAGAGATCATCGTTTATTTACGAGCTGACGAGCATCATTTATTTATAAGTTGATGAGCTCATCGTTTATTTATAAGTTGAAGAACTCATCGTTTGTTTATGAGCTGAAAAGCTCATGATTTATTTGTGAGTTGAGGAGCTCATCATTTATTTGTGAGCTAAGGAGCTCATCATTTGTTTATGAGCTAAAGAGCTCATCATTTATTTATGAGCTGACGAGTTCATCGTTTATTTATGAGTTGAAGAGCTCATCCTTTATTTGTGAGCTGAATAGCTCATTGTTTATTTATGAGCTGAAGAGCTCATCTTGAATTTATGAGCTGGAAAGCTCTTCGTTAGCTTTTTAGCAACTTAATGGAACCATGCTGGGATGAGTTAAAAACTTACTGCTTTATTGAAGGTAGTTTTCTTTCTTACAAAAACTCATTGAAATAGCCTTTTCAGATGCTCTGCGTTCCAAGAATGAGGTAGAATTTTTTGCTCCTCTGTTTGCAATTCGTAGTTCTCAGGTCTGACCACCCTTGAGATGATGTAAGGGCCTTCCCAATTGGGACCCAACTTTCCATGAGAGGGGTCTCTTCTTGCAGGTAGGAGTTTTCTAAGTACTAGATCTCTGACTTTAAAGATTTTGTGTCTGACCCTCTTGTTATAATACCTCGCTGTTTTCTTTTGATAACTCGCGATGCGTTGTAGGGCCTTGTCCCTTTTTTCTTCCAGGAGGTCGAGGTTTAGTAGGAGTGACTCATCATTGTGCTTGAGTTTTGAGAAATCAGTCCTAGGGGAAGGTATGCCGATCTCCACAACTGCCACTGCTTTGATTCCAAACACTAGGGCAAAAGGAGTTTCTTTGAGTTGCTGATCTGGGTGTGGTTCTATAAGCCCATAACACCTCTGGGATATGTTCCACTTATATCCCTTTTAAAGCTTCCAGCTTAGTCTTCAGAGCCACTTTTATAGTTCAAATGGTTACCTCAGCCTACTAGTTGGATTGAGGATGAGCTGGGGCTGAGAAGTAATTCCTTGTCCCCAACTTTGTGCAGAACTTCTTGAACTTAGGGTTGTCGAACTGCTTACCATTGTCAGAGATGATTGCCCTGAGTATTCCATACCTGCAGATTATATACTTTCAGGTGAAATTTTAAACCTTCTACTCTGTGATGGTCGCCAAGGGTTCTACCTTTGCATATTTGGTGAAGTAATCTACCCCAATGATGGCGAACTTGCATTGTCCAGTACTGGTGGGAAGGGGCTCAAGTATGTCCAAACCCCATTGCTGGAATGGCCAAGGGCTCACCACCTAGGTCAGGAGCTCTAGTGGGCAATGGGGAACATCTGCATGTACCTGGCAGACCTTACATTTTTTGACTAAATCTATGGCGTCTTTGAGGATAGTGGGCCATAAGCATCCTTGGCTTAGTGTTTTCCCTGCCTTAGTGTTTTCCCTTCAAGAGCTCAAGCTCCAATATGGTTACTGCAAACTCCCTCGTGGATTTCTTGAAGTATGTAGTTAGCGTCCTCATCTCCCACGCATTTAAGGAAATGTGATAAAAAGCCCCATTTATACAAGTTCCCTTGTAGGATTATGAATCTGGCTAACCTGGCTCTTAGCTTCAAGGCTTCTTTGGGGTCTTCTGGCAAGGTTTTATTCTGAAGATACTTTCGGATTGGGGCCATCTAGCTTGGTGAAGCCAATATAGGGAGTACTTCTTTGTCCTTAAGGCTTACAGATGGTTCTTCTAGGTGCTCTACTAGTATTAACCTATCCAGACTCTCCTGGGAGGCTGTGGCTAACATTGCCAAAGTGTCTGCTCGTGAATTCTCAGTTCTAGGGACAAGCTTGATTTTAACTTGTATAAATTTTTTGATCAATTCTTACACCTTTTTGAGGTAAAGGATCATTGTTTCTCCCTTAGCTTCATAAATTTATTCTATCTGTTGTACCACGAGTTGGGAGTCGCTACAAATTTCAACCTGTTCTACCTCCATCGAGTGAGCTAAGTTGAGTCCAGTGATGACAGCTTCATACTCTGCTTCATTGTTCGAGGTCTTGAATTTAAACCTGAGGGCATACTCGATATCTATTCCATCTTGGGAGGTCAGATCAACCCTTCCCCGCTTCCTTGAGCATTGACAACTTCATCTACTGAAATTTTATAGGTGGGGAGGTCAAGTACCAACTGTGTTACCTCCATAGGAGCTTCTGTAGTGAATTTCACGATGAAATCTACCAGAATCTGCCCTTTGATTACTATTCTTAGTTTATACCTGATATCGAACTCGCTGAGCTCTATGACTCATTTGACCAACCTCCCTGAAGACTCTGGTTTATGCAATACTTATTTCATTGTCTCATCTGTTTAGATCTCAATGGTGTGAGCTTGGAAATATGGCCTAAGTTTTCTTGCAGCTGTAACCAAAGCTAGGACGAGTTTTTCCATTTTTGGATATCTCTCCTCTACTCCCCCTCAGAGCTCTGCTATAGTAATAAACTGGTTACTGAGCTCTATCTCGCTCTCTTACTAGTGCTGCATTGGTTGAGAAATCTGAGAGAGTGAGATAGAGGATGAGTACTTCTCCCTCCAAAGGACTCACCAAAACTGGGGGCGAGCTCAAGTAATCTTTTAGGGATTTGAACGCTTCTTCACATCAAGTATCCCATTGGAATGCCTTCTTTAAGATTTGAAGAAGGGTTTGACACTTATCGCTTGACCTGAACACAAAAAGACTCAAGGCTGCTATTCTTCTTGTTAAGTGTTGAATCTCCCTTGTGTTGGAAGGTGGTTGCATATCTATTACTACTTTAACTTTTTTTGAATTAGTCTCAATTCCTCTACTGTTGACTATGGAGCCTAAAAAATTTTGCGCAGAGACTCCTATGGCATACTTGGCGAGGTTGAGCTTCATCTGGTATTCCTTAAGGACCTTGAACGACTCTTCAAGATGCCTGATGTGGAGCTCAGCTTTCAGTGATTTTGCCAGCATGTCATTGACGTAGACCTCCATTGATGTTCCGATTTACTTTTGGAACATTCGGTTTACTAAGCGCTGGTAAGTGGCTCTGGCATTATTCAATCCAAAGGGCATGACCTAGTAGCAATACGTCCCCTGCTTAGTTACAAAGGAGGTTTTCTCTTAGTCGATGGGATCCATTCTGATTTGGTTGTATCCAGAGAAATCGTCCATAAAACTGAGGAGCTCGTGCCCAGTTATGGCATCCACAATCAGGTCAATCTGTGGTAAGGGGAAACTGTCTTTAGGACAAGCTCGGTTGAGGTCAGTAAAGTCGCCACTTGCCATTGGTCTTCTTGACGAGGACCATATTTGTCAGCCAGGTCGGTTAATCCACTTCCCTGATAGCCTTGACATGGAGAAGTTTGCTGACTTCCTCATTGATTGCCTTTTGATATTTTTGGGTAAAACTCCTTCGTTTATGTTTGATAGGTTTAGAGGCTGGATTCACACTAAGTTTGTGTGTGATGACTGAGGGGTTGATTCCAATCATGTCTTCTTGCTTTCAGGCAAACACTTCCATATTTTTTTTTTATAAATTGGATCAGGAGGTCTTTAATTTCCTTGTTCAGCTTAGACCCCACATAGACAAGGTGTTTTGGCTCTTCATCAAGCCAAACAGGCTGCAGCTTTTTCGCTGGCATTGGTTTGGTTTCCAGCTTGTCTCTTATGTCGAGCTCATCTAATTGGATATTTTTGAATTCTTTCTTTTTCATAGATACCATGTAGCACTCCCGTGCTACACGCTGGTCCCCTCGGACCACTCCGACTACATTTTCCATAGAAAAATTCATGACGAGGTGGTAGGTAGAAGGAATGACCCTCATAGCATTGAGGGAAGATCTCCTAAGAAGGATGTTGTTTGCTGAAGTTGCATTAACTAATAGGAATCTCATAGCGGTGGTGGTCTGGCAGGGATGATCTCCCATAGTGAGCACGAGCTGGATCAATCTTAGGGGTAGCACCTCTCCCCTGAGAATCTTAACAAATGATCACTTACTAGCTCAAGTTTTTCTCTACCTATATCCATTTTACGGAATGCAGATGCGAAGATGATGTCCGCAGAGCTCCCGTTGTCAATCTGGACTCGATGGATGGTTCTGTTGGCAACGATGGCCCTCACCACTAGGGGGTTATCATGGGGATGCTAATAGCCCTCAAAATCTGAGTCTGAGAAAGTGATAGCCATGTTTGGCCAAGGTGCCTTGGACACGGTATGCACTTCTAGTGTCTTGTCTGTTCTGATTCTATGTAGGTGACCCTTCCTGGGTGAACTGGACTCCCCACCTCTTGTAAATCCTCCGAATATCACTCTAATCTCCCCTAAAGGTTGCTGGTGTTGTGCGGGGACCTACTATTGAGGTGCTAGAGGTGGTGGTGGAGCTCGATTCTGATTGTCATGTGCCATAAAGTGGCACAGCTGTCCTCGCTGAATTAGAAACTCAATTTCCTTATTTAAATGGATGCAATAATCATTAAAGTGGCCTCGTGGTCTCTATGGTACTCATAATACTTACTCTCATCTCTCTTTGCTGGGTCCGCCTTTATTCGGGGCAGCCATCTTTGGAATTTCTCATTTTGAACCTCATACAGGATCTGGGACATTGCAGCTGTGGGAGGAGTGAGCTGCTGAGGTGCATACCTCTGCTGCAATTCTGGTGGTGGAAGACCCAAGCGATCTCTGACGTCCTCCCTTCTTTTGGAGGAACAATCTCTGTCTCTTCTTGAAAACCTATCTCGTCCTCTTTCTTTTCTGGGACTTCGATCTTTTTTTCCTTTTTCCTTTTGTGAGGATGAGTTCCCTACCTTAGAAATGAGGGCTTCCTCGCCATTAATATATTTTTATACCTTGGCTAGCACTTTGGCCATACTTGCTTATGGATTCTTTGATATGGAGAACATCAAGTTCTTCGACTATATTCCTAACCCAGTGATAAAAACAGTGATGACAAATTTCTCATCTAGAACATCTACCTTCAGGGATTCTAAATTGAATCTTTGGACATAAGATCACATATTTTCGATGGGTCCCTGTTTACATTCAATTGGTGGTAGCTTGGTTTTCGGTAGTTCCGAGCCCCTGTAAAGTGGGACACAAAAGATATTGAGAGCTTCTTAAAGGAAGAGATTGAAGCCAGGGCTAGCCTGTTGAACCATGCTAAGGCTGAACCCTTCAGCGTGATGGCGAAGGCCCCGCATCGTACAGGGTCTGATATCCATGCAACTTCATCTGGTTCTTGTAAGTATTGAGGTGATCCATGAGATCTTTTATCCCATCAAAGGCATCTATTTAGGGCATTCTGAATTTTAGAGGAAGAGGGAAATGCAGTACATCAGCGGTGAATGGGGATTTAGTCTGTTGCACCAGGACATCCATTATTACTAGGGTCTTACCTCTCACGGCTGCCTTCATGTGACTGAACTCTTGTTGGATGTCCTTAAAGCGCTGCTCCCAATACTACTTTTTTCTCTCTTGTTGGAAAGGAAAAAAATTAATTTTCTTAATTCCATCATTTTGACTCTGCACTTCCTCGTTGTCACTATTCCTGGGAGATAGATGGGGAGCATGTCACATGGCTTGACTATTCTCACGCCCTTTGTTAACGTCTCGAAGGGGATCAAGATGTTGATGCTCCCTTTGCAGGGGATCACCCTGGGCTGGTCGTGTCTGCTGAGGACCTTGTAGGAGCTTCAAGAGCTCTTCGTTCTGTTGGAGTAGACGTTGGTTGACTAGGCGGAGAGCCTCCAATTCGTTATTCGAAGGAGGATCCGCCATGGGAGGATTGGTCTCTACAGCGGGAAGGAAGTCCTGAAGATTTTTCTGTTGCCTTGCACTGGAGGCTTCCTGCTGGTTTTGCAATCATTGTGGGTTCATCTGGCTTCTGCTCATGTTGCATGTGGAGACCATCAATTGCTAAAAGAGATCAGCGTATTTGCAATAGGAACAGTCGTTCCCACAAACGGCGTCAAACTAATGGTGTACTAAACGCGATTGAACAGATAATGTTTGATTAAGGGTTAAAACAGAGCTACAAGGCTCTGGTGATTCTAATCAAACAACTTTGAGGGTCTGAAGGGAGAGATTACACTGTAGAATTATAGTGGTTTATCAACTCGGGAGCTCGGCTAGTCCACTCTTTAAAGGAGTCTCTTGCTCTTGATATTTTTATTCAAGATGTAGAGTTGATTATAGGATCCCCTTTTGTTTTGAATGGATCGCCTGCCCTGTAGTGAGGGCTTTGTATAGTATTTATAGCGTAGTCCCTAATTCTAAGGAGTTTGTGGCGAGATCTTTGTCTTTCCCTCGTAATATCTTGCTTGATTCTAGGCAATGATTGTGGCAGTTGAGGGTCTTGCACCTAAATTGGCGCTTACTGCCGTTGAGGAGGCGCAATGTGGTTGTCAACTATCTTCCACGAATTCTCTTCGAGGTGCTGTTCTGGGGAAGGGGGGGTCCAAGATCTAGGTTGCTGAGCTCAGGATCTCCTAGCTGGGCTCCCATCCTGAACTCCGCTCCCGAACTCAAACGAGAAATTTCTTCTAGGTACCATCAAATATCATCGGATTAAAATTTATTGTGTATACAACTTTTTTCAAGGCTAAATAATTTGTCAATTAGTTTATGACATTTTTTGTCTCCATACCATTTCATTTTGTATTTTATTCAACATTAATCTTTATCTTTATACAATAATAAAGTAATCTCGTAATTTGTTAAAAAAATATGGAATGCCCTCTAATGTTTGCAAAATGTATCTAAATATGTATGTGGTGTGCCCATAATCTGTTCATGACCATTTATTTTGGGTCCATACAAAAGTGATAGGGTGAATATAATGAAATATATTTACAATGATTGTTTGATATTTGCAAGGAAACTACTGCCTTAACTTCTATCATAGTTTGAGTTATAAATATTTTTTGCAATGGTTGTCTTCCCAATCCCACCCATTCCACGTATCACCCCTATGACTATCATCTGAACCATCCCTCAACCATGAATTAACACGATAATAGAAAGGATGACCAAGTTGGTGGGGTGGAGAAGAGCACTTAGAGAAGTTGCTGATTTACAAGGGCTGAGCTTACAAAATCAAGCCGATAGGTAATTTCTATTTTCTTGTCCCTTTTTCGCCAGTCTGTTATTACCATTTTGTTTAAGACTTCATGGATACATAGGACATATATTTACTTAGAGGCCAATAGGGCAATTCCCCCCACCAGGAAAAACCTATGCCTCCTTTTAAGTTTTCAAATTTCTATATATAGGGAGTATTTATTTAATATATTTAAACAAACGTAATGGCCTGCCATGTAGTAACCAAATAAGGGATATTAATCACATCAACACAGGTGATTCTTACATAGGACGACACTTGCTTGAATGAGTTTGATGAAATAAAGGTATATATATATATATATATATTTTAAATATGTAGCAAAGTTAGGTTACGGATATGACTTGGATTATCACTGTCGCACTAACTCACAACTAACTTATATGATGGTATTGTATAAAACTAATATTTGTGATGGTATAGAATTTCTACCCATTTCATGATGTCATCACTTATAAGGAACGAAATACATTGTGACATTGTCTCAATTTTGCGCCTCACAATAATAACAATCAACTTTTGAAACTATAAATATTAATTTTACAATAGTTGGTTCTTCAAACTAAAAATATACTTCCTCCGTCCTAAATATCTGTCATTTTACACAATTTTTTTTGTTCCATAATATCTGTCGTTTAATGAAACTAAAGCATAATTAATATTTTTTCTTCCAAATTTACCATTAACTTTTCAATGCATTAGATTAGGTGAAGGCTAAGTGTCTTTCATATTCATTTTCTTCCCAATACGTATTAAATAAGAGTATTTTAGTCTTGTGTAATTATTTTTTACTCATATTAGAACTATTTAATAACTTCTTTAATTCTTGTACAAAACCTTAAACGACAGATATTTAAGAACAGAGAAAGTAACATTTAACCGTATTTAGTGGAATGACCCCCCTTTAATGACATTCTTAAGTGCGCCATTATTTTTCTTGTCCCCCATACGATTGTCGTAGCCCCATCCTTGCTCTTTACCCAACATAATGTGATGTGTTTATTATGAGTAAAATTTCAAAGAAGTTCTACTTTTTGTCTTAAACAACTATTTAAGTCCGAGCATATTTATGTTAGGACAATGAAATCTTACTTTTTGATAATGTATTCCCATAAAACATTATATCATTTCTTTGCCCTTTACCATCGAATCACCAAAATGTCATTTAAGTTTGGGTTATCTTTTGTTCTTCACTTAGTATGTCAATCGATCAAATTAATCTAATTCGATTTAAAACCTCTTGTCCAAATTTAATTTGAATATTCAATGGAATTCATGTTCATAATTTATATCCCTATCCATTAAAAAATAAAATCTTATTTCATCTTTACAATTAAATTTTAGATAAATTTATTAAATTACATTTAAATTTTAATCAAATTACACAATGATTTCGTGAAATTTCATATTATATGTACATATTTTTTATTGCTCATACTTGGATAAGCTATCAATATATTTAAATCTAAATCCGTCAAATAAGGTATAACAAAGTTATATTTAAAACCATAATTAAATAATTTGCCAAAAATACTAATGTATATGTGACCAATTAAATTTGAATTCAAAGAGAATTCGAATCAAGCTTGGTTATTTAAATGAATGCAATTAGAATTTTAGGTATCTAAAGATTCATAAACACTAATTTTTAATCAAACTAAAATAAAACGTAAAAATATAATATATTGTAACATAGACGAATAAAATTAGAAGAACGCGTTATTAATTTACTCTAGACCTTCATGAGAATAATTTTTGAAAAGTAATACTTAATTGTTGTAATGTAAATATGACATGACTTAATGTTTTTTTACATTGAAAAGTAATATTTATCGATAATTTTGCCTTTATAATAGTGCTTGCTCCTTTGTTGTCGCACCTTTACTTTTAGGTTAAGACACAATGAAAACTATTTGAGCTTTACAGTTTACTTGTCATTGGATTGTTAGTAATTGTGATCTTATACTAGTTGGTTTGGATGATTCAATACTATTTGAGCATTATTAGTTCTCCATACGACCCAACATGGATCTAATATTTCATTAATATTTTTCACAAACTCTGGAGTCTTGAGCCATCATCTCCTTCCTTGGGCCCTCATCATATGTAGAAATACAAACATAATTCGTGTTGTTAGTCTAAGTTTCTCCAAATACAGTTCGACCCCCTAAGATAAAATCCTTGTTCTGCGTTGTTTTGTGTTCTTTAACCCTTTGAACTTTGGCGATTGAACTTGAAAGGATCTGAAAAACTTGCTGGTGTAACCATCAAATGCCTAATTGTTAATGCAGTAGCCAATTTGAGTGCAAAATCACGTATCGCACACCTTCTTTCACCTAATAGACAAACCTAATCAGTTGTAGTCATTCAATATTGGATCCATAGCTAATCCACGTGTAACAGCTGACTAAGGTAAAAAACAAAGGCAGATTATTAGGTCCAGGCAGTACTACTCATTTACACCAAATAAAAGGAATTGTTTAGTGCTGAGGGTCCCACAGGAACAAATTTGCCAATATGTAGCACTCAAAAAGGACCTCAGGAGGTGGATCTCAGAATGTTTCCACTAGTTGTTTTGCAGTTTGTAATCAGAAAGTTTAAGGAACTCTAGTTATAGCTAATGCTTATGACATTATTTTCCTAATATTCGGTATTCTGACATAAGTAAATTACATTAGATCCTTGTTAAATAGATCCTTGACATTTTTACCATAGTAATGACTATATCCTCTCATAAATTCTTATTTTATACCATAATGTTGTCGTGGACAAAATTAAACATCAAGGATTTTATTTTACTTTTTCATAAATTTATAACAAAAAAATTCTTATGTGCATTTAAAACGTGCATATTTGTTTGTTGTTTTATAGTTTTCATTGGAATTTGCATGGATGAGTCAAAGTTTATTCAGGAAATTGTTAGAGAAATAAGGGGTAACCTAAATCACTTGATCTTGAATGTCGCCTGCTATCTACATACCACCGGGGCATGAAGATGATTTGGAATAGAAAGGAAGTGACGATACTCGTGACAGAAGACCCCTTTAGCAGCAATGAGGCACACTTGGCAGAGCAAGCACTATACGATGAAGTGGCTGATGACGATGAAGCCACAGGTTCACTACAGAGGCTCTTGTCATTACCTATTCCTTACTAGGAAGAGCTCCAGCGAGAAGTCTATGTGACACCTCGAAGCGATAGTGTGAAAGAAAGTTTCGGAGAACAAGCCCGAGGGAAAATTCAAGTTGAAGAGTCCTCGCGGGATGAGACTCCAAAAAGATGTATTCTTCGTGTCCTACCTGACGGACGAGTCACTTGTCAATTATGAAGGTGCGGGGGGGGGGGGGGGGGACCACTCGCAAGGTCGGGAGGGTGAGTCCCCGAGACGAGGCGCATGAAGCAGAGAGCAACATCACTGCGACGCCCACTAGCGTGGTCTCTATGCCAGAATGCATGGAGGATCACCGTAAGCTACAATAGTATGAGCTCGAGGAAGTAAATCTCGCCCCACCTGGGGAATCACCGCGACCAGTCTTCATCTGCAAGGGGCTACCCTAAGAAAAAAAGGCAGGAAGGCATGATGTTGGCTGCTTGCTCTATCAAATTTTGATATCAAGTGTGTAGCGCTAAAAGCGAAAAAAAGCCAGACTTTGGCTGACTTATTGGCCTATTTCCCAGATAACGAGTACGAACCGCTCAAAGAAAAGTTGTCAGGAGGAGAATCAAAGTAGGGGCTTCCTGTAGCCGCAACACCCTTAAAGGCTACAGGACCCTTCACAGCTGTGGAACCCGCATCCATCACGAAAATACTTACTACAATAGACATCATACCCCCGCCCAAGTGGCACTTAGTATTCGACAGCTCATCGAACCTAAGTGGGGGGGAAGGGGAGTAGGAATAGTGATGACTAGACCTAAAAATGAGGAAAAAATTACTTTTTCATACAAAGTGGACTTCCGATGCACCAATAGTGAGGTAGAATATGCAGTGCATTTTCTAGGGTTACATGCAGCACGAAAGTTGGGCACAAAAACTATAGGGGGCTGAATTGGCGAGATCCAACGGTGAACAACTACCCAAAATAACAAAACATCCAAATTAGGGGGGACTCAAAGCTTATCATTAAGAAAATAACTGGGGAATATGGTATGATGGAGCCAGAACTTACCAGTTACAAGGCATTGGTACAAAGGGTGCTAGAAAAATTCGAGGAGGCCACTATTGAGCACGTCCCACGAATAGAGAATAGGTTCTCCGATGCGCTGGCTACCCTAGCATCAAAACTGGACATGACAGAAGAAGATGCGACCATCCAAGTAAAAATACAGACACTGCGAAGTCCTATCATTGAAATTTTCCCAAACACAGATTACGAAGACTGGAGAACCCCTATAGTGGAATAGTTATGTGGGCGGCTTGGGCGGGTTGAGAGGTAAACCCTAGCCTAACCCTAAGTATATAATATTCAATCTTAAACCTAACCCTAACCCTACCTTAACCCAAGTACTGCCCGAGCTCGAGTTGAATTCAGGTTATTTAATTCGGGCTAATTTCGGGTTAAAAATTGAGTTGGGCTTGTGTTACTTAATTCGGGTTGATAAAAGAGGGAGGACTAGCCAATGAGAGAGGGAGATTGAGAGTTTTAGATACTCAGACGAGTGACGAGTGAGAAAGGCAGGTTGAGAGTCTAAGACCAGATGAGAAACGAGTGACGAGTGAGAAAAATCTGAGAGTGATGGAGGCGCAAGGGTGAAGACTTGAAGTAACGGGCCTTTGGTTTGATGATACTCGTTATCTTATGAAGGCTTTGCCTTCTTGAGGTCATGGGTTCAAGCTCCCTTCCCCCGTCCTCTCCCTCCCAAAAAAAAAGTTAAGTGAAAGTCTGAACTCTGAAGAGTGAATATAAATACTAATCCTAATTAAATATATTTATATATTTATGTATATTCAGGTTAAACCCAATTTAATAATCGGGTTGAACCCAAGGCTTGCCCATATTCAATTCGGGGTGAGATTTTTGTGTCCAAGTCCAACCCAAGTATTACAATTTTTAACCCAAACCCTATTTTTTTTCGGGTTGGGCTCAGGTTGAATTCAAGTTGGCTGGACCAAGTTTCACCTCTAGGAATAGTTGGAAAAAAGGACAGGAGAAATCTCAGTTAAAAAACTATGCCAGTTCACCGTGATAGACGGAATGCTACACTTCTGCGGCCCCGAGGGAGTTCTTTTAAGATGTCTTTCATAACAAGAAATCACGTGACAAGTTGGTCCAAGTCCACCAAGACACTTGTGGGGACGCAAGCATTAGTTTGTATAGGAGACTTCAAAGGAAAGGGTACTATTGGCCAAAAATGGCCAATGTTGCTAGGGAGGTCCAGCAAAATTATCTCCAGTACCTGGAACATCTAGAATCCAAAGAGTGCATTGTTATAGAAGAAGTAGGGGACTAGCACCAACTATACATCGACTTCCTCCATGTGTGAAGGGTCACTTCCGACAGACAAGAGTTTTGTTGCAATGGTCGAGAGAATAGCCCATAGGTTCTTTTTGAATAACAATAAACTATATAGAAGGGGTTCAACGGAAAAAGCCTAAGGTGCCTCGCTGTAAACGAATTTTTTGAGGTGTTAAAAATGTTTCATGCCGTAGAACACCAAGGGGGAACAAATATGTACACCCAAATGTTGGACTTGCGATATTACTAGCTGAAGATGGAGGGGGAGTGCATTGAGCACGTGCGAAAGTTTGATGTCTGTCAAAAGCATGGGGATCTAATTCACGCAATTGTTGTGAACTTAAGCCACTCCATGGCCTTTTCATACTTGGACCACGGACCTCATGGGACCCATTAATCCTTTATCTCACAAAAATATATGGATACTGGTCGTGACAGAGCTGTTCACAAAATGGGTGGAGGCAATCCCCTTAAAAAGGACAGGGAAGATGGTGTCTAGCTTTCTAAAGGAAAATATAATTTGCAGGTTTGAGTTTCCTAAACTCTTGGTGTCAGACAATGACACCCCTTTCATTAATAGAGATGTTGCGGCAACGTTACAACAATATGGAGTGATTCACCATACCTCAATGTCGTACTACCCACAGGAAAATGGTTAAGCTGAAGCCACTAATAAAACCTTGATATGGATCTTGAGCAGAACCATCGAGGATGGGAAAAACTAGGCTGAGCAGATGCCAGTAGCACTATGGGCTTATAGTACCTCAAAAAGAAAGCCCACTGATGCAACCCTTAATTCACTGGTCTATGGCCAGGAAGTAGTACTCCCCGTACAGATAGTGGTACCCTCTAAGAGGTTGGCAGCCAGAGCCAATGTAACCTTGGAGGTGAGACATGTAGCATTAGAAACACTCGACGAGCATCGACGGGGCAAGGGAACACTTGGAGAAATATCATTGAAGAATGTCTAAGGCTTACAACTTGATAGTAAAGCCAAGGACCTTCCAAGATGGTGATTTGGTGCTAAAAATAGTCCTAAGTGTTATGTTCGGTCTGACCATTCCTAAGTTCGCCACAAAGTGGGAAGGACCTTTTGAAGTTCGTAAGGTTGAGGATAGTGGATATTGTGAAATCAGCGTGTCGGGTCAGAGAAAACAATGGGGAACTTCCATAGAAAACATGTAAATGAATTTTGGTAGACAAAAATGTAAACATATATATATATATATATATTGAAAATGGTCTTTTGGTTACATGTTGTGCAAAAATAGAAACAAATACGGAACAAGCTACAATAATCCATAAGCAAATGGTGCTTTTGTTTCAAAATCCCCAAGGGCTTGCACAAACCGCAAGTGGTCCATATGTAGCTGCTCGTAGGTCTCCAAGGTATCACGTAGTGCCTCAAGTCTTTGTCGCATATCATCATATTCAACTCATAAATGGTTAACTAGCCTCTGTGAATGCTTACAGTCGTAAAAAAATATGGGCATGAGTAATGCGATCTCCGATGATTGAAACAGTAATCCCAACACACAATAAGTCCTGGACTGTGCTCCAAATAGAGAAGATCACCTGGACCGAGATCTCTCTCTGATCGGTGCTGATAGATGTACACCACGAATGCTAGGAGGTCCAAGATAAAGGAATGCACATGCTCATGCTGCGCAGGTAGATGGTGAAGTATCATATGGAAACGCTGCAATAAATGATCCAAGAGAGGGATACTCTGCTGAGTGGTAAAGTACCCACTGCGCTATGAAATAGTATCCTCGCCACAGCCTGGACCATCATACAGAGAGGGCAAGTGAAACATAACAGTTCTAGAAGGTTGTGTAGGATCACATTCCTCGGTAATGCGGCTAGTGGTGGTGGAAGTGCTCATAGTCGGTTGTGAAACAAAGGCACATGCGACAGCAATAGGAGCAGGGCGCTCGGCCTGGGGATGCTAAGTGCTATGAGGCAAACCCCTCTAGGGCAAGGAAAAGAAAGCACTACCATGGGAGGGAATGGTCTGAATAGGCACCAAAAGGACATCTAAGGAGACAGTCTAAAAAATAGGAACAATCAGCGGAAACAATAAAGGTAGTGTCAAAGATGGGGATGACAGAGGGTCTTGTAGTGGGGTAGTGCTTGGAACATCCGCACAAGGGAACAAGGGCGGTATTGAAAAAGGTAGAGTCAAATCGCTCAAGCTTAGAGAAGCAATACTTGCAAAAAAGTTATCACCAAAGTCATTCTAAAAGAGCATAATGTCACTAAGTGAAAAACCAGAAAAATCTGAATATAAGAAGTCCCAAGGCCACCCTCATGGGTCACAGGGCCAGAACGGGTGGGCTCATCAAGGGCTTCCCCTCCACCAGATTAGAGAACTGGCTCTAGACTACCTACCCTATTGGTGCCAATACAGTCAAACTATCCCACAAGGTGAACATCAAGCACATAATCAGAAGACTGATCCTTGAGAAAAGTCATGCTGACATCAAAAATGGTTACTCTATGAAAAGGGAAAGCATAACAAAAAACAAAATGAACAGTCTAAGTGTATACCGCAAAAAAACAATAACCTCTCGGTGCTCTTCCATGCGTCGCTCGACGCCAAGGGAACAAGGTCTCAACTCATCAGCAATGCTAAGGTTTAGAGACTGAGCATCATCATCTTCGTGTGAAGTAGAAGGGATGGAAGGTTGCCTCCTATAGAAAGTAGTGCTAAGAATACATAAGTCATCATCATCATTAGAATCATAAGCGATGTAGACCCTTTAGGGAGGCAACACTGTAGCAGATGTTGCAAGAGGTTCACTTGTTGCGATCTCCGCACCAAGGGACATCCTGAGATAGTAAACTGAGTCTCTAACGGCTTCTTGTGTAGGAAGAGCTTGGTTAAAGAATATATAGGTGCATGTATAAACGGTCAAAACAAAGAGAAATATCAAAAAAAATCCTAAGTGCCAAAACACCAAGCAATAGAATGGGGAGTTTTACCTTTCCTAAACGAAAAAAGGAGAGTTGGCAATAGGGATGAGGGACTGCATTCGAATTGGCCACTGCAATTGGGTCCTATGTGCCAGACAACTAGAGTGAGAGGTGCTAGCAGGCCCAACATTCCCGAGGTAGTTCATCAAGACTTCTTCGTGATGTGCCTTGGCACGAACGAGGGGATCTCATCGTGGAGGAATCTCCACAGGGCCCTCCCCAACAATGGCTCCTTGATTAAGTGGATGGTCGGCCAGGTCAAACTCGTTGCGCCATTGTGGAGGGCCCTGGCACCTCCGGAGCCTTTTGACTTTTAGAGGAACCATGGCTATTCTTGCGCTGGTGCGGGCTTTTCTGCTGCTCATCTTCCTTGTTGTTGTTGTTTCCAGTCATCGTATTAGACAATACTCTTCCACTCCAAGTTATAATAGGTGTAGGCTAGCGAGGACAAACCTCCTCATTGGAGTCACCAAAAGAATGTAGGTGGGGAGTTAAAAGAGGCCGTCACATGTGTCTATGCCAAGAATAATCGAAGGAGATGAATAGGATAAGTAGATGGGATGAAAGGAACTTAAGTAACCTGTTAATGAAGGGACGAACCAATTGGGCAAAGGGTAGGTGAAAAAATGCTCTCACCGGACAAAAAAACTATTCTCCGCAGTGAACAAGTAATGTGGGTATTTATAGCACAGTGTTCGGGCAGGTCCAGTTGCTCGCTGCGACCGCCTATCACTTATGCGAACCCATAACTGCCTCAACCGCGACGATACCAATGACCGTCAAGCGCGAGCCACGTGTCTCAACATTAACTAGGCAGATGTCATGTTTCCCCAAACACAATTTGGACGTGGCTCAGAAGAAGGTGCAACAACTAAGGTGATAGCGGGCTCTCAAGGTCCATGACTGCGATTGGTCCCTGTGGGACCATGATCTCGAGAGGACCATCTTCGCAATGCCCCCAGCGTGCTCCTAACCGAGGTCATTCTTTCCATTTCTGAAACCTTCCTCGAGACCTTTGTCGAGGTGCCCGATAGAGGAAACCCACATAATTTTGGTCTTTTAGCCACCAATCCACATGTCCCATCATCCCATATGTTGATTTGGACTAATAATCCTAGTTACCTTAGTAGTCTCTTTGGACCCAATCAAGCACATCCCACTAGGCCTTGAGCCATACACTAGGAGGCCTGCTCTAGCATACTAAAACTTCGAGACCCTGCCCAAGGCCGAGGTTGACAATCGTGCTCGTCTGCCCCCATTGCTCAATTCCCCCTTAAGGAGGTTCATACACCCCTGTCCCTAGGTGGGGACACCCTTCCTCTTAGTCCAATGGGCCAGTCGAGAAATGGTATCTAATAGGTTGAGGATACCACTCCCATAGTGGGGGAAGCAAGTCTCGCCGAGATTGCTCCCATACTTTTGCGATTCCACTTTTGTCCACCCTTGGTGAAGGGTCTATTTTGCCACTTCTAATGCGATGGGGACGTATTTCGCCCCTATTGCGGTATTGTGCCTGAGGACGTCACACAGGGGCGTCGCACATGGGGGTGTTGCACCTTGGTTGTCATGCCTGGGGGCATCGCACATGGAGTGTCACACCTTTGGGCATCACACATGGCACTGTTATCTATGCCAATCCATCTAGATGTTGTGGGGCCCCATGTTCATGTTAGTTGATGACTCATGGCACTTGTGCTATTATGGTGTGGATATGTGTTTGAAATTTATCAGGTACTACAACATTCAAACTTTGCCTAGAAACATGTGAGTGTGTCATTGAAACTCTTACGATAGCTAATAAATATCATGTATCTATGCTTGGAATAAATGAAATAAGATAAAAAGAATAATGAGAAATTTATATCTAAAGATACACAACCAGTAATTTCATAGATTGAAGTGGCATTGCAATTTATGACAATTTCACAATTTGAAGCAACATTGCACCAAATCTCCGTTATTGTGGCAATGCTATTCTCAATTTTACATGTTAAACACAATAAAAAATTGCAAAATGTTTTAGCTTTAAAACCAAAAACCAAAACATTTCAGCATTAAAACCACACACACTTGCACAAACATTAAGCTCTAAATGTTTGTCTTCCAATCATTAACAATTGCATAACATTTCATGAGATTCATGACTCTCCCATTAAAAACAAAAAGTTCACTTTAAGGATCTGAGAACCCCTCTGTTTTCTTCGTCTCTCTGACATATTCTTGAACACTTACTAACACGCATCAAGACATAGCGAGTGAGGGAGGACGGTGTATGCACACTCTGTCTTGCATCTGTTATTTGTCTTGCGTGTTGTGTGCGTGTGGAACATGTATGCAAAGGCTTCAAGCCTTGATGCCAACTCGAGTAAACTACTGGAAACCCTAATAAGGTCTCCATAATGTATTGGGGCATGAAAGAAATGACTTGATTGGGAATGTAAGGGGTGTAGGCGGTGATGATTGGAGCAGTGTTTTTCTTAGGCATTTTGACAAACATTTCATGTGCATTACAACGGGGTGGGGTTGTAAAGGCCTACGGTGGAAAAGAAAGAGGAAATAGAGAGTTTGTCGGAGGTTTTCAAGGTGTGTGAGTAGTGTGCGTGTGTGGGTGGGTGGGTCATGGGTACGAGCAACATGGGTGGGTATGTGCGATGTGTACGTGTGTTGGGGCTGGGCTGGTAAAGGAGCAAAGAAAGAGAGAGAGAAATAGAGTGAATTACCTAAGTGAGAGCGGTGGTGTCCCCGAATCTGGTGGTGCGGTGGATGTCTAGCGTTAGAGTTAATGAGTTTTATTAATATGATGAGTTCAATGTTAATCCCCACAATGATGTATCTTACGGTGCTCAATGAATGAATATCGCAATTTCTCAAAAAAAAAAAAAATTCCTAAATTGCATGTTAATTGAATACTTTATAGATAAATTTTAAAAGTGATATTTTAGATATCAAATTGACAAAATGTTCATCTTTTAGGGATAAAAGTGTTATTAACCTATTAGGAAATCAAGATTGGTAATGTTTGTCATGACCAATCCTAATTTGACAATTTTATCCTAAATAGGTTAATAACAGTTTTATCCATAAAGTATGGACGTTTTTTTAATTGGGACCTTAAAGTATGAATTTTGTCAATTTTATCTCTAAAGTATTTAATTAACACATTCAATTTATTAAATTAATATTAAAATTTAATTAATTAAAATTAAATTCATCCAATTTATATTCAAAATCATCCAAATAACATTCAATTCATTCAATTAACATCCAAAATTATCCAATAAAAATTAATTTATCAAATCAACACTAAACTAACATTCAATTTCATCCAATTTATAATAAATTTATCAAATTAACACCAAATTAATATTCAATTTATCAAATTAAGATTTAATTTCATCTAATAAGCATTCAACACATCAAATTAACATTCATATTATTCAAATTAACACTCAATTCAACAAATTAACATCTGATATCATCCAATAAAGATTCAATTGATCAAATCAACACTAAAATAACATGCAATTTCATCTAATTAATATTTAATCCATCAAATTAACATTAAAATTCATCCAATTAACACTCAATTCATCCAATTAAGATTCAGGTCATCCAATTTTTATTCAAACTAGGGGTAACCCGTGCCTGAAGGCACAGTGTAACGTAAACAAACCGTTTAATTTGAAGAAAAGAGGAGTGAAGATCCCAAAGAGTAGTGATGGAGTAAAAAATATGATCTAGGATGGATACACTTCAAGTACAAGTTTTATTGTCTTTAATAGATAAAAATAATGTTATATATTTATATTTTTTATATCGGATTTGATATTTAAAAATTCATTAAACATAAAATAGGTCTATTTGAAAAAAATTAATAAGATAATATCTATATATCAAGGATCAGTTATATAATTTATTTCACACAAATTAAAGTAATATTCTATTATTTTTAATCTTCTTACAAATTCCATGTTTTACTCATTTTTGATTATATATTCCATAATTTTTGAATCAAAGGAGGTTGCAATAAATCATACCAATACTCTAAGGAATTAATTTTAATTTACTAATTTTAAGAGATTTAGTATCGAATATTTTTTTGTTTTTTTGTTCTAGTGCCCAACTTGTATGACCCAATTAATTTTGTTTGTCATAAATCATTACAGTAAGCCCAATTAAGAATATCCAAAAATATATATAAAATATATATAACTAAAAAGTATATATATATATATTTTCCAGGGTGGCCCCAGGCCCTTTTTGCCCCTCCTCCCTCTGCCATTGCTAGAGAGAGAGAGAGTGAAGAATGAGAAAAGGAAAGTAAAATTTAATTTGAATGATTTTGAGAGAGATGTTGATGAATATTTAATGAGTTTATTTTAGACTGTCAGATGAACTTATTGAAGTCTATCCTATTTTATATTATAGATAAATCTACGAAATATGATAGAATTGACTTTAAAAAAACATTAATTTATATAAATGTAATCAAAATCGAATCAAATCTAATAAAAACTAAAAAACCAATCTATCAAAAAAAACATATCCAAAATATTTTCTATCAAAACAATATCTACAAATATCATTTATAAAATATTATTTTTTTAATTAGTACAAGTTATTACAAAATTTTTAATTTATAAAAATATATTTGTGTCGAATTTTCTTCAAAGATTAAAAAAATTAGTATTCAACTTTTGATTCAAGATACGAGTAAGACATGTTAGTTTGAGATAATTAATTAAATAAATAAAATTAAAATTAATTATATTTAATATAAATGTGTTAAGAATCACCCTTATTTTTTTAGTTGTTAAATTGATGATTTTTTTTAATCAAAATGTTATTATTGTGTTTGATAAAAATTCAAAATGTTACACTACACATATGATATTAATGACAAATTTTACCCATTTAATTATTATGTCAGAGAATATATTTTGTTCCAAGATTAGTCGTAATCATTGACCGGTTGGAAAGAAAATATTAAGGAAAAAAATGATAATTTTTCGACCGTTGGATGAATGAATTTGAGACCGTAGAATGTGTTCTAAGATCAGCTGTAATTGTTGACCGGTTGGGGAAAAAATATTAAGGAAATAATTTCTTGACTGTTTGATGAATAAATTTGAGACCGTAGGATCAGCTTGTTGAAGCCGCCCTGTTTTATATTATAGATTCATCCAATTAACACTCAATTCATTGAATTAACTTTCCAAATCAAACAATAAAGATTCAATTTATCAAATTAACACCAAAATAACATATAACTTCATCTAATTAATATTCAATTTATCAAATTAACACCAAATTAACATTCAATTTCATATAATTAACATTCATTTTTATCTAATAAGCATTTAATTCATCAAATTAACATTCAAATTTAACTAGTTAACATTAAATTAGTCAAATTAACTTTTAATTTCATTCAATTGACACTCAATTCATCAAATTAACATTCAATTCATCTAATTTATATTCAAATTTATCCAATTAACTCTCAATTAATTAAATTAACAATTTATCAAAAGAATACCAACATGCAATTTCATCCAATTAGAATTTAATTTATCAAATTAACATTCAATTCATCAAATTAACATTCAATTTATCAAAATAACATTCAAATTCAACTAGTTAACATAAAATTCATCAAATAAGCATTCAATTTCATCCAATTAATATTTAATTCATCAAATTAATATTCAATTTTATCAAATTAACATTCAATTTATCCAGTTAAAACACAATTCATCAAATTAACGTCCATTATCATCGAATAATGATTCGATTTATTAAATCCACAACAAAGTAACATGCAATTTTATCCAATTCATATTTAATTTATCAATTCAACACCAACTTTCCATTCAATGTCATCCAATTAATATTTAATTAATAAAACTAACATTCAAATTAACTAGTTAACATTAAATTTATCAAATATATATTAAATTTCATCTAATTAATATTAAATTCATAATAATTAACACTAAATTAAAATTCAATGCATCCAATTGATATTCAAATTCTTCCAATTAACACTGAATTCAAAAAAATTACTTAAAAAATTATCCAATAAAGACTCAATCTATCAAATCAACACCAAATAACATGTAATTTCATCCAATAAATATTCAATTCATCAAATTAAAATTTAATTTTATCTATTAAACATTTAATTCATGAAATTAACATCCAATTTACTCAAATAAACAATCAAATTCAACTAGTTATGTAAGACCCCATATTAGAATTAACAAAAAATAATATCATCTTAATATTTCTCCTAGGATGAATAAAAATATTGTAAAAACCTCGAACTATTGTTGAAAGATTGATCATAAAGTTTGAATTTCAAGCGAATTGACTTTCGGGTGAAACTTAATTTTGAAGGTGTTTAAACTTGAGAACGATGGTTAGGTAAGTTTCTAAAAACCTTTCGGTCAAGATAAGGTTGCCATTGAATCCAGAGGATCAAGAAACCATGGGAGGCGTAATATGGGGTATATTAAAAGTTATGAAGTATTCCGAGATTAAAATGTATTTTAGAAAGAATTTAGATATGAAGGAATTTGACACTACCTTAATATTTTAGCAATAACTTTTCATTCTAAACTCCAATTTAGCTTATTTTTTGACAACATAAGCTAGAACTAAAAGGTCACAAAAATGTATTTTACAAAAAAATGTGTTGAATCGGCTTTTAACTAGGTGAACATTGCTCTGGAAGTCTGGACAGAAAGTTTCCACCATCCGAATGCCCCAGACACCATCTGGACACCACCCTAAAAATAGCCCCGATCATTTTTAGGTTTTTTTCTCCATTTTCACCCTATAAATACCATAAGAACGTCCATTTGGCCACGTTTCATCAATTTTCAACCATAGGCAACCCTAGAGAGTGAGAGAGAAGGACAAAACACAAGATTCGAAGGGATTCTCGCATTGAGATTTATTCAAACACACTAGGGCTATCTTCAAACATCGGATTGAGGTAGAAGATTTTTCTCGAGTTATTTCGTTGAGAGTTAGGGTATAATTATGTATATTTTAAATCTTCTAGATTATTATATGTTAAATAATCTTTCGTTCTTGGTTTTTTTTTATAAACATATTGTTCGCTCTTTTTTTAATAACATGTGATTTTCAATGAGATACATGTCTTGCATTCAAGAAACATTGTTCTTAAATTTTCAAAACCCTAGTGTTTCCAAAATACATGTTTTATTGTGAGAGATATATTAATTCTTGGTTTCTAAAATTCCTATTATTTATTAAATTAGGTTTTCAATCAACTACGTGTTCTTCCACCAAGAAATTCTAATTTTTGCAAACCCTAGAATTTTGATATCGAAATTGTGAATGTTTTCTTGATATAATATCTTGCATATTTTAATTACTTTATTAATGTAGTATATTGAGAATTGTGAAATAGTGGTGCTTGAGTTTTTATAGAAATTGTGATTGGTTAAGATTGTGGTTGCTGAGAAAATTATGGTTTCATCTCTTATATAGTTTGGGTGTAATGGACTTGAATTGCCTTGAAAAGCTGTCGTAGAGTCTTAGAGGTTAATCTATCTGAGTGGGGGTGAGAACACTTGTACTGAATTGTAGTTTGTGAGAGTAATCATTATTGTTCACGTAGGTTTGAGGCTGAGGGATGATATACCTTTCTTGGGGGATGATTCGTCAATGCTGTGTGAGACGGTATACGTTCTTCCTAAAGTAGTTTGTGATGTGTCCTACGGTGAATGATTTAGGTTATGTGTTTGTGGTTGGTGAACGAGGTAAAATCATTATATAGATTCTTGAGAAGCAACCAACATACATGAGAATATGAGATGATGCTACCTAGTTATTTATTGATTGCTTTAATTTCTTGTATGTTTATTCCTACCATTGATTTATTTATTCTGTACACTTGAGATCATTACAATTGTCATTGTTTTACTGTCAAAAATTTATATATGTTATTTTATAAAAGAGACTTATTTTATTTATGTTGTTTTAAAACCTTATTTTGAATTTGAGAGAGATTTTCTATGTGCTTTTGCTCACCCCCTACAATAACACATTTACAGATTTTGCAAAGAGGAAGATATTGGATTAGATGAGTAGGTTGACCTCAAGACTGAAGAGGATCAATATGTGAATCCTAACGTAGAGGCTTAGAGATGCTTCTTTGTAGTCTAGATTGTTTTTAGAATTGGCTATGAAACAATGTTGTCATTATATTTGGTTATTCTGTTGCTAGTTATGGTTTGATTTTGAATTGTAAGCTGGAGATAATAAAATGTTTTTATTGACTTTAGTATTTATATTTATCAGATGGATGAGTAGTTTATTATTTAATAGTTATTGTTAGTTGCTCTTATAATTGAATGGTTTGTGGAAAGTAATGCCTTCCAGTGTGAATTTTGGGGCGTTACAAGTTAACATTCAAATTCGATGATAAATTGAATCTTTATTGAATGATTTTAGTTCTTAATTTGATTAATTGAGTATTAATTTGATGAATTTGGAATATAAATTAGATGAGTTGAATGGTAATTTAGTGATAATTTTATGAATTAAACATTAATTGGATGAAATTAAAAGTTAATTTAATAAATTTGATGTTAACTAATTGAATTTAAATATTAATTTAATGAATTGAATGTTTATTTGGTGTTAATTTGATGAATTGAATATTAATTAGATTGGGTTGAATGTTAATTTGTTGAATTTAAAGTTAATTTTGTGTTGATCTGATAAATTAAATATTTATTGGATAAAGTTGCATGTTAGTTTGGTGTTGATTTGATAAATTGAATGTTTTTGGATTTTCTAAATACAAATTGAATACTTTAGAGGTCAAATTGAAAAAATTGATACTTTAGGAATCAAAATGATAAAACATGCATCCTTTAGGGATAAAATTGTTTGCATCTGGGTTTCTATTGGATCGGTCATGATTTGTCATGATCGATCCTAATTTGGATTCAAAATCACGTTGGTAATACAATCGGTAATGTTTTGACATGGACCGGTTCTGATTTTAGCTATGTAGGATCGGTAAGCATAAATCACAAACACTAAGCATAACTCACGACTGGTTCTGATTTAAAGTAAAGGGCAAATTTCATTAACACCCCCTGTTAGATTAATGACATTAACTAGAATGCAATTTTACTAAATTGTTCATGATATATTTTAGGAAAAACTTCATTCACACCTAACTAGATAAATATATCTTCAATAAGACCCCATCAGTTTCTAATTTTTTTACGTATTAAAATTCGGGTCAATTAAAATTCGATTCAAGCTAATTAAAATTAATTTTTTATGTATTAAAATTTGAATCGATTAAAAATTATATTTTTATACATATTAAAATTTGAGTCGATTAAAATTCAATTTGAACTAATCAAAATTTTTAATTGGCTTTAATCAAATTCTAATAATGATATTGAATTTTAATCGATCCAAATTTTGATAAAAATATAATATTTAATTGACTCAAGTTTTAATACATAAAAAAACAAATTTTTATCAACTAGAATCAAATTTTAATATGAGTTTTAATAATTAAAAAAATATAAATTTTAATCGGTGCTAGCAGCTCAAGTTGAGCCCAAATCGGCTTAAATTTTAATATGTAGAAAAATGAATTTTAATTAACTCAAATTTTAATATGAAGAAAAATAAATTTTAATTGGCTTGAATTTTAATATAATTTATGTAAAATGATTATTTGAGGTTTACGTAGGAGCAATTTTTGTATTTTGGATGATTTTTTTTTTGTTAAAATTGGTGATTTAATGGAGGGGGTGTGATGTTTAAATATAAACTAGAAGTGGGTGTTAATGATGTTTTGAATAATAGAAGGGGTGTCCTTGAAGATATGATAAACTAGAAAGGATGAGACTGAAATTTTTCATAAAGTAAATCACCATGATCGGTCCTAGCTTAAATCAGGATCGGTCTTTCCTTGAATCATAATTGGTCCTAGCTTGTCATGACCGATCATTAAGTACCAAAAAATGCTAAATTGTCCAAGTGGTAACTTACCCTATAAAATGTTAACTTTATCTTAAAATTGGTAAGTTACCACTTTTGGGAGTTAAGTTACCATTTTATGGGGTTAAGTTACCATTTTTTTTTTGGGTAAGTTACCACTTTTTTGAGGTAAGTTACCACTTTTGGGGACAAGTTACAATTTTTTGGGGGATAAATTATCATTTTTTGGGTGTAAGGTACCACTTTTTGGGGTTAAGCTATCGCTTTTAAGGGGTAAGTTACCACTTTTGTGGGATAAATTTTTACTTTTTGGGGGTAAGGCATCACTTTTTGGGAGTAAGTTATCACTTTTGTGGAGTAATTTATCACTTTTGTGGAGTAAGTTACAACTGCTTAGAAGTAAGGTACCACTTTTTGGGAGTAAGTTATAATATTTTGGGGATAAGGTACCACTTTTTAGGGTTAAGTTACCATTTTTTCGAGAAAAGTTACTACTGTTTGGGGGTAAGGTATCACTTTTTAGGGGGTAAGGTACCATTGTTTGGGGGAAATATATCACTTTTTGGGGGTAAGTTATAACAGCTTGGGGGTAAGATACCACTTTTTTGCGGTAAGGTATCACTTTTTGGGGGTAAATTATCACTTTTGTGGGGGTAAGTTACCACTTTTGGGGGGTAAGGTACAACTTTTTGGGGAAAACCGATAGAATCGGCTGTGAGTTTTTGATGTACAGGTGTCAAACACATAAACTCTTCACTTTTTTCAGTATGGTACCAAGAAAGTAAAGGGTGGCACTGAAGTGAACTCCTGAGCAATATATATAGATTGAGCCACCTACGACCTTCAAACAACAACAAAAAAAGACACTGACAAGTCAAGAAGATGACCAAGAAGTAAAAGATAAAGAAAATACTAAAATATTTGTCACGAAAGCCAAAAGATTTGAGATGCACATGATCACCCAATATTTAGATTGTACAAATCAAAGGAAACAAGTCACATAACAAAGAAGGCCAAGCTCGGATTTCCTCATTCAAATAGAAAATGATACAAAATCTAGATTCCCTTATGTAGGGTGAAAACGTTGTAATGGATGCTAATATAGTAAAATTCGTTGTTGGATCTCACACTCAAATAGAGAGATCGACCCCTTGCGGGTTAATTTTCCGATCCCTAGCTTCCACAACAGATTATTGCCACTACTATGTTCTCAGCAGATTCTTGGGATGACTGACAACAGCAAAGATCGTTCACTCTCTTTGACGAGCTACCTCTCGAATTACGCCCCTTAGCTAGATTGAAGTATAATCTACTTCTTACATCTCTCTTGATTAGTTACTTATCCATCGTCCCATTAAAAAGAACAAAGAAGGCTTTGACCCATTAACCTAGTTGGATTTATTCATTTAAGTGGGAAGATTATGCATAGTTGCAAGTTACAAAATGCAATAGTAAGCAAATCAAGTACCTTTGACAAGAACACAAGAAAAAAAAGATGACTAAGAATGGATTAGACCTTCATTTTACATTTTCATGCTTGATAAATCAATTCGTCAATGATGTAGTACTTATATACCCTTTGTCCCCCTCTCCTTCAAAAAATGCCATGTCACAAAATAGGGGGAGATACTTAATGGATATTTCCTTACAATTAGACACGTAAATTACACGACACTACCTAGAGGGGGTGAATAAGTTAATTAAAATTTAAGTTCAGATGACCACTAATTTTAACATATATCTACCACAATTGCCTCGTCATACAATGATATGAGCGTGAAGTGTGAGAACCCATTTTCAACCACCAAAACCCAAAACACCCATGTAAATTAGTGTATTAATTTTATCAATTTTTTGATTAAAATTAAATCTCACACTGGTGATCCCAGCCAAGGCAACCCAAACCCAATCAAACAACTATATGTGATATGTAGATTTAAATAATTAATTCATCAAACACAGTGTCCTTGTGTGCATCAAATCACAAGTGTATATAAAAAGTAATAAATAACACAAGTGATTTGGTGATATAGAAACCCTCATCAGGAAAAACTGCGGGAAACCATTCGGAGTTCAACAAAATCTAATCCATTGTTCCAAATTCAGTTTATAAGTACTCAAGTTTTATACCTCTACTAATTTCATGGTTAGACGTTCTTTTTCTTCAATAAACCTCTTTGTTGAAACTCCCTTTTTGACATATTGGATAGCATCACTTGAACTTCCCATGACACGGTTAGGATGCACCCAAGAATCTCTGCATGCACACTTGCCAATAGGTTTGGTTGAACCAAGCAAGGTGTTCTTCTTCAAGATGTGAGTTTAGATATAAATCACTAAATGGTAGCCTTTGGATTTAGGCATCTAGGGTGTATAGCTCAAACTATCAAGGTATTGGATAAGCTGAATTTACCCTCAATAGGCTTACCCTAGGCTGGGAAGGCTTTCCCCTATTTATAGGCTTGAAATATGGTTTGTCTTGAGGACCAAGAAAATACAAATTCATGAACAACCGCTCGAGTGACCATAAGACAATGGTTACTAGAGTGAAAAAATGCAGTGACGATTAAACCCTCATCTAAAAGAGGTTGTACGGGCTGAAGTATTAAAATTATTAGATACAGGAATCATATTTCCCATCTTAAATAGTAAGTGGGTTAGCCCTACTAAGTTGTACCCAAGAAATCAGGAGTTATGGTAGTCAAGAATGAAGAAAATGAGTTGGTGCTTACTCGAGTTGCCATGGAATGACGTATGTGTATTGACTACCCTCTTTTTCAGGAAACCTATCATCTTCTCCAAGTTTTAGGGAAGGTCTTCAATTCCATCCAAAAGATTAAGGGTGGACACTACCCATGGAAGCCAGCCACAGCAACCAAGTGTGTTTGTTGATGATCAGGGCTTTCATCACTTGTGGGATGTGAATCAATTCCATTCTTTAGAGAAAATTTAGAGGTATAGGCACTATTTTTATTCTTGTCCTATTGCGTTAGAGGATAGTTGGATTTTGGAAGAGTTCTTAGGGTGTAAAGTTAGTAAGATAGTATAGGAGAATGGATGGGATGATAGTTTGAAAAGATTGGGAAGGAGAGCTACTCCTTTGATCTGTGAGTTTTACTTCAATTCAGAAATGACAGATTCTAAGAGCTTTAGGACTACAGTAAGGGGAGTTAGTTTTGATGTCAATTATTTGATGATATCCCAGATGACTAAGCAAGAAATTGTACCAAGTACACAATTCACAATAGCCACTGTGTATGACATGCCAGAGGTGGCTAAAGAGCTTACGACAAACCCCAACTTTGTTTATATTCCGAGAGATAGTTTGATGCATGGACAGTTGAGAAATAAGTACAAGATCCCACATCAGATATCGGTGATTAGTTTGTTTCTATTAACATGGAAGAATTGCATCTGTTTAGATTTGGCTAAGTTATTGTATGCCCTCGGGACTAGACAAACCTTTTGTTTGCCCTTTATCATTCTTTCGGAGATGTTGTGAGCTCTGAAGGATACCACTAGGGAAGCTCATCTTCCTTTCGGGTATTTGGTGATCTCTATTTGTATGGATCAAGGTGTTAGAGTGATAGCTGAGATACTAAGGAAGAAGCATACTCGAGTGTTAGAAAGTGCAACTCTTATGTCTGATACAAATAGGATTAGTAAGGAGGAGATTGTTAGGCATCGTGCATGGGATAGAGTAGGCTTAGTGATGTGAGACACTTTTGATGAGCGATATGTTAGAGATATCTTATTTCAAATTTTGGATGAGTAGAGACAGATGAGGGGTAGTCTGGAAGAGTATAGTGAGATTTTACGTTGCCTACAGCTTGGACCACGAGATCATCTTAGCCTTTCTTCCTAGACTTTGGATATCCTAAGATTTGTCTTAGTCCACTTTTAGTATTACTTTTCTTTTTTAAGTCAGTTAAAGTTGAGTAGAGAGTCAAAGCCTCAATCGTATCTAGTTGAGTAATGGCTTGACTTCTACTTTTTTATTTTCTTTTAGAATCTGTAATGAAAATTCATTTTGACCAGTTTATATACTATGGTTTCATTGCAAAATTTTGAGTTTTAATTTGCCAATTGCTTGAATTATGTGCATATAATGAGACTACTAATTGGGTAAAGGTTATTTTGATGAAAATATGAACTCATTTATTCGCTAGTCTATTATAGAACTTTAGATTACACTTTAATATTATGAATGTCATCCCCAATTGAAACTTTAAATATCGGTGCACGTATGACCTTACTTGAGTTAGAAGTTATGAAAAATTATTTTATCTTGAAACTTGACACATATAATGGAGAATATATAATGTCCATTGTGAGTTTAGATCTATTTCATTTTTGGAGAGACATGTGCAATTACTCAGTGATAAGAATTTCATTCAGTGATTCTTTGAATAGTTTCATTATACTTGTTTTGATCAATGATGATATGTTGAGTGATTATTTGATTCTGAATTGTTAGCATGAAAAGTGTGTATTTTAGGCCATGTTTGATATTTTTTTAGCCTTAGCCTTATTTCTTAAAATTTTATGATCCTTAGAAGCCATGTTTGGCCCTATTGATTTAGTTTTTTCTTTGTTCTTCCATACATAATAACTAAGTCCATATTGTATAATATCTTATCTTTGACCCTTGGTTATCCTAAAAATGGGGAATTACATTGCATATGAAAAGGAGATATATGGTTGAAATGCAAAGGTTTGCTAAAAAGAAAATATATATGAGTTTTGTGAAAGGATGAATATGAACAGAGAGAGAGAGAGAGAGAGAGAGCAAGAAAAGCAATGAAAGAAAAGATCAAAAATATGGCAAGGATATAGAATTGTGCTACCAAGAAAAATATGAGTTATGTCAAGAGGTATGGATACACGAAATGTTCTCGGGGTAATTCTTTGAATTCCTGTTCCTTCGCTTCTTTACCCTTTTACCCAAGGCCCAATTACAACCTAGAAAAGACCTATTTGATATCAAGAGTTTATAGTAATACATGACTTGTATGGGCAAGGAATATGATGATAATTGTTTTATGTGTTTTTAAGTTGATTTTTGATCACGAAACTATGCTTAAGTTCATTTCTATTGAGATAACGTTCATTGTAATAGTCATATGCGAGTTATCTTATGTATTTGTTATAATAATTCTGCTCACATATGGAAAAAAATGAAGGGTATTAGTTCGTATAATCAGAGTAAACTTCTTGTTGAGAAAATAAAGCAAAATTGATTTGAAGCTAGTAGTGGATAGTAGAAGGGTAGTGTATTTTTGATTGATTCTCTACTCTTGTCAGGTCATTTTCACATGACACACGAGTTTCAATAGGGATAAGATTTGTAAATATTTTTGCATAATATGTGGTTCTATGATTTGACTGTGTATGCACTTATTCATATTTTTATTTATATCCAACATTTGATTATTGGTTAGGTTATATGATGATTTCAAAATAGTAAATGGAAGTTTGTCAAAATGATTATGGCAAAATGATTATTGGTTAGGTTATATTATTGGTTAGGTTATCCAACAATGGAAGTTTGTAGATAACTTTACTGGAAACCTACACGAGACTATAACTCCTTCACTAGGAAAAACCTAGGGTTTTAAAGGCTTATTGCATATGTTAAATGCAGTTGTGAGTCCTACGAAAGTGGATTAATTTTGTTAGATTATTTTGATTAGTTTTGTTTATAAATTGATCCAACTAGGGACTAGTAAGATGTTGGTTGGGGGGTGTTATTCGTTATGTAATTTTCCAATTCCTTACTTGATAATTATGGCAAATTGCATTTATTTTTAGTTAATTATTATTTTTCCTATTGATTTTATGCTTTGATGTTATTTTTTGTGTTTGATTGATTTATCAAGTAAAATTGGGAGATTGAGTTGATTTTTGATTCTTGATAAATTAATTGGATGAATTGAAGATTGCATGAAAATCAAAGGGACCAAAGTGTTATTTCAGAGAGTCAAACAGTTGATTGAAGTGGACCTCAGTTGTATAAATAGGCACGTCCGGACGCAATCACTCAATCCAGACAGGAGTGTTTCAAGACCAATTCCAGAGTTTTCAAGGTGTTCGGATGAGGTTGTGTGTGCAGACGTTTATTCGGTGATACGGTGTGACTTCGTTAGGATGCGTGTGATATCATTCACATTAATCTTGTTCATTGCCTGACTATCGACGCACATCCTCCAACTCCCATCTTTCTTAGGAGTGAGTATAGTAGGAACAACGCATAGGCTCATACTCATCATATTCTGCCCCATTCATAGTAATTCATTAACCTGACCCTACAATATCTCGAACTCCTTGGGACTCATTCGATAATGGGGCATGTTTGGAAGATTAGCCCCAGCTAATGCTGATTTGATGATACCCGCTTTTCAAGTCAAACTTGGAGTACACCTTAGTGCCCTCCAACATATCTAACATGTCATCAAGTCGGGGTATAGGGAACCAATATTTCATAGTAATCTTTTTCATTGCTCTACTATCAATGCACATCCTCCAACTCCCACATTTCTTTAGAGTGAGTAGAGTAGGAACAACATATAGGCTCATACTCATCCTAATCTGCCCCTTCTGTAGTAATTCATCAACCTTACCCTACAATATCTCAAACTCCCTAGGACTCATTCGATAATGGGGCAGGTTTAGAAGACTAACCCTGACCACCAAGTCAATATGGTGTTGAATGTCTCTTAAAGAAGGCAAACCATACAGTAACTCCTCCTAAATTATCCACTCAAACTCATCTAGCAATGGCCTCAAACACATCGGGGACTGCTTAAGACTCAACATTCTATTTCTCTTCACCATTCACTATAAGGGCATGCACCACTCCACTATCATTTACATATGCATCAATGGCAGAGACAATAAGAAAGGACGCACCCTTAGCATGGGGGGTTACATGGAAGCTCTCTTTTACTATATGGACAAGTACAATCTTAACACCATCTTTGTAAAAGTTGTAAGGATTATCTTTACCTTTATGAATACAATTCAGATCACACTGTCATTGTCTCCCCAACAGAATATGACACACATCCATATCCACAACATCACATATAATTCCATCTTTATACTTGCCAATAGAAAATTTGATACGACACTGTTCTATTACCTTTGTTTTGCCGATATCCTTGATCCATCTGATAGTATAGGGAGAATGGTGTTTCACAGTCCGCAACTATAACTTGTTGACCACCTCTTGGGACATAATATTCTCATTACTATCACCATCAATAATCAAACAAAGAAGCTCTCTGGTCCATGCACTCTGAATGTCATGTTCGATCTTAGGAGTATACATCAATCGACGAAGAATGAGAGAAATCCCTTATCATCATATGTCTATTCACTCTCATCTTCTTCCTTGAAAGCACGATCCTCCACCTAGTAGTTCTCCTCCTAATCAGCCCCTTCAGCATCAACCAAATTTACTATACCCCTATTAGGGCACTAATTAGAACGGTGTCCTAGTTGACCGCATCAGTAGCACTTATCTCCTCCAGGTATGGCATAAGGATGCTTCGGCGCTTCATTCAACACTAGAGTAAAACCTGAACCTGAGGCTATTATCCATGCAGGTACCCGTTGTTGTTGGATTCTCGACTTGGGATTGAAAAAGAGAATGAAGTACTCATAATATATTTTCCTAATTTCACCAGGGGTGGTGATGACTTAAAGGAACTCCAATTTTGCACCTGAGTCCTCTCTTTTTATAACTAGGTTTCCACACTCATATTTAGGTGAATGGTCTCGATCAAAGAATTCAAGGTCTGTAGTGAAACCCTATCTTGAATAGCAAAATGCAAGCCGCCAATAAACTAAGCAATATTATAAGACTCGGTTTCATATAGATTATTGTGCAAAGACATCCGCTAGAACTTCTCTACTTATGCTTGAACAAGTTTATTATCTTGTTTGCAATCTTGATACTATAGAAATAGGATTTACTCATAATCTGGGGGTAAAAATCTTGACCTCAACCTCATCAAACTCTTCATCTTTGGCCAGACATGGATTCGATAACTGTCCTTTTTTGTGCGACCAAGTTGTATCTGTTCCCACCAGGCAAGAGCCCCTCCTTTTAACTTATAAGCCACTAGTTTCACATTCTTCTCGTCTGGAATTTCCATATAGTTGAAGAATCTATCCACTTCAGTCAACCAATTAAGAAAATCATAAAATATGAAGATGACCATTAAAACTAGGTAGGTCAACTTTCACATGAAAATCCCTAGACTCACAGTTGAAATTCCTATAGTTTGCAGTGCTACCAAGCAATTGCTTGCCATAATCATCGCTGGAGTTTGCGATAGATGCTACAAGAACATGTACGCCACAAACATTCTGTCTAGTTGGATAGACAAGAAATTGATCTCGCATGGGTTGAACATGAACCCTATTGTTGTTATGTACCTTCTATCAATCGGGATCTTGCTTTGGACCCAATGCCAACTGAGTAACCATAGCCCATAGCACTTGCAAGGATTTGCTAGAATTGTTGGAACTCCTATTGTTGTTGTCGTTTGAAATCTAATAATTCGGCTCTCGTAAAAACCTCTTCCACATGATCACCATCATAAGGAAGATTATCATGCATCTTGTTGATTAGTCATCATGTTAGGTTAGTTAAGGCTTTAATACCAATTAACAAGCAGTAGACGAAGGGACACAAGGAAATTACTGTTTTCAAGTATAAGAACATACACAATCTAAATCCATAGAGAAAATAAGAGAACTTTCAAGAAATATTATTGATTTCAAACTTGAATATAATTCATCACATAAGGACCCTTTATACAGGGCTTTTCTACCACTACCTACGTATATTTAATGCATCCAACTACTTATAATAACTCTACCTCTCTAAACTAAATATCTCTACCAACTCCACCTACTCACATTAATACCTCTATTATCTTCCAACTACAACTCCCAACTACTCACATTAATAAATTTCTAGAAACTTCTAGAAGTTGGGCTCAAGTTGGATATTTATCTAAGACCAATTATATTTGACCTTATTACAAGATTGGATCAAGATCAATATATATATATATATATATATATATATATATTGAAGAAAGTTATAAATAGATATGATTAAGAATATGTACGAGAATACAATGACGTTAGTTAGAACAACTATAGGCGAAAGTAGTCAATTCCCAATGTTGTAGGCTTGCATTAAATTCATACCTTTTTTGCCTTAATTTTGGATAAATTGACTAGACACATTTTAAATGAAATTCCATAATTATTATTTGTGATGACATAGTATTAATCAATAAAACTAAAAAACGAATCAACAATAAGTTGAAAGTTTGGAGAGAAACTTTAGACTGAAACAGATTAAAAATAAGTAAAAATAACATCGAATATGGAATACAATTTTAATATTCGTAAAAGTTCAAATAGGTAGGTAGTAAAAATCGATGATAAGGAGATAATTAAAAGCAAAAACTTTCAGTATTTTGGGTCGATTATCCAAAGGGAGGAAGAGATTGGAAACAATGTTAACTATATAGTTAAAATAGGATAGATTAAATGAAGGAATGCATTTAGTGTATTATGTGATCCATGTATACTTTTTAGGTTGATAAATAAGTTTTATAAGATAGCCATTAGACTAACAATATTTTTATGGTACATAATGTGGGGCAATTAAGAAATAACACGCTCCAATACCAAGTGTCATAGAAATAGGGGAAGTTAACAAGGATGAGTGACAAAACAAGAAAAGATAAAATTAGAAATGAGTATATTAGTGAAATCATAGAAGTACAACCACCAAAGAATAAATTAAGAATTGACTTAGGTGGTTTGAACATGATTATAGAAGATCTAGTAATGCACCAGTGAGAAAGAGCGATTTGATACATATTCATGAAAATGTGAGGAGTAGAGATAGATTGAAATTAATTGTGAACAAAATAGTAAAGATAAATATAATCATCACAGTTTCATAAAAAGTATGACACCTTGATAAAATACAATGGTGAAACAATATTCATATGGTCAATTTCAACTGTTGAAATAAAAGTTTTGTGAGTGGACTTGAATTTTATTCGATAAAATGCAAATGAGAGACAAAAATATCTTATTTTCATATAGTACCACTCTATGTTTTATAGGTATTCATCTACATTTACATTAACCCTAGATCTAAGTCATTATATTGTCCCACGACCTCAAACTCGAGATAAAAACTTGCGATAATTAATTAAAAATAGTAGAAGGGTGTGCCTCCTTTAATTATCATTCTCACAAATATATGTATATGTGTGTGTATAATTTGTTCTTGATATTGAAGTTTGAGAAAAATAATTTTTTAAGTATTTTATTTGCTTAGGAAATTTGAATGTCTTGCAGTTGGTCATCCAGTTACAAGGACCCAACATTTCCTTTTAGTTTGGCGCCATCTAGTATTGCTGCAACTACTTTTTCTTCTATTTAATTGGTGATCGTGGAAACAACTGAGCTCTTTTTATTCAAGCATTAACATTTATGTAATATACTTTCTAACTAGTCAACCTTTGAAATAAGATGATTTAATATGATATTAGAATATGAATTTTTGCATTCGACATGCACTGAATTCAGCTCACACTTGAAGGGATCCGTGGAAGTATACAACTGTAGTAACAAACTTTCTAACCAAATAAATTTTTAAACGAGATGAGATAGTGATATAAATACTTGTACATATATTTTAGGGTAAACTTCACTTTACCTGTCTATGGGTTAACTTGTTTGCACATCACTTCCTATGGTCTCTAAATGACAAATAACCCCCTCAGCCCTATGGTATATGGACTTTTTTGCACCATAGACGCCGTTAATGGCAAGTGAAAAATATATTTAATGCCCCCTATAAATATAACTCAAAACCCTAGAACTTAGTCATTTGAGTTGGATTTTGACCGAATAGTCTGGAGAGTGAGAACCTTCAAAATTAGGGAAAAATATAGGGTTTTTGCAATTTGGAATCACCAGGCTCAGATCCTGCCTCTGGTACAATTTCTTCAAAGAAAATAAAGCGATAAGTAAGTTATCTATTCAACTCGATTACTAGTTGATTTTCAGTTTTGGGATTCCTATTGTAGTTGTTACGATAGTGGTTTTGGTCTCTCAAGTTATGCGACCTGGACTTTCTATGCATGCTTATGATTCTCAGAATATTGTTTATGATTTGATTTTGTCATTGTTAAGGTATTCATGACTTTTCAAAGCATGTTATTTTCAATTTTTTATTCAAGAATCAGTTGTTATATGTATATGCATATTGGCTCTCCACTTTTCATGCCCAATGGTAGTTTTTGTTGTCCAATATGTTGTGTTGCGGTTCCAGATGTTATTTCAATATGTATATGCATATTAGCTCTCCACTTTTCATGCCCAATGGCAATCTTTGGGGTCCCAGATGTTCCTAAAGTGGTATTGACTCCACTATGACATGTGTGCGTGACCCACACTATCGACTTTTTGTCTAATAATAAAATAAATTAAGACAGTGGCTAATATATCCATTTATTATAATGCATGATGGTTGAGCATACGTTTACTATTCAAATACACTATGTGGGATATTTTATTTGGAAGCCACACAATCGGTATGAAGGTGGTAAGGTAACATACACTAAAGATTGTCACCCAGATAAAATATCCTTAATAGAGATATCAGACATGCATGCCATAATAAGTGGGGATGAGATAAACATTGACAACTATTATAGGTTTCCTGGGTATAGTTTGGATACGGGTTTGAGAAGAATAGTGACTAATTATGATATTATTGAAAATGATTTCTGTATGTATAGATCTACCAGTTATTGTAATATATGTGGAGAAATGTTACAATTTGTCTGCATATGCTTATATTTTGCCAAGTCCTATTGGCATAAATCTAGGCAATGCAAATGTTAATGAGGGTAACAGGGAAGGGGTGATTGAAGTTGATAGTAATGTATTACATGGCTTTGAAGCTGACTTTGTTGATGTATTACATGACTAAAGCTGACTCTGATGATCTTGATTATGTATTAAATGAGAGTAGCCATGATATTGATAGTGATGACCCAAGTTGGCAATATGAAGATCTTGAGGGTAACAATGATGAAATTTTTAATGTTAATGTTCCAGCAAGTGTTGCTAATGGTGGGACATGTGATGACCAAGTTTGTCAACCTGGTCAGGCAGATGATGACCAAGTTAGACCACCATGTGGTGTTGAGGTGAATGCTGATAACTAGTATTCTGAACCAAAGAACGATGAGGAATTGTAGAGTTTAAGAGGGTCATCAGATGAAGAGGGTGATGATTACCCAGAATTCAATAAGACTGTCCACTTGAGGAATCCAGTGTTGATTGTGGGCATGAAATTTCCATCACCTAGGTTTAGAGAGCTGCTTAAAGAGTATAATCTGGTGCATGGGTATGATATTGTATACATCAGGAATGAAAACAAAAGAATAACAGCCACATGTAGGTATGGATGTGATTGGAGAATCCATACATCTCCAATAGGTGGGAGTAGTACTTTTTAGATTAACACTAATTGGGAAACATGCATGTGGTAGACATTATGAAAACAAGCAAGCCAATTCTAAGTATTTGCGAAGGAGATTTCTTGAAGATGTGAGATAATCCTGGGATTCAAGTGATAGCATTCAATAATTCAATCAAACGGAAAATAATGGTCAATGCAAGTATATACCAGGTTTATCGAGCAAAGAGAAATGCCAAAAATGTTATTGATGGGGATGTGAAGGAGTAGTATTATCGGCTGTGGGATAATTGTGAGACAATCAAGAGGCAAAATCCAAACATTCAGATTTTGTTGAGGCCAGAACTATATGCGCTACATCCTACATTTCAAAGAATGTATTTTAGATTTGGTGCCATGAAGAATTGTTTCTTGGCCAAATCCAGGCCCATTATTGGCCTTGATGGTTGTCACTTGAAGAATATAAATAGGGGACAACTATAATAGATCCACTTGTCTATCCACTTATTCATACATGATCCACCCAATTCCTGGAATTCATGCCTATGTTTCAACTGACCCACCAAATGCAAGGAAGCAGACCCAAGAAGCTAAGAAAAAGATCAACAGATGAACCTACAAGGAAGAAGCTAAATGAGACTTGTGCCAAATTTTGATGCATGGTCACAATAAGAGGTCATGCAAGAATAGAATTTGTCCACAATCAAAGTTGCTAAGGGTAAACTTCTACGGTTATATGCTTATATGCCTCCATATGGAATATAACTTAACTTCTATGCTTGCAGAGACAATCAAACACTGGATCTCAGCCAAGCAATGGAGGTACGACTACAAGGGAAACTGAATCTCAACCAAGCAATGTTGGTAATGCTGCAAGGAAAACTAGATCTCAACCAAGCAATGGTGATATTGCTGCAAAGGGATTTGCATCTCAGCCAATCAATGGTTGTGCTGCTACAATGACATCTCAGCCAAGCAATTGTGGTAGCTCAAGGGCATCTGGTGTTATCAATGTAAACTCTCAATGTATGAAGTTGCCAACTATATGTGGAAAGGTAGTAGGAAAAGAAAGAGCAAGTGGTGCATGAAGGGGTCTGGTGTAAGTTTAGGTGACGCTACAGGTAGAGGATCTGGTGGTGCAGCAAGTGGTGTTGCTGGAAAGGGTGTTGGGAGAACCGCCACTGGTTTTGGTTCAAGTGTATATCAACCTAATCCCCCTACAATGTCAACTTTGCTGTAGAAGATCAGGGCTAGAAAGAAAGCCCTATTATAACATCTCATTTACATCTCGTTTTTTGTTGGTATTCAGCTAGTGATTGTGAGCAATCATTTTGCTCATTTTTTGTAAGGAATTTAACTTATTTCCTAGTTGGTAAACTCATTTGTGCTGAATGTAATTGTTATGTTTTTTTTTGTCTTGAACCATGGTACAAAATATTGACTTTGTGCAACTGTTTTTAACAGATATGACTCTTATTTTCTCATAAGCATAATAATTCTAAAACTTCCATATTACACCAAAAAATACAACTAAAAAACTCATCATAATGCCTAACATGGAGATGATCACACAAATAACAACATTGGTAACCCTTCCTTCATTATCATTGTCATTGCCAATTGCTTAGCTTCAAGTAGTAATACTCTCGCACTTAATATATTGTAATGATCATCAACATCCTCAACCATTGTTTTCTCAGTCCAATGCTCTTTGCCAGGGTTGGCTAGAACTCCACTTGCCATCCATGTTGCAGTGATTGGAGTACACCAGGCAAAAAAATTACCACCGTTGTCCTCACACATGTAATACAACATGGCTTCTCAGACTCAAAGAATTTAATAGAGGCTTTTCGCCCACATCCACAATTTTTTGCAGTAAATCCTAAGTCAAGTGTTTTCCCTCCTCCCATATTACTTGAAGATGACATGATCATGTACCTACATGTTTACGATAAAATACAATTTTTTCAAAAAAGAAAAAAAAAAAAAAAAAAAGCAAGTATAACCAGTCAAATAGAACAAAAAAAACATCAAATAGAAGATGGTGGAATCAGCTATTCATATAAAGTAATACCAAAAGCATTGTGCCAATACAATGTGAAAATACCTAATTTCTTTCCCTTTACCTTTCCCATTGCAGTTTCTTCAGCTCTGCCTTCATCGCTTTAGCAACGTATAAGGGCATATACAATGTTGACCCAAACTCAAACTTGGGTAAAAAAATGAATAAAAAACTTAATTTGGTATGAACTTTTCCAATGAGTAAAAACAAATTTATACTCAAATCTTTTTTTTAAAAATTCTCATATTACCCCAAAAGCTCATTTCTTTAATTTTTTTCTTTAAAACCACAGTCTCCTTCATCTCAAAAAACGGCTCCTTGAACAGAATTGAATCAGTCCACAGAATCAAAACAAGCACAAACAAGGGCAAGTAATGGTATTTCAAATTGGATTTCAACAGACCAAACCCACGAAATCAAACAAACAGATCAAACCCACACAACAGATCAAACATTCCTTCTGAAACCAATCAAACAGATCAAACCCACAAAATCAAACAAAAACCCACATCTGAAACCAAGAGAACCCAACTTCGAATTCCAGCTATATGTTTATGGAGAGAACAGTGATATATGATCTAGTGTTATAAACTTCCCTGAATATTTCTTGAAAATCTATAGAAGCCGATGACTGCTGTTGATTTTCTTAACTTCCTTTGTGGTGGGGACCGACGGGAAAGAGCACTGGCGTGAGAGATGGAAGAGGAAGTTTTGGCGGGGAACCCTTCTTGGTAAATAGACGACAGAGAGAAGGGTTCAAATTTTGGCTCAAAAGAGTTCTTTTATTTTTTATATAAGATTAAGTCAAAGATCGAAATGAGTTTTTGAGCATTTGTCTAACCCAAATTTAAGTTCGAGTTTAAATTTGAATAACGACTGAATTTCACCTAAAAACATTTGTATTTAGAGGTGACAATCGAATCGTGTTGTATCGTGTCAAATATTGGTCATGTCCAGTGTTATTTAAGGCGTTAAGCGAACCGAAGCGACCAAGGCTCTTAACGCCTAGGCGAGAAGCGAAACGAAACGATTTACCAAAGCGAAGCGAGCAGTTAAAAAAATAAATAAATATTTTAGTGTAATTACTTATACACATCAAAGTTTTAATTTTATATATACTAAATATTTAAATACAAGTAAAACCATAAACATTTAAAGTAAAATCATAAACATTTAAATTAAAACAAACACTAATAATATTGCAAATCTTAATAACAGTCATAGTTTAAACATTTAAATTCATACAAATACTAATAATATCCCAAATCCTAATATTTAAAAACATAAGACACATAATTCAAGCAACTAAAGAAAATATCTCAAGGACTTAGAAATCAATCCTCATCACTAAAGAAACCATCTTCTTCATTATCCTTAGATTCATATCCCTCAGTATCCTCCTCCTCTGCCTCATCTGAAATTATGTCTTCCTCATCTGTGAGTCCAGTCGTCGATCTTGTAAACCTTGGTGTTACCCTAGTAGATGGTATTGATCTAGTCCGTTGGCTACTTTCCGTAACTCCAGAAGCTCGAGCGACTTCGCCCCAAGTCAAAGTATCATCACCAAACACAAGCTCATTATCTTCATCTGTGTCTGCATCCATTCTCCCAATCAACCACTCATTGCTATCATCAATATCCTTCAAAGATATTGGATCAATTGTGTCACGAGAATCATATCGGCGCCTCAAAGCTCTATTATACTTAACAAACACCAAATCATTGAGACGGGATTGAGTTAGTCTATTTCTTTTTTTGGTGTGTATCTGCAATAATTTATTAACAATACATTAAAATTTATAATAAGATTAAAAAAAAATGTAATTGAAGAGGTTTGAGGATGATACTTACATGCTCAAACACACTCCAATTTCGCTCACAACCGGATGCACTACAAGTAAGGTTTAAAACTTTTTTTGCAAAGGTTTGCAAATTTGGAGTTGCAGACCCATATGCACTCCACCAATCAGCTGTGAATAATGAATAACAATTAATTAACTAACATATTTAAGCAATGATAATGAAATAAGCTTGTGGGATAACATAGATTACCTGGTGCCCTAGTTGTTCTTTGTCTAACCGCCATGGGCAACTTAAAGAGGTTTTCACCTTTCATGTAAATACTCAACTCTTGACCAATTTTATCTTGTATCGCAGGATTTGAGACCAACTTTTCCAAACATTTATATAGGCCATTCATGACTTCTTGATCTTTCTCAACCTCTGGATTGGAATAGAAAAACTCTGGGTTCAAAAAATACCCAGCTGCATGCAAAGGCCGATGCAATTGAACTTCCCACCTTCGGTCAATGATTTCAAAGATGTGTTTGTACTTCTCTTCATTGCCATTAAAAGAATTAGCAATCGCTTCTTTAGCCCGGTCCATAGCTTCATAAATGTACCCCATGGGAGGCTTTTTCTCACCATCAACCAATCGAAGCACACGGACAAGAGGGCCAGTAAGCTTAAGAGAGTAGACAACATTACTCCAAAATGAAGGCATTAAAATGATTTGTGCTGTCCTTTTGCCTTGTTGTTCTTTTGCCCATTTGCTTGTAGTCCATTCCTCTGAAGTGAACATTTTTCTCAAGTTACCTTTTTGTTGGTTGATCCTTGTTAGCGTAAGAAAAGCCGTAGCAAATCTAGTTTTTGCGGGCTTAATCAACTCCCTTGACTGGGTAAATCGTCTCATCATATTCAACAGAGTTGGACGGTTATAAATATAACCGTGTAATGCTATTCCTCTTTCAAATGTTCTCTTGAAGTTTGGCAACTTGAAGATATCTTCCAATACCAAGTCCAAGCAGTGGGCAGCACATGGCGTCCAATATAGATTGGGTCGTTTTGCCTCCAAAAACTTACCTATTAAATAAAGATTTTTTTACCAACTAGTGTGCATAAAAAAAATTCAATATAACAAGTAGTTATCTTTTTTTTTTTTTTTCAAGAAGCTTACCTGCTAACACATTTGCTGCCGCATTATCAGTGACAATTTGAATCACATTAGCTTCACCAATATGCTCTACAAAATTATCAAGCAATTCAAACATTTTTTGCCCATCCTTTGAGTATGCAGAAGCATCAACAGATTCAAAGAACATGGTCCCTTTTGGACAATTCACTAAGAAATTAATCAAGGTTCTCCCTCTCTTGTCAGTCCATCCATCGGCCATTATGGAACATCCATATTTTGCCCAATCCTCTTGGTGATCTTTCATCAATGACTTTATATGCCCTACTTCTTTGTTGAGCAATGGGACCCGAACCTCATGGTAAGAAGGGGGTTTCAAACCAGGACCATATTGTCCAAAAGTTTCAACCATTGCTGCAAAACTTTCATAGTTCACAACATTAAAGGGAATTCCCGTGTCATACATCCATCGGGCAAATGTTGTGATGGCTCTTTCTCTCATTTCCTTTCTAAAAGGATCGCTGGCATCAATATTCGTTTGTCTCCCCTTGGTCTTTCGATTTTGCACCACAACATTCGGATCAGGGGTGAAGTATACATCCATAGGCCCTTTTTGTCTTGGCTTTTTTGGTCTCGATGTGGCTTGTGTAGAACCTTGACTAGAACTAGTCATGGATCTTTTACGATTCGCAACAATCTCTACAATATCATCTTCATCCTCCTCCAAGTCATTAGGCATCTCATCAAAGTCGGAAACCATGTTCATTAGATTCTTCTCTTCCTTTTTTTTAGCCATGTATTCTCTAATCTCCTCCCTAACATGAGCAGGGCATTTTGGACAAGTAATAACACTCGTAGAGTTCCCTGCTAGGTGTTGCTTGACCCGATAGACACCTCCATTTGACTCTTTTCCACAAAAATTGTATTTGAACTTGTTTGTGTTTTGAGGATTTACCAAGTGTGCATATTTCCATGCCGGAACTTTTTTGTTCCCTTCGGACGACGATGCCATTTATGAATAACACTATCACACTACAATCAAAGGAACAAAACACATTCACATGTACTGAATCACATTTTATATCAGTTGTAAACAATTTTATATTGACAGGACGGGACAACAAAAGAAGCAGAATCAGGACAGCAGTAGAATGCAACAACAAAAAAAAAAACAGACGACTGAGGAAAAAAAATATTGAAGCAGCACAGGAGCAATTTCATATTGACTGGACAGAAGCAGAATCAGGACAACAACACAAAAAAAAAAAAAAACCAGAAGCAAAATGAGCAAACAAAAAAAAAACCAGAAGCATTACGTTGTAAACAATTTCATATTTAACATGTAAACAATTTAACTTGTACTGAATGCATTAAGTCTTGCATTTTCATTTGTTTGTATAATTCTTATGCAGTCTCCGACCATATTATTACCAAATGAAACTAAGCTTACACACGATTATTCACCAAAGGCATGCCCCACCTCAATTTTTTTTTTCAAAATAAGTTATTTTTAAATTTATTTCTCAAATTCAATCACTTTTAAAAAGACATTATTTTAAATAATGCCTTCATGAATTAAAAGATTATTTGAAATAATGTTTTTAAAGACATGATTTGGCATGACGCCTTTAACGCACTACACATCAAATTTAGTTCAATATTTATATTTAGTGCGTGAAAAGCGTTATATTTAAACGTCTTTTAAAAATGACTAAATTTAAGAAATAAGTTTGAAAGTGATTGATTTTAAAAAAAAATAAATTTTTGAAGTGCATGGGTTTGGTGAATTCCTCCTTGTTCACGGAAAGCATATATGATACCAAAATCAATGACTCCACGAATTCAATAATCATCTGTCCAATTTTTCTTGAATTTTCTATAGAATACCTACGAAGCATTATAGTGAGTTCACTAATCCAATGATGTAAAGGGACTAATGAGAAAACAAAATAGTAAAAAATTGATAAGTAAAGCCTTATTAATGCTATCAAATTATGTAAAGTAAAGGCACACCATTATACTAACAAATTATATTAGAAATTTAGATTCAAATAACATTGTTCTGAATCAGATCAAGAAAAAAAAAAGAATAACCAGAATCGGTGAAGGAGCAGAAGACAGAAGAAAAAAAAATTGAAGAGAGAAGAAGAAGAGACTAACCTCCACAGTCCAGACCAGCCCTCCAAACCCTCAGTCCAGCAACAACAATGGTGTAGAAGTAGCGAAAAACTCGAAGCCTTGGAGTGTAGCAGTGGAGAACAGCACCGATCGTGTAGCAGTGGAGAGCAGCAATGGAGAGCAGCACCAAATCGATCGTGTAGCAGTGGAGAGGAGCACCGATCGATCGTGTAGCAGTGGAGAGCAGCACTGATCGAAGCAGCATCGATCGAAGCAGTGGAGAGCAGCACCGATCGATCGTGTAGCAGTGGAGAGGCAGCACCGATTGAAGCTATCTGAGAAAAAATAAACAAAATTAGGTTATGAGTTTTATTTATAGGATAAGGGAATAATTCGGTACATTAACATCTTAAAATTTTTTTTGCAATCGCCCAATCCTACGGTCTAAATTAAAAATAAAATATTTCGCCTCTTATAACAAAAGCGATCGCTTTTTCGCTTTTTTCGCTTCTTCGTTTTTTCGCTTTTTCTCGTTTTTTTCTCGCCTCGCTCACGTTCGCTTCGCCTGGGGTCCTCCAGGCGAGCTAGTCTCGCCTCGCCTTGCTTATCGCCTAGGCGCGCTTTTCATAACACTGGTCATGTCAAATATTAGTCAACCCATACATAACTCATTTAACTATTTGTGTCGTGTCGAGTTGACTTGTTTATTTTCGTATCGTGTTTGTGTTCATATTCGTGTTGACCTACATAAACTTTGAATAAAAAATTTAATGCTAAGATTTTATTTTCATTTAATTGAATCTCTCCTCATATTTTTTCTACAAACTAAAAATTAACTTAATAATAATAATAACAACAATAATGAGTAATAGTATCTTTTTTATACAATAATTATGTCAATACTCTATAAACAGTTACAAATAATTATTATTTTATTTATATAATACTAATTAAATATGTTTATTGTATATCATACAACCAAATTAAACATCAGAAGTAATGGAAAAAACAAGTCATCAAAACATAAAAACTCATACATGCAACGAAAATGCCAAGTTAATATTCTTTGAATTAAAAACTTCGTGTTGACAGGTCAATTCGTGTTAAACAGGTTGAACCCGAACACAACCCATTAACACTTCGTGTTGGCGGGTCGTGTCATGCGCAGGTCGTGTCAAAAAATTAGTCAACTCAAACCCATTTATTCGTATCGTGTTTCGTATTGGGTTATCGTGTCGTATCAAAAATTGTCACTCCTATCTGTAACTTTAATTCAAATTTAGACTCAATTTTAAATTTGAGTCTAAACGGCCTAAAAAACCTCTTCAACCTTACTCAAAAGTCAAACTTATACCAAATAAAGGGAAAAACTTATTCTAAACTTAAATTGAGAGAGACCCAAATTCTATACCAAATTTTTAACGGTAACTTTTTATCTTATCTAAACCTAAAAGACTCCAACAAAACAACTTCTTGTCTCTCCCTGCATGTATCTTAAAAATTGCCTACATCGTCGATCACATCTTGAAGACCAACAGGTAAGATTCTTGAATACTATGGCTAGGACTGTTAGTCAAACGAGCTCGAGTCGAGTTCGAAATAAGCTTGAAAAACTTGTTTTTTAATCGAGCTTTAAAAATTGTTCAAGTTTGGGTCATTTCTTAAACAAGCCGAGTTTGAACGAGCCGAACCCGAATTGAGCCCGAGCCAAACCCGAATATTTGCACATAAATGAGCTGAGCTTGTCGAGTTCGAGCGGAGCTTGTAGGACTTGTTTTCTAAACGAGTCTAAAAACTTGTTCAAGTTCGGGCTCGTTTAGAAAACGAACCGAGCCTGAAAGAGCTGAACCCAAACCGAACTCAAGTCAAGCTCAAGTAACTCAGTTTGATTAACAACCCTAACTATGACCGCTTGTTTCTTTTGTTTTAAGGTTGTGCTTCATAGTTCTCACTGCCATTTTTCTTGTGTTCTTGTATGAACTTATAATGGGTTGTGCTCAATTTTCTTGATTTTGGAGAAAGAAATCTCTCTCTCTCTCTCTCTCTCTCTCTCCATCACAACATGCATGCATTGCACTCATAAAATAAAAGAATATGTACTATTGGGAGGTTGGAATCAGTGAAAAATTTTAGATTCAAATTTTTTGATTTTTAATATTTCATAGTCTGTTTAAAAAAAAATTCACAGTCTTTTTGAATAGATTTATGTTCCTATATAATTTCACCATTTCTTTGTGTTTTACTGATGCTAAGATGCCACTGAAAGAGAAAAAGGCAAAGGGAAAAAATTGAAAAGGATGTGTCAATAAATTTCTATTAATAAGATGGTTTGCTTGATCAAAAATTATTTCAAATTAAATAGTTCTAATGTTAACTCTTTGATTGTAGTCAAGATTTTTAATGTAATGATTGGGGCTTTTGAATACTCACTTATTGGGCGAATATAATCTCTCATGACTATGAAAATGGTTTTTGTGGTTTTGATGTTCTAACATGAAAGGCTATCATTTAATTCTTTTTTGTCTGGCCACCATAATTAGTAACTGTTGAAGTTTGTGGTATTGTTTTCTTTTTAAGTATAGGTTTAGATTATTTTTATGTTCGTTGATAATTTTTATATCTTTGTTTCTATTCTTTTTTCTTCTAAGCTCAACAATGGATGATCATGAAAATGTTTGAGAATTCTCAAAGTTTAGAGGAATCTCATGGAATAGAAATTGTTTCACAAAGTAGTTGTGCTCGTAGTAAAACTTTTCGGATATTTGAAGATGAAGTAGTATGTCGAGCTTGGTTGGCCATCTTGCAAGATCCGCTGTTAGGAAATACCCAAAATAAAGCAGCATTCTGGAATCGTGTTCTTGCGTATTTCTCTTCCCAACCAAATGTTCAACTAACTAGAACCAACATTTCTTTGTGTCACCGTTGGTCTTTGATTCAAAAGGCCGTTAATACGTTTTCTGGTTTTCTAGGACAAGTACAAATGAGACAACAAAGTGGAGTAGAGGAAGCAGACAAATGAAGTGTTTGTATAACAACAATAAATTAAAATTTATCATTTTAGTATTTGATATTTATTATTTTTATTTTCAGATTAATGAGGCTAAACACATGTACCATGTTTTTCAAAAAAAAAACACTTCACGTTCGATACTTGTTGGGAGATATTGAAATATAGTTGTAAGTGGGATGAATTTAGAACACAATTCAAGGGACCTACAGTTCATACATCATCACCTTCGAATCCTACTACTCTGGTATCTATTGACTTAGATACAAAAATAGAACCATCAAAAGAGAGACCAAATTGACCAAGTGGTAGAAAGTCTATGAAAGAATCACAAAGGAAGAGGGCGAAACAGGATGTTAAGTTTGATGATATAGTAGCCAACCAAACTAAAATTTTTAAAGTGTTGGATGGTATGTCTTCCCAATCTATTGAACGAGATCAACAAAAGGTTGTAGATCGTGAGAAGAAGGCTAAGAATATGGAGGCCCAACTACAAATTTTAGCAATGATGAATGATAGAGAACGGAGAAATGAGGATAATAAAATCATGTCAATGGACATGTCTAATTTAACTCCTATGCAAAAGTCCTACTATGAAGATTTTCAAAGACAAATAATTTTTCAAAATATAAACAATGGGTTTTAATTTATTGCTCGGAGTTTAGTATTGCTTTTGATCTTGAGATAATGTTATTTTATTATTTCCAGTTGGTTATGCCACATGCTTTTGCTGCATACTAGAAAACGCTACAACTTGAAACTGGTGTTATGCTTTTAAATTATTGTTGTGGTTTTTTTGGTTTGAAATGGTGAGATTATGTGAATATGTTTGTGTTTTGGATTTCATGGTATACACGTCATGCATGATGTTAGGTTAATAAACATATTGTTTGTCCCATCCATAATGATTACTTAAAGAGAAATAAAACCACATAAAAGACCAAAAAAATTTTAAATATAAAATCATAATTTTTTTTTTCAAGCAATCATGAATTAACAATAACTTGCTACGATATTTCTCTCCATGCTAAAAGTCACATCCCTCCGTGACGATGCCATAGATGCTCAATTAAGTCATTCCAGAGGGCATGATAAGCATTTTTATCTCTAATTCTTACATGACGAGCTATGAAGGACTCAAAGTCATTGGTAAACTCTCATGAAACTACAATTGATGTGTCATGCGATGATGTTTCATATTCAAAATCGCCATAGTCATCTCACTCATTTTTAACAATCATATAATGCAAAATAATACATGTCTTCATGATATCCACAAGTGTTTCGGGATCCCAAAACTGTGCTGGTCCACATACAATTGCAAATCGAGATTGTAGAACCCCAAATGCTCGCTCCACATCTTTTCTTGCCGACTCTTGCATTATAGCTAAATGTTGTTTCTTGACTCCTTGTGGAGAAGAAATGGTTTGAACCAATGTCGCCCATGAAGGAAATATACCATCAGCAAGATAAATACCTCATATTGTAGGTATGTCAATTAATAGAGTAATTGGTAGGAGGGCCTCGCCCTTGGACAAGTTCAAAAAATAGAGGAGAACGATCTAAGATATTGAGATCATTGTGAGATTCTGACATTCCAAAAAAGGCGTGTCAAATCCACAAGTCATGATAAACTACGATTTCTAGAATTATAGTAGATTTTTTTACATGATCGCAATATTGACCTTGCCAACCAGTCGAACAATTATTCCATTCGCAATGCATGCAATCTAAGCTTCCCAACATATCAGGAAACCCACGAGCCTCCCCTACAACAAGTAGCCTAGTGATATCATCTTTTTTTGGAGATCTGAGGTACTCACTTCCAAAAACTTCAATAACTAATCGACAAAAATGTTTAAAATTTAAGATTGTGGTGCTTTCCCCAATTCGTACATACTCATCCACACACATCCGCCGATATTCCATAGGCAAGCATTCCAATTAAGGATGTCATCTTTTGAAGAGAAGACAATCCAAGAACATGACAAGCATCTATTTTTTGAATAAAAAAAAGAATAATATGCTTTCAATGCCATTGAGAATACAAATAAATAGACTACATGACATTCAAAAGTGTTGCTGAAATGTTGAAGGGGTATAAATTGAATTTTTAACAAAATAATCCAAGAATAGTTGATCATGACCCTTTTGGCTATCACGATAAATGAATTTTTGGCCTAGAATAGAACCACCATGTTTGTTGGGTTGGTTTGAATCATCTCTTAGTATTTCCAACATTGTGGCATTATTTGTCTCATAAAAAGCTACAATTGCAGATATTTTTTCATCATCATCGTCGTCGGAAGAAGAAGAGGAAGATGAAAAAGAATTGAGCAAAAGATACTTTGAATGATTCATTTCTATGAGAATGTTGAAGAATGACATGAATTATGCAGCTTATTTATAGACTGTTTTGATTGTAATTTAATTTGGAGGGAAGAATTAAAATGAAGAGGGCATGAAATTTTGGAGGGAAGGAAACATTGAGAGGGATAGAGGTTTTGGAGGGAATGAAATAGAAGGATGAGACAAGATAAAATAGTTTGGTGGGAAAATTTTTTTAAAAATGAGCTTGGGACGTTAAGAGAATTTTTTAAAAGATTTTAGTTGATATTTGAGTTTGTCTATTGGAATACTCTATATCAAATCAAACTTTTTACTTAAATTTGAGTTTAAATTTGAGTCAGAGTTAGAGATGATCTAAGCAATTAAATAATGGGTGAGTTTGTAAAACCCGATAAAAAAAATATATATATTATTAATCCTAATAAAAATAAAAGGGTAAAATAATAATTAATTGTTAAATTATGGGTCAAAAACGTAAATAATAAAAAAAAATAATATATCTATATATATATATATAAGTGGAAGACAAAGTCTTCCACTTGTTGTGTCTTCTACTGCCGGCGAGAAAGAGTGAGTGAGGAAAAAAAAAAAAAAGAGAGTTTTTATTTTTTTTTTCTCTTTTCTTCCTTCTCAGATCTAGGAAAATTTAACCGTTTAATCGTTTCGGGCCAAGAACTAAAGTTGCTCTACTCAGCGAGAGCTACGCAACCACACCAAAGATCGTATTTTTCTTCGAAGGTATCTCAAAGCCGATAATCCAGACCTAAAACTTAGGAAGCTAAATTTGGGCTTCCTTGGTGTTCTTGTAAGTGGTCTCACGCTACGAGAGGTAGGGTTTCCCCTATTTAGATTTAATTTCAACTTAAAATATGACATATGGAATGAATAGATTATGAGTGTATATCACATGTTAGGTCTTGACTAGTGGGTCAAATATAGAATTTATAATTAATCTTGTGATTAATAAAATTCCATTGTGATTAACTTAGTTTAAAGCATGTTAATTGTATGTTAGCATTACTTTATATTTTAATGGAAGATCAAGTTTAATAAAATTATTAACTTGTTATATGATTGTGAAATAATATATATATGTTAAATGATTACTTAACATATGATTATTTTGGTGGACTTTGTGCTTATGTTAAACATGTTATCATGTTGCAAGTCATAGCATGCTAGTTGTGTAAATTGATGTGCTCTTTAGGTGTTTGATTAAATGCCTAGGTGAATACAAGTATGTTAGTTGAGTTGATTATCTTACATAACATGCTTGAGATTGTGTTAAAATGTCATTACATTGTATTTCATTATGCATGGGTTGCACTACATTCATGGACATTGACATGGGTGAGAGTGTATGCATGGTATGAAATCAATCACCACGTAGGTGGTTGAACGTGGACTCGGAAAAGTCGCACCAAGGTTCGGTTGAGTCACACGAGAAATTAAATGGATAAATGTGTTGGGGACAGCACGAAGGGCTAGATTCTCCCTCGGGTGCAAGACCCGCTTACTTGGTTTATACACTTTCCGGCGGTGAAATTCCAAAAAAGTGTAACGGCGGAAACGGAGCCGCAGGTGGGATGTCCTGAAGATCCGTTGATGGTTGATGTCCCATTGGTGTAATACCATAAATCATCTCCCCACAAAGACACAAGAAAATGAATTAATTAGCATTGAGTGTACATAACACCAATGATGGGGGCTTGGAATGCTCGGATACATACGCATGACATTGCATGTGTTATGGGAGCTCAGGATGGGGCTCGGGGTTGGTATTGCTTGCGTGAGTCTCATCTCATGGCATGACATGACCTATAACATTCAATCATAATAGACATATTTAAATGAATGTATCAAATGATTGTTGCATGTGATATTCCATATTCATTTAGGTTGAGAGGTATTCTCTATAGGCGTTACCCTATTGAGCGTTAGCTCACCCTTTATGGGAACATTTTTCAGGTATCGCACAGGCTTCCACCGAAGGCGAGGCCATGGGCCCGCTTTGACGACAGAGCCGGTCTGTGGCTTTTCTTTTGACATTGTAGTCCCTTGTTTATACTTACTTTTGGCCTTGTATAATTTTTGTAACAAACATTGTTTATATTTACAAAGGCATGTATATGGGACTCTTTTGGGACATTTATTCTTTTACGAATAAATGTATGTACTGATAATGATTATGGTAGTATTCGAGACTATATAATTGTGAATGGATAGATAGACCCGGTGTGGTCAATGTTGTACAGGTTGCGTTTTGGGTAGAGCTCCTTGTACAAAGGAGACTCTGTCCAAATTTTGTTAAGTTATGGATCCCAAGAAATGGGGCATAACGGTGTGGTATCAAATTACACGATATCCACCAGTATTACACAGGTCGATGGATAACCAATCGGATAATTACAGACACCCGGACTTTGGGGTGTCACAGTTTGGTATCAGAGCCTAGGTTCACGATTTACCTAGGGCTTACAGGGCATGGGTTTAAGTCATTGCTTCCAGTTTGTATTGCATGTTAAATGTATTAAATCTTTCATGCTATGTGTTATGAGATTATATGCATGATTAAATGTATATAGGAATGAGGTACTATGGTTAGAAACCATGAGTTGGGAAGGAAAAGGATGTGTAAGCCTATTGGTTGCACATTTACCGATAGGTATATATTCTACTGTTTTAACTTTGATCCCTAACCTTGAGATACTAAGTTAGTGGTCTATTGCTATCTTATGTGTGTGTAGATGGCAACAAGAGGAAGGGGACGTCGGGGTGGACGAAACAACCAACCACCACCACCGGCTTTCGATCAACAAGCCTTTATGGAGGCTATGGGCGCGATGACCGCCACCTTTTTGCAAGCCAGTTCTAATGTGGGCCAAGGAGGCTCGAACAACCTGCAGAAGTTTAGGTCCCACAACCCACCAACTTTTGTAGGAGGAGGGGATCCGATGGTAGCTGATAATTGGTTCCAACAGGTGGACAAAATTTTGGAAGCTATGGAGATTGTATCTGATGCCACGAAGATACGATTGGCCACTTTCCAGTTTGAGGGAGACGCCCATCAATGGTGGACATGGGCAAAGCCGATAGACATCGGAAGGATGACATGGGGAGAGTTTCAAGAACTCTTCATGAAGAAATATTTCCCACCAGCTGTTCGGGAAGTCAAAGCCCATGAATTTCTAAACTTGAAGCAAGGAGCGATGACGGTTATGCAGTACGTGGCCAAGTTCATAGAATTGACACGTTTTGCGGATGACTACGTGGCCACTGATTTGGCCAAGGTACGGAGGTTTGAAAATGGCCTAAAGCTATCCATCCGCGGGAAGATTGTTGGCCACAGGTTGCACGAATTTGATGAGATGGTCGAGACAGCCATGGCTATAGAGAGAGAGGTGGAAGATGCCAAGAGGATTCGGGAGGCTGGATCAAAGGACAGGAAGAAGGAGGGACAGTCCTCCACTACTAGCTCGGGGAAGAGACAGAGGATTTCTACCCCACAGGGATCACAGGGACAGGGTCGAGGCTATCAGGGTCAAGGCCAAGGTTATGGTCAATCTTCCCAAGGCAGGAAGAATTCCACGGGTACACAACAGGGAGGCCCACGGATATGCTACTACTGTCACCAGCCAGGACACTTGAAGAGAGAATGTCCTCAGAGGCAAGGATCACAGAGCTACGGGGCATCTCAGTCCCAATCATCAGTGGGGCATCCACAGACCTACTTCATTCCCCCCTACCCCACCAGGGGACAGGGAAATCAGTTGCAATTTCAGGGTACGGCACAGGCCCCTACCACTTCACGAGCGGGGACTCCGCAGTCAGGCCAGGGCATGGGCCGAGGCCGGGGACAGGGCTTTCAGGCCGGGACTTCAGGGACCCAGGGGCGAGTCTTCGCCATCACACCACAGACTTTACCGGCAGATCAGTCAGTAATTCAGGGTACATTTCTTCTCTCTAGATTATGGACAAAAATATTATTTGATTCTGGTGCATCACATTCTTTTATTGCTACATCATGCCTACGAGACTTGGGTATAGAGGCAGAGACTCTGGATGAGCCCATGTATGTGAGTTCACCCCTAGGAGACAGAGTTTGTATTGACAAGATATGTCGGGGTTGTGAGTTGGAGATCGAAGGAACCCAACTTACTGTTGACCTTAGGGTTATCGAGATGACGGAGTTCGATGTCATACTCGGGATGGATTGGTTGGCGGCACATAAAGTCGTCATTGATTGCGAGCGTAAGAGGGTTACAGCTTACACTTTAGACGGGATTTGTTTCAAGTTTCAGGGGGAGAAACACAATGCCTTACCCCATGCCGTATATGACTCCCGATGGCACGGGCAATTGATAGGTTGGCTTGCTAGCCTTACACTGGAGGACGAGGAGAGACAGGAATTGGGTCTGCCTCGAGTCGTGTGTGACTATGCGGATGTCTTCCCGGATGAGTTACCAGGGTTACCACCGCATCGGGAGGTAAATTTCACTATAGAGTTACAGCCCGGTGTATCCCCTATTTCTATGGCACCGCATAGGATGGCACCAGCGGAGTTGCAAGAACTTAAAGTCCAGTTACAAGAGTTATTGGACAGAGGCTTTATTAGGCCGAGTACTTCACCTTGGGGTGCTCCGGTACTATTTGCCAAGAAGAAGGACAGGACGCTTAGGCTCTGCATTGACTATCGGCAATTGAATAGGGTCACTATCAAGAATAGGTACCCTTTGCCACGTATTGATGACTTGTTTGACCAGCTGAGAGGGGCACGGGTTTATTCCAAGATAGATTTGCGCACGGGGTACCATCAGTTGAGGATTAGAGATGTCGACATTCCGAAGACGGCATTTCGAACGCGTTATGGGCATTTTGAATTTATTGTGATGCCATTCGGATTAACGAATGCCCCAGCGGCATTCATGGATCTCATGCATAGGGTGTTCCAGCCCTACCTAGATCAGTTCGTTGTGGTCTTTGTTGATGACATACTGATCTACTCCAAGTCTGAGGAGGAGCATGAAGGTCACTTGAGGGTTGTTCTCCAGATCTTGAGAGACCACCAGTTGTATGCCAAGTTCAGCAAGTGTGAATTTTGGCTTACGGAGGTAAAATTTTTGGGACACGTGGTGTCAGCTTCGGGTGTGTCAGTTGATCCGGAGAAGGTTGAGGCAGTTATGAGTTGGGAGAGGCCGAAGTCAGTCTTTGAGATACGTAGTTTCTTGGGATTGGCAGGGTACTACCGGAGGTTCATCGAGGACTTCTCTCGACTAGCCGCACCTATGACCAAGTTGACCCGGAAAGAGGTCAAGTTTCAGTGGGATGAATCGTGTGAGAGAGCATTTCAAGAGTTAAAGAAGAGACTTACTTCAGCTCCGATTTTGATAGTTCCGGAGAGGGGACAGAGGTACACAGTGTATTGTGATGCCTCCAAAGACGGACTTGGGTGTGTTTTGATGCAGTCTGGGAGGGTGGTAGCTTATGGTTCTAGACAGTTGAAGAGCCACGAGCAGAACTACCCCACACATGACTTGGAGTTAGCGGCTATTGTCTTTGCCTTGAAGGCATGGCGCCACTATCTATATGGAGAACAGTTTGAGATATTTTCGGACCATAAAAGTCTGAAGTACATTTTCACGCAGCGGGACCTCAATATGAGACAGCGCAGGTGGATGGAGTACCTAGAGGACTATGACTTCACTTTGCATTACCATCCCGGTAAGGCAAATGTGGTGGCCGATGCACTGAGTCGAAAGTCACGGGGAGTTTTGGCCAGTATAGCTTCCCAGGAGTGGCTGATGCTTGAGACTGTTGGACAGTTCAGGCTACACTACAGAGGTCAGACTCGTGGCACTTTGGGGAGTCTAGCGGCTACGCCTTCCCTACTAAGCAGAGTGATCGAGTCCCAGGGCCAGGATACAGAGATATTGTCTATTAGGGATCGCGTACAGTCGGGTACAGGTGACGAGGGCTGGGCCGTTCACGCGGATGGTAGTCTTCGGTTCAGGGGAAGGGTTGTGGTTCCCCAATCTGCAGCTCTGAGAGAGGAGATCCTTAGGGAGTTTCATTGCTCCCGTTTTGCTGTGCATCCAGGTAGTACAAAGATGTACCATGATCTTCGCCGCCAATACTATTGGAATGGGATGAAGAAACACGTTGGAGATTTTGTTAGTCGATGTCTCACATGTCAGCAGGTCAAGGCTGAACATCAGAGACCAGCAGGGTTGCTCCAACCTTTGGAGGTGGCTGAGTGGAAGTGGGAGCACGTCACGATGGATTTTGTGACTCACTTGCCACGGACATCGCGAGGGCATGACGCAGTATGGGTGATAGTGGATCGGCTTACAAAGTCGGCACACTTTTTGGCAGTACGAATGACCTTCACACTGGAGGATTTTTGTAGACTGTACATACGGGAGATAGTTCGATTACATGGGGTGCCCGTATCTATAGTATCCGATCGGGACCCTAGGTTTACGGCCCATTTTTGGGAGAGTTTTCAGCAGGCCATGGGAACACAGTTGATGATGAGTACCGCTTTTCATCCCCAGACGGACGGTCAGTCAGAGAGGACTATCCAGACCTTAGAAGACATGCTACGGGCATGCATCCTTGATTTCAAGGGTGGCTGGGAGGAGCATTTACCATTAGTAGAGTTCGCCTACAACAACAGTTATCAGGCGAGTATACAGATGGCACCTTATGAGGCACTTTATGGGAGGCCGTGTCGTTCTCCGATTTGCTGGACCGAGGTTGGAGAGAGACCCTCCACGGGTCCGAATTTGATTAGAGACACTTCAGAGAAGGTGGACTTGATACGGAAACGTCTTATCACGGCTCAGAGCCGGCAGAAGAGTTACGCTGACAGACGGCGACGACCTCTGGAGTTCGAGGTTGGAGATCATGTCTTCTTAAAGGTGATGCCTAAGAGGGGAGTGGTCAGGTTCGGAAAGCGGGGAAAGCTGTTGCCGAGGTATATCGGGCCCTTCGAAATACTTGAGAGGGTTGGTACAGTTGGCATTACCGCCTAGTCTATCTGGTGTTCACGCGGTGTTCCATGTTTCTATGCTCCGAAAGTACACTCCAGATCCTACACACGTGGTGGATTGGGGTGAGCTAGTGGTTGATGCGGATGGAACCTTTGAGGAGGGACCAGTGCGTATCATGGACAGCCGAGAACAGGTTTTGCGGGGCAAGACTGTGAGGCTGGTAAAGGTGTTGTGGCAGCACCGTGGGATGGAGGAGGAGACATGGGAACGTGAGGACACTATCCGAGCTACCTATCCATTTTTGTTCGAGAATGGAGGTACATCTCTTACAGTCATAGAGTATTTAATGATTTTTTTTGCATATGCATGTCGTTATATATGCATGTGGGTATAATTTCGGGGACGAAATTCCCTTAAGGGGGAGAGAATGTAAAACCCGATAAAAAAAATATATATATTATTAATCCTAATAAAAATAAAAGGGTAAAATAATAATTAATTGTTAAATTATGGGTCAAAAACGTAAATAATAAAAAAAAATAATATATCTATATATATATATATATAAGTGGAAGACAAAGTCTTCCACTTTTTGTGTCTTCTACTGCCGGCGAGAAAGAGTGAGTGAGGAAAAAAAAAAAAAGAGAGTTTTTATTTTTTTTTCTCTTTTCTTCCTTCTCAGATCTAGGAAAATTTAACCGTTTAATCGTTTCGGGCCAAGAACTAAAGTTGCTCTACTCAGCGAGAGCTACGCAACCACACCAAAGATCGTATTTTTCTTCGAAGGTATCTCAAAGCCGATAATCCAGACCTAAAACTTAGGAAGCTAAATTTGGGCTTCCTTGGCGTTCTTGTAAGTGGTCTCACGCTACGAGAGGTAGGGTTTCCCCTATTTAGATTTAATTTCAACTTAAAATATGACATATGGAATGAGTAGATTATGAGTGTATATCACATGTTAGGTCTTGACTAGTGGGTCAAATATAGAATTTATAATTAATCTTGTGATTAATAAAATTCTATTGTGATTAACTTAGTTTAAAGCATGTTAATTGTATGTTAGCATTACTTTATATTTTAATGGAAGATCAAGTTTAATAAAATTATTAACTTGTTATATGATTGTGAAATAATATATATATGTTAAATGATTATTTAACATATGATTATTTTGGTGGACTTTGTGCTTATGTTAAACATGTTATCATGTTGCAAGTCATAGCATGCTAGTTGTGTAAATTGATGTGCTCTTTAGGTGTTTGATTAAATGCCTAGGTGAATACAAGTATGTTAGTTGAGTTGATTATCTTACATAACATGCTTGAGATTGTGTTAAAATGTCATTACATTGTATTTCATTATGCATGGGTTGCACTACATTCATGGGCATTGACATGGGTGAGAGTGTATGCATGGTATGAAATCAATCACCACGTAGGTGGTTGAACGTGGACTCGGAAAAGTCGCACCAAGGTTCGGTTGAGTCGCACGAGAAATTAAATGGATAAATGTGTTGGGGACAGCACGAAGGGCTAGATTCTCCCTCGGGTGCAAGACCCGCTTACTTGGTTTATACACTTTCCGGCGGTGAAATTCCAAAAAAGTGTAACGGCGGAAACGGAGCCGCAGGTGGGATGTCCTGAAGATCCGTTGATGGTTGGTGTCCCATTGGTGTAATACCATAAATCATCTCCCCACAAAGACACAAGAAAATGAATTAATTAGCATTGAGTGTACATAACACCAATGATGGGGGCTTGGAATGCTCGGATACATACGCATGACATTGCATGTGTTATGGGAGCTCAGGATGGGGCTCGGGGTTGGTATTGCTTGCGTGAGTCTCATCTCATGGCATGACATGACCTATAACATTCAATCATAATAGACATATTTAAATGAATGTATCAAATGATTGTTGCATGTGACATTCCATATTCATTTAGGTTGAGAGGTATTCTCTATAGGCGTTACCCTATTGAGCGTTAGCTCACCCTTTATGGGAACATTTTTCAGGTATCGCACAGGCTTCCACCGAAGGCGAGGCCATGGGCCCGCTTTGACGACAGAGCCGGTCTGTGGCTTTTCTTTTGACATTGTAGTCCCTTGTTTATACTTACTTTTGGCCTTGTATAATTTTTGTAACAAACATTGTTTATATTTACAAAGGCATGTATATGGGACTCTTTTGGGACATTTATTCTTTTACGAATAAATGTATGTACTGATAATGATTATGGTAGTATTCGAGACTATATAATTGTGAATGGATAGATAGACCCGGTGTGGTCAATGTTGTACAGGTTGCGTTTTGGGTAGAGCTCCTTGTACAAAGGAGACTCTGTCCAAATTTTGTTAAGTTATGGATCCCAAGAAATGGGGCATAACGGTGTGGTATCAAATTACACGATATCCACCAGTATTACACAGGTCGATGGATAACCAATCGGATAATTACAGACACCCGGACTTTGGGGTGTCACAGAGTTAGGATATTTTGGTCTTTTGTATTTGAGACTTTAGGAGGGAAAGAGGTTTCTCATGCCTAAGTAGCAAGTCATGTTTGTGGGTCACAATTCTGGTTAACTTGGATAGTTTTACGGACGGTGCATAACAATCCATATACTATATAGGAGTTATTTTTCATTGCGAGATCATAAGGGGTGATGTGCAAACGAGCTAAACTATGGAGAGGTTTACCCTTATTTTAATTCATCCTCACTTATGGGCTAAATATGTAGAAATTTTGTGATTATTTTTATGATGTAAACCTCTTGTTTATTATTGTCCAACTTATGCTTAAAAGAACAATAATTATAGTATAAACTAATGAACTTGCATATGCAGGTCAAATTAAAACAAGGTGCCTAGTCATGTTAAACTCATTTCTCAGCCACCAAAAGGTCTATTAGCACATTCGGTCAAGTCAACCTACTTGACGAATTATCTTCATCGATTAATCATCTTCTGAGAGAATTGATCAACCAAGTACTGTTGTGGATTTTTTTCTCATCGGCAAGTACAAGTATGGCTAAAAATCAGTAATTGAGTGCTTTTGGTTTTTTTTTCCTTCCTGTTTTTGCCCTTTTTTCTCCTCTTTTTCCGCTGATACGTTTGTGAATGCTTAAGCAGCCTTATAGAAGTAAATCCTGAATTCGAAACTATGTCTGATTTGATTTTGTTTGTTGTTGTTGTTGTTGTTGTTGAGTTGATCAATCTTGTTGACTTGTTAAAATTAGTCTTCTTTGTCTATTAGATCAGAGCTACTCTTTCCATGTTTCCGTTTGATGAGCTTTCTGTTCATAGAATTTTCCTCTATTTTTGTCCTTTTTTCCGTTGGGAATGGGAATGCAAGAGATATATTGATAGTAGAAAAAATGGAGGGTTCCCCATGTCCAAATGGAAGGAACTCCTCATTACATATAGTTTTTAGTGCTTCTGCTTGGCCAGTCCGTTATTTGTTTTATTAGGGCGTCCTAACTTTCCATGCTTGCGGCAAACATAGGCAAGTTTAGACCAAGGTTCAAAGTTTTGTTTTGAGGGTAAAAAAACATAAAATGTTTTGGAAACGAAATGGAAATGTTATGTAGTGTAGAAACCAATGGTGACATTTGGAGATTGGACAAGAACTATTAATAAAGGGAAATGTAGGAAAAATTGGCACTAAATGGATATAGATTGTACAAAGTTTTTGGAAAACGGGTAATTGGACAACTGTAGTGGAAACTAGTGGGTCTATTGACATATTGGGAGCTATACATGTGAGTGATTGTAAGAGTAATAGCAATGTCAATGTGAGTGGTAATAATAAAAGTCCAAATATTACAAGAAGGCTGTTGGTTCCTTCACTTTTTCTCTCCTTGCCCTTTGTAGTTCCATTAGTGCTTGCACAACTTTTTGATTTCACAGATCAAGGCTAGTAATGCCTAATTGCAATAATCTCAATCATGTTTTATAATTTTAAAAAAACAATACACATATCGAATAAATAAAATACTTGTTTAGAAAGTACTAAGATTGGATAAGGATTTGGTTTGGATATGAATAGAGACCCTTTTAACTTAAGGTGGATGGGTTGTCAAGTTTCACTCAGCTATTTGCTAGCTTAGTACCTCTATTCAGTGATTTTCAGTTTTAAATATATAAAATGAAGTGTAAAATAGTAAAAACGATGGTGACAAGTTCGGGCAAAGAACAAAGAAAAGATTAAATTAAGACTAACCTGATTATATGTATTCCATGTAAGATCATTGACAAGTCACTAGTAATCATGGTTTGTAACTTATTTGCTTTTTGGTTACACGTGCTCTTTAGTTACCCGTCCTATTTCTTTTTGCCTTTTAATTTGATTTAATATCTTGTAATCTTCCATAGCTTATTTATTTTTCACATATGCGGCATATGTTGCTTGTGCCTTCAGAGAGTAAACATATCCCACCTTTACCAATCTTTTTGTGGCTTCTGTGAGAACGGCAAAAGCTTCCTCGTCCACATTGCGCTATCATGTGTTCTTAAGTTTTAGAGGTGAAGACATCCGCAACACCTTTATTGGTCACCTTTACACAGCTTTGATGAATGCAGGATTTCGCACATTTAAGGATGATGATGAAATTGAAAGAGGAGAATCCATAGGTTTAGAATTGTCTAAGGCAATTCAAGAGTCAAAGATAGCAATAATTGTCTTCTCAGAAAACTATGCATCTTCAAGTTGGTGCCTTGACGAGCTTGTTAGGATTCTTGAACTCAAAAATACTATTGGTCATGTCATTCTTCCCATTTTCTACCATGTGGATCCGTCACTTGTCAGAAAGCAATTGGGGAGCTTTGCAAAGGCATTTGCAAGACATGAGGAGCAGCTCAAGCCAGAGATAAATGAAAGGAAAAGGGACGCTATGGCCAAGGTACAGAGGTGGAAGGTAGCTCTTGGAGAAGTTGCAGAATTGGCGGGGAAGGTATTGAAAGATGGGTGAGTTCCTTACAGTTCTTTTTAGGCATCATCTTACTCAAGATATTGGTAGCCTTTGTCAACTCTTTTTTTTTCTTGCCAAGCGCTCATATGGCAGTTAAGTGTTTTGGTTTTAGTTTTTATCCATCATCTGTTAGAACATCATAATTTTTGAATTTAGAAAGAAATGTACTGTAACTCCATTAATACTTTCTATAACAAGTTCAATTTAAAAAAAACCTCTGTGATTTAAAAAAAAAATAAATCTTCAATGAATGTTGAAGAATTAGTCAAACTTTTTGTTTAGCTTTTGGAATTAAATGTCACTGGCCAAGGTATGGAGTTTTGAAGTTTGATGCAATCAAAGAATGGAGAAACTCACTTGAGGAATGCTCGAATGATCCCAAGATTTGAGATTTACTTTCTATATGTCAATATATAGTATTAAGCAAAATTACCAGGCCAAATAAAGTCTAGTCTCATTTATTTAGAATCGAATACCTAATTTTTTTTTAATGCCATTCGGCTCTATGTTAAGGGCTATATTTCCTTAACATAGAAATATATTTTAATATATATTTCAAATTCCAACAACTGAAGTTTAACATAGAAATATATTTTACCCCAACAAGAACATAGAAATTTGTTATGATACAAACAGAGGTTTTGTAAAGTGTAGCATCTTCTAAAATCATGTTTTATGATAAGATTCTTGAATCTTGATTAACTCTTTGGTTCGGATCACTCTTTTTTGGGATAAGTTTGTTTAATTTGGATTATTTAAGTTGTTGTTTGTCATTACATTTAGGATTAGGTGGCTAAGCCATCAAGCTTTCAAGAACTATGACTTATGTGCTTCTTACATGATAGAAATTATTCTAAAAAAATTAGAGGATCTAATTGCAATATCGAGGACTAGTTATTTACCTTCATTTGTTAAGTCCCCAAAGAGGTTTTGCTAGATTGCTTCATTTACATGAGGGGAATAGCTAGAACACCAAATATAAAAGTCGAGTGAGAATGTTCCCAAATCTTTCTAATTGAGGCTGCATTATGAGTAACTTGTTAGTAAATAACATGAAACGATGACAAATAATAAGTCTTTTGACAATAAGGATAAAACTACTTATGTTCATAACTCAACAATTGTATGCCTTTGCCATTCTTTAAGGATCAGCTATTTGTTTTCATTTACTTGTGTTTGGTACACGATAATACTTTTGAGGGTAAAACAGAATGGCCTTGAGAATAGAACAAAATGCACATACTATTCCGATGTTTGGCAATATGATGTAGGACAACTTTATAGAATAAAAATAGGAGTTATTTAGGGGCTGTGAACAGTACTCTTGAGCAGTAATGGGATTGTGAACAGTAACCTGAACAGTAACTTTGACTAGGAATCACTCCTTGAGTTTCTTAGGCATCACTCCTTGAGTTCCTTAGGCATCACTCTTAGGGTTCCTTAGGCATCAGACCTAGGAGTTAGAATTGCATCACACAACTCGAGAAACGTGTAATTGTTGAAATTTATAAATATCTCTCTCTCCTTTATTAAAAATATCACTATATATAGAGTTTTAAGTACTCCTAATCCCAAAAGATTAGAATTCCAAAGTCTCTATGACTCCAAAAACTCTAGATCCTTAAAAATTAAAAAAATTAAAATTAATTAGAACTAGAATTTTAAATTCTAGAATATTCAACACTAGAATTTGACTCAAAAATATGCCTAGCTCCAGAAATTTTTGAAATTACAAAAGTATCCTCGACTCAAAAAATATTAAAAAAATCACATAAAACTCTAATACTACCAAACTAACTCAATGCAACTAAAAATAAGATTCCATTTGTGTTTATGCAAGCCCCCAAGTAGGCTCTGCATCATCCAACATGTGTCAAATTAAAGCTTGAGCCTTGGAAGTGTCTTTTCCTCACCTTTTATAAACTTTATAAGGTTATTGTCATTTGTCCCAATCACAACAACTTAGATTAAGTATTAAGTTGATGTTTGATAAAATTGAAAATTCAGTGTTGAAAGATGATTGGTGAATGCTAAAATTTTTAATCCACAATTGTTTGATATCTAATGAAATTTAAATACTGAATTGAATCAAACTGTTTGTCCTTCTCTTTTACCATCTTACTGCAACTGCCTTATTCTTACCACCACCATAACTACTATTTCACAATCACCACCCCACTATCACATTCTCCAACAGCCCACCACCATCACCACCCTCAATGTCGCTTCCTCATCAAGCATCATCGTCCCTATCACTCGTTGGCACCTACTTTATTACCACCACAAGTAACAACTACTATGCCTCCACCATCACCATCACTAACATCACAACTACCCCACCATGATTCTTTACCACCACCTTTATCACTTAGTCATAACCACCACCACTACTATCCTTACAACCTACTATATCCATGCCACCACACCATTATGATGATTCGGGTGCGGTAACAGTGGATAGACTAATGGTGATGGTTGTAACAGAAAAATTGGCTGCACTTGTGGGGGAAGGAAGATTTGTGGTGGTGTGATGAGAGTGGTGTCAGCAGTGATGGGGTGGAATATTGACAACAATGAAGAATGATAATGGAGAATGACGGTGGCAATAATTACGGTGGGCTGATGGTGATGGTGACAATAAGGTGGTGATGATGGTGATGGTGGTGGTTGTGGGATGGTGGCTGTTGTGGTAGAAGTGATGGTGTTTGGTTGGTTGTAGTGTTGGTGGAGGTGGTAGTGGTGACAATGTGGCTGGTAGTAGTGGCAATGTGGTCGGTAGTGGCAAAGGGAGGCGTGGTGGTGGTGGTGTGGTGACGACAGATGAGGGTGGTCACGAATGTGGTTTAGGGGCTGGGGGGAGATGAATGGAGACAGAGGTGGTGGGTATTGGCAACAATGGGGGTGGTGGCAATGGGAGGGGTGGTAATGGCAAGTTGATAGTAATAGGGGTGGTAATGGTTGTAGTGGTGGGGGGTTGTGGCAGCTGTAGTGGAGTGGTAGTGCGTGGGGGGGGGGGGGACAAAGGTGGGTGATGACTTTAGTGATAGGTAGCAGTAGTGGTGGAAGTAATGGTGTTGGTGTTGGTGGCAGTAGTGATGGTGGCGATTAGGATGTTGGGTTTTAAAAATTGTAGTGTAAAATGGAAATTGAGATCAAATTATTTGAGGATAAACTAGTCCATTAAAAGTAGTTAATAAAATCTTTACTAATTAATATTTTCAGTGTTAAGCGATAAGAAAGTGGATTGTTACTGAAAATTTTAGCTTATTTTAAGTGGTGCTTAAAATATTAAGTGGTGTAACTTTTGATTATCAAACGCATTTAATTAAAAAATTGCAGAATGTGTTCAATTTAAGTGTTGAATTAAGTAATCAAACACCAATAGATAAGAATTGATAAACCATTCCAATATTTTGATAGTTAAATCTTTCAACATAAATTTAATTACATTTGATCAAAATACTTCTAATAACATTAAATAATGTGACTATTTTGGATGCCCTATCCCCGGAACCTAAGACCCAGGAACCTAAACCAAGCACCCGGGACTCGGACTTGGTACCTGAGTGGAGGTGGAGTGATAGTGGTTGTTGGGGGTGATGGTGGCGGCGATTGGTGATGGTTCGTAATGAGTAATTCTACCTCATGTTAAGGAATGACCAATCCTATATCCATGAATTAGGTATTCCATGGTAAGTGGAATGAGTTTTCATTACTAGAAACCAAACAATGGAATGATCATTACTTAATAATAGTCATTCCGTTCCTATACTCCATTACCACCTACAAAACGCATCACCCTTTCAAGAGTTTACTGGAATTACATCATTTGCATGAAGTGACTTCATTAGTATGTTGGAAATGGGAGACATCCTCAATATCATATAAATATCCAATAGCCGAGGTTCTATCCCAGCGGCAAAGTGCCACATGACACAGCTTGGACAACCTAGGTTCGAGTCCCACCCTCCATTTTTTATGACAATAACATACAAGACAAAAAGTAAAACCAAGGATGAAGCTACTCAGTATATGCAACTAAACGAGTGTATGAACTGCATTTTTTATCACTTTGAACTAGAAGCCTGATGTAAAAATGGTGGATAATTGGATGTTGATGTTGAAGAACTTTTACAAGAGTTCAAAGTGCAATGTATCTCTTGGATCGCTTCAAAAATTCAAATGAGTGAAAAGCTAAAAATGATCAAGACTGTATAACATAACTATGGAATATGAGAACTTCTTGTCGCGCAATTGCTCTTTCAAATAGTTAGTGATAGACAATTGATGGATGTCTTTTTCTTTCTCATGTTTCTGTTTTATAGTGTCAGGTCAAAATCTAATTCTTTCGCTTTTGAATTCATTACCATCCTTAGCATAATGATACCTTAATTATCTGTTCTTTTTTTCTTTGCATAAGAATTACTTTATTTTTAACTAACATGCACACTTTGATTTACATTTCATTCTGAACAAAATTTGTAGGCAAGAGTCAAAATTTATCCAAGAAATTGTCGAAGTGGTTAGCAATAAACTGAGTTGCACAAGCTTAAGTGTTCCCTCGTATATAATCGGAATAGATTCTCACGTCAAAAACATCAATTTGTGGTTACAAGATAGATCATCTGCTGGTAGCATTATGGCAATATGTGGTTTGGGTGGTATAGGAAAGAGAACGATCGTGAAATATGTTTATAATTTACACTTCGAAGAATTTGAAGGTAGCAGCTTTCTTGCAAACGTTAGAGAAGTTTCAGCACAACCGAATGGGCTAGTTCGTTTACAAAGACAACTTCTATCAGACATACTAAAGGGGAAAAGAGAGAAAATTTGGAATGTTGATGAAGGAATCACTAGGATTAAAGACTCCATTTGCTCTAAACGAGTTCTTATCGTTCTTGATGATGTGGATCGAATGGACCAATTAGTTGCAATACAGGGGAGTAGAAAGAAACTTCATCCAGGAAGCAAAATTATCATAACCAGTAGACAAAATAAACTCCATAATGGTCATAGACTAGACATGGTGCTTCAGCTTGTGGGACTTGATGTTGAAGAATCATTTAAGCTCTTCAATTTGCATGCCTTTGGACAAGATCATCTAGTTGAAGGTTATGTTGAGCTGTCAAGAAAGGTGACACACTACTGTGGAGGAATTCCTTTAGCTCTTGAACTATTGGGTTCTTCTTTTTTTGGGAAAAGCATAGATTTATGGGAAAGTGCCCTAGAGAGATTAGAAGCCATTCCGAACTATGAAATCCTCACCATACTTAAAATGAGTTATGATTCTTTACCGGATGACCGTTACAAAGAATTATTTCTTGATATTGCATGCTTCTTTGTCGGGAAGGACAAAGATTACGTAATTATGATACTAGATGGATGTGGATTCTACACAAAAGATGGGCTTCAAACTCTCATCGATAGGTTTCTCTTAACCATAACCATTGATTAACAAGGTGGAGATGCATCGGCTGCTTCAAGACATGGGGAAAGAGATTATACACCAAGAATCATATGATGAACCAGGAAAACGAAGCAGACTGTGGTATCGTGAGGATGTCTTCAATGTATTGAGAGAAAAAATAGTAAGAATTATGTTATGCTTCTCATTTCTATTTGATTTTTTTATTTATTTAGGTGTGCTTTATCTTGTCCTTTTTACTAGGGTACTGAAACAATTAAAGGCCTTGTCCTCAACTTCCCTGTGTCAAAGGAGGATAAGATAGGTCAAACATCCTTTAGTAGCAAAAACACAAATGGACAGTATTCTGAAGATTTTCTTGACGAATCAACCGTGCTTTACAAAGAAAACCCATCCAAGCAACAAAGTCTTGGCGTCTTCTGTGGGCTCCTCTCTGCCTTTACAAAACCACTGTCCATATCAGATGAAGCAAGCTTCCAAACTCGTGCATTTTCACGAATGCATTAATTAAGACTACTGCAGCTCTATGATGTATGGCTAACTGGAGGATACAAAGAATTTCCTAAGAAATTAGTATGGTTGTTTTGGAAAGGGTTTCCTTTGAGATCTATACCTAATGACTTTCGTCTTGAGGGCCTAGTTGTTCTTGACATGCCCTATAGCAGCTTGGAACAAGTTTGGAAAAGAACAAAGGTATAATAACTGTCTTTCACATTCTCTACTTTAATGTATCAGTGATTGACATATTTGGAGAAACTAATATCTTGTTTTTCTTCACAGTCGCTTGGATCATTGAAATTCATAAATCTTAGTCATTCCCATTGCCTAACCAAAACACCAGACTTCACACTTGTCCCTAATCTCGAGAAAGTAATTCTGGAAGATTGCATAAATTTGGTGGAGGTCCACATATCTATTGGAGTATTAAGAAACCTTACTATCTTAAATCTAAGCTACTGCAAAAATATTAGGCAACTTCCACAGCAAATTGGCCAACTCAAAGCCCTTAAAGAACTCAATCTCTTTGGTTGCTCCAAACTGGAAGAGTTGCCTACAATACTGAAGAAGATGGAATCTTTGACAATCCTATTCAACGAATATCAAAGTTGAAGCATGACATACAATTTGGCTTCAGATATCAAAACTGGCAAAAGGTCACCACAATATATAAGCAGTGTTAAGTCTTAGGGGGTGTATTACATATGATCATGATACTTCAAGGATCTTAGTAGCCTATCATCATTTTGGTCTTTAGATCCTAGGGAAAATCCAATTAATACGCTACCAGAGAGCATAAAAGGTGTTAATATGCTTGAGACACTGTTGTTAGAGAGTTCCAGAAAGATACAATTGCATACAGATCTCCAATGAGCTTGGAGGTTCTTTGAGTAGGTGTAGGTGATTGCACATCATTGGAAAGGGGTAACAGAAGAAACAGACCCACACTCTTATTTAGAATTTTGTGAATGGTCTTGTGAGAAATATGTTAAGGTTCAGGAGCTGCTAAAGTTAGAACCCACTGGAAATGTTCGCGGAGTCGTACTCGAGGATTTGAGCTTGGTTGAGTTGGAATCCATGGAGAGCCTCCAGGTCAAATTATTTATCAGATGACTCATTTAATCTAGTCTTATCCACTAAAGCTGCCTGCAATCTAGTCTTTCCACTACACAGGTGCTCTCTCTCTCTCTCTCTCTCTCAATCGTTACTGATTTTATGACTTTCATGGGCACAGGGACTGCATGCATGTGGCATATTAATCATTTTTCTTCTTGTGAGTGAATGCTTCAGGAATATTCAAAAAAATGGGGTTCTCTATACATTCATTAGGCTGCAACATGTCTGATTCGAACTACAATTTGGATCCAAAAAGGACCACGAATCGGAGAGCTGAATTTCTTTTAGGTCTATATGGTACTACTCAAAGTTTTAACAGCCAAAAAGAGACTCCTGAGTGTAAAGCATTAGTAGCTCCGAAAAAGAAGTGCAACATTGTTTGCACGCATGTGTGTTTTTGACACTAAAATCTTGTGTTTCATTTTTCAAAAATGCGATGGATTAGTACTAAATGGTCTTGATAGGCGCAAACTTGTAGTGGGTATGTAATGTAGTCGTAGTGAACTTGTAAGAGATCCTCTGATAGCAAACTTGTAACTTTTGATTCCCCTCCATGAAATGTAGCTTAGGCTATTTGGAATGAATTTTGTTCATTCCTTACTTCAATAACATTTCCTCATCATGACTTGGAATGAAGCCTTTATGCCCAAATATATTTGCCATATTATTACTAATGCAAGGAATATACAATGATAAAAAAATAATGAAAGAGATCAAGAATTTATGGAATAATTGTAACTTGTCTATTTACTTGAGATTAGGAATTCATTGCCCTCTCTTTGAAATCCTGTAAGTCAAGATATTATTAGATGGCTTCCTTCTCCATATGTACACTACAACTTCAACATGTGATTTTTCTGTTATTTTCTGCAAGGCTATGGTCAAGTGATGTATACAAAAGTGGGGCTGTCTGGCTATCTACCCCATGGCAAGCTTTGATTTACAAGCCTCTCATTTGAACCTGAAATATATTTTCAATATAATTAAAAATCTTAGGCATACAGTTGCTGATGCTGTTTACTATCTATGGAGGCAAAAAAACCAAAGGATTTATGGCAATAAAGTGCAAAGATCCTGTGGCTTAAATCTTAGGCATACAGTTGCTGATGCTGTTTACTATCTGTGGAGGCAAAGAAACCAAAGGATTTATGGCAATAAAGTGCAAAGATCCTGTGGCTTTGCGGGAAAAAATCTCTGTTAGGATTAGAAGTAGATTGTTATCTTTGAAATTCAAATACTCGAGCAAATAATTGCATTGCTAGATTTTGGCATCTTCCTAAATCATGCTTTAAAAGTTAGTTAATTTGGGTGAATATTGATTATTGACTCTCTGTTTCTCTGGAGTACACAGTAGAGTTGTCGTGATTCCGCTATTGTTCATGTCTCTGTATTACCCAGAAGAGTGGTAATGGTTTATGGGATAAATATGTTTTTTGCTTCCATGGATTGCTTGTACTCGATGATTTGCAGATCAAAAGGAGTTGAGAAAAACAATACAAGCCCTGCTCATGTTTGATGAAAGTTGTCATCATTGTGTTATGGCAATGTTGCTGGGACACAACACAAGATTGTTCCAATGTAGCTGGTCTTTCTGAGGGCATGATTATTAGCCAGCAAATGTCTGCTGTCACAAAGGCTAGTAAGATGTTCTTTTTCTTCTGTTCTTACTCATATAATTGACATTGTCATTGGCTGAGAAGTTGTGGTTCATAGCTTAATTGATTTTCTGTTGGCATTTGTTCCAACTGTTGCTATAGTGCTACGGTTTCTCTTGTAAGGGGTTTTTTTCTTCTTCATTTTCCCTCTTGTTTTTGTACTAGTGTTTCATATCTCTGTCAATAAGATTTCAGTTTATCTATCTATATCTATACTACTTTAAAATGTTTATAAGTAGGAAAAACTTTTGTTTTTCTTTTATACCGTGGAAAAATCCATGAAGACAACACAGTACACCCTTTAATAACTCTAGTGTTTTTAATATATTCCTTACCTTTTGGCTATCCCCATTATATTATCAGTTTGTATAACATATTCCTTATTTTGGCTATCTGTATTAAATTATCAGTTTGAGAAACTAGAGAGGCATGACTTCTGAAAGATCTCTCTTCTTTCTCTATATATAACACCTAAAACAAATCAAAAACTCTATGAGTGTTGTAAATATTATATTATATATATTATATAATCATTGTATATAAAGATAAATGACTCCTAACATACCAATTACTACACCAATTAAATAGGTATTAGCAGGCGACTCTATAACCCCTACCATTTGATTACCCAAAATTAATGTTGTATTTGATGACTATTATGATTGGAGCCATATAAAAAAATGTCTTCACCACATTAAGAAAGACATAAGTTGAGAAAAAATTCTCTTGCATATTTTATATTCTCTTGTCTAATTCTACTCTCTATATTGCTTTAGTTTTACAACACGTTATCAATATCAGTCTCTATCCAATTGAAAGAAAAAAGAGTCCGTCTCTTTTATTTATCATCCGTCAAATGGTGATTTGGTTCCATAATCGTTACTTAAGCAAAGCATGAGGTAAGTACGCACATGCACTATATTTATAGTTTTCTTCTCTAATAAACATTTCGCAATTGATGACGAATGCAATTTTTTGTTGTGTTTTTTGGTTCAATGATGGAATATGCATGAATTGGATTTCATAGTTCATGAGTACCCATGCCTGATGATATCTTAATCGCAAGAATATGGGGGCTACTACTTTTTATATATATATTATTTCTAACAATTACATATGCAACAAAATAGGTGTTTTTTATACTTGCAGGTTATATAATTTACATTACCATTTAAAATAAATAGATTGTTGTTCATTGCATTTGTATAATACCAATGAAATTGTTATATTTTATATTTCGAGTTAGATTTTTCTTGAATTTCTGAAGATATCCACCTTGATTCTATAAACTTAAAAATTATTTATATTGACAAAAAACATAATGAATTTGTAGTCAGAAGTAACAATTATTCATTGATAGAAGCAGAATGAATACATTGTTATAAGTAATGATGAATTCGCTAAGTAATGATGAATACGCTTTAAGAAGTAAAATGAATTATATGTAGAACAAAGTGTATTAATGATACTATGATGTTATGAATCTTGAAGATTTAATGAAAGAAGGAAATCAAACATCCCTGAAGGATTGCGCAAAGATAATGTTTATCCTTTGCCATCATGCATTTTCCTGAAGAATAAAATTGGGTGCTCAAAGTAAAGGTCCCATTATATGAAACAAATTAAATGAGATGTACGAATCCTGAAGATTGTAATCCTCTCAATAGCTTGATGTACATGAGGTAGCAAGATCCGCTCAAATATGAATTAGTGAAAAAAAAATTCTTGAAAAAAACATGTTAGAAAAACATGCTTCATATTTCATTCTTTTAATATGTTTATGAAGTAACACATTAAGAGGGTAGATCCACGATAGATTGATATCATGTGGTTGTAAACAAATAATAATGTGTTTTTGAGAAAAATTGTCAATCTCATCTAACGAAAAATACATCATTCCTTGAAGAGAATATGTTTAAATGGTGATGAAGAAATATAAATTGATTTTAAAGATTATTTTGCATTTTTTATATTTTCTTGGCTTTTTATTTTCTTATATCCTAGTGTCTTGTAATTTATGCTTTTCTGTGATTATGGACATAATTTTCGTAGCTTGGTAGAAATAGCTACCTAAAAACTGATGGTCATGATTCTTAAAATAGTGATACTAAATTATGTTACTAAGAAGAAACTCTATTTTAACGATATTTTGTAGATCTAGAGGAAATCTACTACTAAATTTTAAAGACATACATCGTAATGAATATCACATTATCCTTTTTATTATTTCAAGTTAGAAGCTTGTGTTAGAAAAACTTCTTGATTTTTATATAAGGTTATATTATATGACCCTAAGAATCAGTGAACTACATATGGTGATGCACCTGAAGTGTTATGACCCATTTTTTTCTTTTGGCATTCTCATATTGGACATTCAAGATTAACTCTGAATCCTTGTGAATACACGTGAACTACTAAAGAATCAAAAAATTCTTTTGGCAAATGATTATTCATGTACTATCTGGTTACAAAATAAATTGGCTACTAAATAATTCTCTTGATATATGGTGAAATTATATGCATATCCAAAGTTGATATTTGCCGATTATTATTGTTAATATAAATATTTTCTTGCTTATATGTATTGACCATGAGTCTTAGCATGCATAAATCAACGATTTGTGTAGATTTGATAATGAATAATTTATAACTCAAGTTGAAATACGTTTTCACATGCCGGATATTTGTTTTTTGAGAGGGGGAAGGGCAAGGAGAAGGAGAAAGAGAAGGAGAAAAGGAGGGGGATTTGAACCATTGACCTCAAGAAGGTAAAGTCTTTACAAGATAAGCGTGCCTTTACATGCCGGATATATGTTTGATTTTATTGAAGTAAATCAAATTCACTCGTTTATCGTATGGTTTTAGTTTTGTAAACTAAAACCATGTTAGCTTATTATCAATGATGTGAATGTGAAAGTTTTGAAAGATTCAATAGGTCTATTTTATAATCACATGAATTTGAAATTAGTTGAATATTATTTCTAATACTAGTGAGTTAAGGTTTTTAAAACTTTATCTGAATGAATAGTTCATGTCTAAATTTTATAAATCTATACTATAATTTTTTTTTATATAGTGAAGATTTTAGCCTGAAATTCTTAATAACCCTATTTGTAATAAATTGAACCATATTTGAAGGTCAAAATTATTATATTTTTCTCATATACGAATATATACATAAAGATTTATTTCTTTCATATTCTCTAAATTCTAAAACAAATGATCTAAGGCACGCTTGAAATGTGAAATACTTGCTGTAATGATAGATAAGATTCTCTCGAAAAGAAAAATACAAAAAAAATAATGTACAAAAAGTTGGCACTTCTGAAGAAGCTACACCCACAAACCAGATTAAATAATCATTCCAAGTTTTTTTATATAAACATCTTCAGAAGAGGAGTCTTCTAAAGAGAAATCTCCTGCATAGACAAATGTCATAAATATAATGAGATCTCAAGAAGCTATGTATGTACAAAAAAAAATTAACACTCTTTCCATTGTTAGGAGGGGGGAATCTGCCGCCTGAAGAGCGACGTGAATTTTCTTACACGCTTAAAGCGTGGTTGATTCATTAGTTCAAAAGATTTAACTCCACGGATGAGAGATTAAAAAGGAAACTACATACAACTCATTAAGAAGTTGTTGAAGTGGAAAAGGAAAAATGTATCTCATCAACTCAAATAATATCATCTGTAAAAGAAAAGGACTTTGAAAAGACACATCTCTTGAAGAAAGGCAGATAATTGCATATGGAAAAAAATTATGTCGATAATGCATGTATAAAAGAGATGTGAGATTACATAAAAATAGACATATATAGAAATAATTGACTAAAATATAAAATAATTTATAATACATTTGGACTTGTAGTCCAATATAACTGAAGATATAAATATAGACCCGTAGTTTTAAAATATTGAAAGTTATTAAATTGAACTTGTAGTCTAACGCTTTAAGATGTAAAGTTTATTGAATATAAGTGGATATTTGTATGAAAATAAAAAATAAATATGTGATGTAATATCCAATATAAGTATGTGTATTGAACCTTTTTAATAAATAAATAGATAAAAAGTGAACATATTATTTAGAAATTTAGAATCCGTTGTATGTGAGTGTCTTATGGTTAAAGTTGTAATTCTAGAAAATTAGAGGGACTTGAGTAATATTAAGAGAAGATGACAATTGTGTCTTATAAGTAGTTGACTGACTTAAGTTGTCTTATACTTAATTAATATTGTGAGACAACTTTGGGTTGAAGGGAATAGATCGTGCATAGGTAGAGAGAGAGACGGGGAGGGGGGTTGGGTCCATTGAAGGTACGTGAAAGCATTACTTATTTTATGAGTTTTATAGTTTATTATATTACATGGTGTTAGATTTCATAGTGTAATATGTATAGTGCGTGCGTGTGTGTGTGTGTGTGTATATATATATGTATGTGTGTGTGTGTGTTTAATTTGTGAAGATATTAAATTGAATTTGGGTGTGTAGTTGTTTAAGATTTGATTGGATTTAATCAATAGGTAGAAAAAGAAAAGAAAAAGAAAAGGGATTGGAGTTTTAAGTGGCAGGAACATACAACCTGAATATTTCGTAGGTTGCAGAAGACAAATTTCAGATATTATATTATCTAGTGCCGAGTTGGCTCTTATGCCACTAGTTATGCCTTGCTTGGTCCCCGACACGGTGGAGGTTCCGTAGTGCATCATGAGCACGGGGCTAAGGGGCGGTTGAGTAACTCAAGCGAACCGCCCTACCTTATTACAACATAGGGGCAAAAGGGAGAAAGTTGTGAAGGTGGTGGCCTTGTTATCCACCTCTCTGATTTCAAAGAATTTTAATTTGACCCTTATATTCTTTAAAATTTAATTTTAATCACATTTTTATTTGGTAAGTTTGAGGAATAGAATTCTGGAAAATTTATGGCAATCTTGAAAACAAAAAATTCATTTTTCAAGAAAATTATATTTTATCTCCAAAAGTTTCAAAAATTATGATTTGACCTCAAAAACTTTATAATTTTTTTTCTAAACAACCCAAACTACTTCTATACCTTATTACTTCATATTAGAAATGTTATCTATATGTAAATGATATATAAAACATATGTCAATAGGTAGGAAGTACAAAAATTAAATATGGAACAGCAAAACTACGAATTTGGGAGTAGACATTGATCCTTATATATTGTTTTCGTTTAGGTGGTGATTATAGTAAGATTGGCAAATAGGGTTTTGAATTGGAGTTCGAAGATCAAGATAAATAGTTTATTACTTATTTTGAGAGAATTTTCTATATTAAACTTGTTGGAGACGTGTGTGTAGATATTTCATATATATGCTATATACGTTAATGTTTTGGGTTGGAACTAAATGTTTTAGAGTTAATTGTTCCAATTGTGATTTGATATGCATGTTAACTTTGAAAATATGTGGATTGAATTTGTGTCATTGCTTTAAATGTGTTTTTCTGATAAAATAAAAATTTTGTGTGCGTTTGGGACTTAAACAATAGTTTTGGTATGTGTGTTAAAATTATATTTTATGAGACGGTGATTGCGTTACTAGGTCTAAATGGTAACGAGATTGAAGAGATACTAGTGTGATCGGTAAAAAATGTGCACATAGGGCCAATCATTAGACTAGTGATGACAAGGGATGGGTCAATTATTAGGCTAGTGGTAATAAACATGAGATGGAGCCCAACTATCGGGCTAAAGATAGCAAACGTAGTTAATGCACGTCCCTTACAATTAAGGAGAAGGACACGTGGCGTTATTGGGGCTGTACGGGCACTGCTTTGAGGAGCCACTAACCCCACTGACGGCGCACGTTCTCAAACAAATGAAATTGTCAAGTCTGGAGTACATGAAAAGAAAGGGAAAAGGTCCAAAATAGCCCTAGAAGGTACGCATAAGGGTTCCTGGCAGGAGACAAGCTCAAAAAATAGATTGCTAGAGTCAGCTCAGTTGCTTGAGGAAGTCAACTCAGACAGCCATGTTTTCACACTTATTGTGATTACCCAAAAGACAACTCGGGAATCATAGACTAAGACCTCACAATTGGCGACAAATTTTGCAACGACTTAATTCAAAATGAAACATTCCCATCCTTGAGTACCAAAGAGGAGCAAAGCGAAGAACGCATCATTCATAGAACACAGAGGACTAACACCAATGACAATATCTTTGATAAAAGGAAAAATGGTATGCAAAGCCAACTACATTATCATTAAGAAGAAAAGAAGACAATACAAAGCATGAATCGTCAATACATTGCAAAGAAGAGATAACAACTAAGTAGCCCTAAGCAACAAACCATCCCTCATTGCTGACCTCACCAACCTTCTTTCTAGCACTGGACCTTCAGTCCCGACTGACTCAGCCTCAGTGTCCATTGCTCCAGCCGGCTTCTTTGCTGAGAGCTCCGGAACGAAGTAGTCCAAGTCAAGGTCGGGATAAGCCGCCTATGCTTGCTCCTGGAAATTCAGAAACCCGTTCACAAAGGCGACGACACCCTCCTTGAGAAACTCAGATACTCGGACCCTTATGGATGCCAACTCGGCATCCTTGGCAACCAACTCGGCATCCTTAGCCACCAATTCAACACCCTTGGCCTTGAGGTTAGCTTATTTGGTCTCCAACTAGGTGTCCTTGAGTTTAGCGAGGTCCTGGAAGCGAGCATCCATCTCATTATATATCCTTTTCAGTTCGACAGTCTCAGCCGTAAGAATCGTCACCTTCCCCTCGGTGGCCTCCTCACCCGCCACCGCAGCTTCGGCTAAACTTCGGGCCTCTGCGAGCTCCTGCTCATAATGCGAGTCCATCATCCTCACACAAGCTAACATTTGGCAAATAGAGAGGCTAGTCAGTACGACAAAGGTCATAAAACACTTAGAAACAAAACAATTTAGAGAGGAAGACTAAAAGAGAAGCTAGGGGTATCTCAGCTAAACCTTTTATGGCGTGGTGGGCCTTGTTCTTGAAAGGGACACATTTGGCCGTTGTAGGGTCCGACGTAGGGATCAAATCAATTAGAGTCGTCACTGCGGCCTCGACGTCACGAAGAAATCCATCCCCCTGGCCTTTGGATTAAGGAAGGTCGGACGCTCCCTTGACGACCCTTTGAGGAACAGGCTTACGGGGAGGGTGGTGAGCTGTTGGGGTTATGGTTGGCACAGGGAAGGGCCCCTCGGATGTCGACCCGCCCTTGGCAAGCTTGGGGGACAAAGAGGCTAAGCTGACACCTTCAACGGAGGTGAGGACCTCATTTTTCTCCTGCAAGCTAACTGGCGCTTGTCCGGACACCTGCCCATCCTTGAGAGGTAGGTCAAAACTTTTCACCAGCTTCTTTTTCTTCCTTGCCCTCTCTTTGTCTGAGAAAACAACCATAATTAGATTTGGATCCATGGACTAGGGCTAAGGAACAAGCGGTGGTACGGTCTCTGGGGTAGTCTCTACAGGCGGGCCAAGCTCATTCTTCACAAGCCTTTCGTAGGTCACAAGCTCGGGGAAAGCCTGCGGTCTAAAGGCTTTTGCTCTGGCAACCCTAACAGCCTCCTCGGCGTTAAGTGTTGAGCAAAAACCTGCAATATAGATCAAATTTTAGCAAGGCATTAATGAGAACAAGTACCGAAAAGAAGAGAACAGCCAGCTGATCAGCCTTACCAATATTCCTTAGGACCCCCCAAGACCTGGGAATGCGAGGGATGTCGCCATTCCACTAAAAACTCCCAAGAGTCACCTTTGACGAAGAAAAATCTCAGTTTCCACCCCTTATTGGAGGAGGGAAGCCTAGAAATCAGAGTTTTCACCTTTACCCTCTTGACAAAATATAGAAAGTCCAAGGAATGAGAGGACTTGAGCTGGAAGAGAAAGGCAAATTCTCGAATGGATGGGAGTCGTTCCCACTCTCAAACCGATGAACGAGGAAACCGACTAGAAGACCCCAGCCGTTCGGGAAAATTCGAGCTGGGCAGATGTTGTAGAAACCAAATACATTCCGAATGAAAGGGTGAATTGGGAACCGAAGACTGGCTCAAAATGCAGATTTGAAGAAACAGGTTAACCCGAGAACAGAGGAATTGCACCCCTCATGCTTCTCGGGAAAATGCAAGGAAACAGAATCAGAGAAACAATACTCCCGTCTCAGCTCCTCTAGATCCTCATCATTGAGACAACTAGGAGTCATCTCCGCACAACAAGTTAGGTCAAATTGGTCACGACAGGTTTTCTTCCTAAGAGTGGGAGGCGAAATCGGCTTGGATTTCCTCTTCCTCGACTGGATAGAGGGGATAGGAGGCAAAGCTAAAGGAGACTGAGCTTATGCTAGAGGAGCTTAGGTAGAAACTCCAAGGGCAGACCCAGAAGCCTCCTCGCCAGTGGTAAGAGAACGGTCACTAGAGGAAGCAGAGGTAGTCTCCTCGACCTCCTCATTGGCCTGCTCCTTGAATTCTGACTCAGAAGAAGAAACGACAAACTTTTCCATCAAAGGTTCAGGTCGTAGACCAAAGTGTAGAGAAGGAAAATACAAAGCACAATCCATCAAGAACAAAGGTCTCGAACACTAGGCCCTAAGAGAGGATATCCTCAACAAGGCAGGATGATCTACAAATTGCGAAAGGAAAGAGAGGTCGTCGGAGTGACCCTTGAAAAAACTAAATCTCCAGATCAGAAAGCGAAACCCAAAGCCCCACCAGGAAAGGTTGAAGGGTCCAGGTCAAGCAAAAAGAAGAAGAAAAGAGAAACATACCTAATAGGACACTAGAAACAAAAAGAAACCGAAAACGCAGAAACCCTAGGTCGGCGTAGAGTCTGGAACAAGACGCATTAGAAGCCAAAGGGAGAGAAGGAGGCACAAAGAGGAGTTTTCAAAAAGCACAAGGTGAAAAAGGCGAAGAGATTTTCCGTTTTATACATGGCATTTAAGTCGTGACAGACATATGATAGAACACGCAAAGAAAGTCATACCAATAGGCTCACCCATAGGCGACACACGTGTGCGAACCCATCTTATCATAGCCGACAAATATTAACGCAACCCAAATCAAATCAGAGCCAACAATCAAGCATTTTCGCTGCATAGGAAGACAATGCCAAATGCGAAAAAGATGTTTTTAGCCCCAGATCAGAGTTGATGTCATCCTCGTGACCTAGGACTAGGGAGCAACTGATAACAATAGGATCTCGGGTACAGGACACCACAACCCAAGAGCCCAATAAGTCCAGGAAGTCCATTCCTTACATGATGACCCAGAGGGCGAAGCTCAACGACACTGAAGGATTTGTGGCCTAACTTGACCCCGATCCAATCCAGCCAAAAGACAGCCCGAAACGAGGATGCCTAGCCCAAATCCTGGAACGCCCTGCTACGCCATGTGCTCTGAGGACAAGGGGACTACTCCTGACAGCCATGACCATCACGCACTCCCTGCCGCAGAGAGTGTTGACATGCATAACCATCCAGAGATCATGAAAACAGTGGTGCTGAATAACAGAGGTTGTTATAGGACAGTGATGGGAGGGCCCACGAAATCAGCAAAAAGGAAGAAGGAGCCACCTAAAACCCTAGGAAGGGTGACTCGTATAAAAGGAACACTGTTAGCCCACCACAGGAGGATCATCTTCCCCATTACACCGTCATCCTTCAAACACTAAAAATAGAACAAGAAGCAAAAGTCCTTGTAAAGGCCCAACGCCTATAGTATCGTTGTATTCACCAAAAATTAATATACAACCTCCAGAAGCAAGAGACCTCATTAAAGTGGACGTAATCTTAGTCTATTGGCAAAGGTGAACCACTTACACTTCTTGTTCCTTTATTCTCCGTAGACTATCCTTTTATTCAACCAATCCACTTACATCTTTGTAATATCGTTTGTTGGGCTTGGACTGTTATTTTCGAGCATCATCAGTAGTATACATAAATATATTAATCATAGGTATAATTCTTTTTTCAAGTCCACATAAAAAAAATCTCAGGTATAATTCTTTTTTCAAGTCCACATAAAAAAAATCTCAGGTATAATTTTTTGGAGAAACTTGAGGGTCTTTCTTTTTATACGGGAATCAACCTAAAAAATGAAGTACCACATCAACCTAAAAAGCGATAGAATACTAGAATCGTCAATAATTGATAAATCTCTCAAAATTAAAAATACAATTGTCACCAAATATAAAAATTACGTCAATAAGAAAAACTCATTGGCAATTTTAAGTTTTCACTCATTCGGGTCCTCTAAAAATTTCCGCCATGAAATCCTCCACCCTCTGAGAGGGATAAATGGGGATGAGTTTAGGGACCTAGTAACTAGATTAAAACACAAAATACAGAATAACATTATTTTTCGATAAGACACATTATTTTATTGATAATCATAAGCAAAAATTTACAAGAAACAAATCAATGATGGACAAGGAATCCTCACAATGACTATAAGCCACATGAAGCTCTCCAACTTGTTCTAATACATAAGAGAGGAGTATCCTCAAACTTCTTAGCCATTGAAGTTCACAAAGAAGCCAAAAAATGAATTTTATCTAGTAATCCCTCAACTTTTTCACACTTATCCTCAAAACACAACATATGGAATAATATATGATTAAACAATAACCAGACAACTAACAATCAAACACAAAAGCATGGCATATACATTTCATAAAACAAATGGAACCCAAATCAAATTTTCAATCCACCAATAGCTAAGAGAACATCTCGAGCTTTGTTTATTATCGCAAGAGCATAGTCTATGTGGATGGAATCAATGTTTGTGTTTTGTCTTGCCAGAGTTATGTTCCTTCAGTTTTTGGAATAGATTGGCTTGTTTCAGTGGTAATCTGCAAATTGTATTAGAGAGAGTTTCCTTATAATATTGGGTCAAAACTCCATTTATGATCAGTTGGAAACTTTGGACCACTGCATGAGTTTTGGGTCAGAAGGGTACGAATCAAGAAATAGTCTTTCTTCACCAGGGATAAACCTAGTGCATCTGGTAATTTGATCTGACCCTCCCAAAGGTGGCTGTGACTGGACTCGTGCATTGAAATATTGTTTTCATTCTTGGTTTGGCAGACATGGGTGGAGCTACTCAAGGGCAGGGGGCACTTGCCCACCATAATTTTTGTTATTACCTATATATATACTACGTATTGTCTTTTGCCTGAAGGCATAGAGTAAAAAAAATTATCAATCATAAACATATTTGTATTCACATCCAAAATTAAATTACAAACATAGAGGATAGATAAAGAAATATAAGGGGGTGAGCGGTGGTAGTGGTGGTGGGAGATGGTGATGGTTGTGGTGGGTGGTGACGATTCTGGTGGTGGTGACAATCGTGGGTGGCAACAGTAATGGTGGTGGTGGATTTTAGGTGACATGATGGGAGTGGCAATTATGGGTGACAACGGTGATGGTAGTGGGTGTGGGTGGTAGTAAGCGACGATAATGGTGGTTGACAGTGGTGGTGGTGAGGCGACGATAGTGGCAGTGGCGATAGTGGATTCTGGTGGTGGGCGTTGACGAAGGTGGTGGTGGGGCGACAATGGGTGCTTGTAGGCAACGGTGGTGGTGGGTGATGGCGAATGGCAGTGATTGTGGTGGTGGTAGTAGGTGTGGTGGGGATGGGTGACAATGGGTGGCGGTAGTGGTGGACGAGAACGGGTGGTGGGGGTATGCGTTGGGGGGTTGGTAACAATGGGTGGTTGCGACAGTGGGTGGCAATAGGTGGTGGTGGGTGGTGGCGGTGGGCAACAGTGGTGGTAGGATGATGGTGGTATAGGTAATAAATATAAGAATGAGATGAGAATTGTGGTGGATGGTAAAGGTGGGTAATGATAGTAAATATAAGTATTCATTTTTTGTCAATGTATCAATTTTTTTAATTTGGTCCTTAAAGTATTCAAGTCGTATCATTTTGGTCTTCTCATAAACGGACTGTTAAGTTTTTTGATGAAGTGGCAACGTGTCATTTTTTTTAAAAAGTATCACGTGTCCAACACGTGATTATTTTGTCAAAAACTTAACGGTCCGTCCATGTGGGGATCAAAATGACACGAATGGAATACTTAAGGACCAAATTAAAAAAATTAATACATTGAGAACTAAATTGATAAAAAATACATACTTTAAGGACTAAAAATGCAATTAACTCTATTCTTATTCTTGTCTCTTATTTTTTTTCTACTAAATTTCTCGTTGATTTAAACTATTTTGTCCCTTTTGTTTTGTAAATGTCAGTGGTCGGGTCCTTTCAACTTTTGCCAAAATTCATATTATCTGTTTTTTTATTCTCCGGCGCATTCTATTATAAGTGTGGTATAATTGATTGACTGCAGTTAGGACTGCCAATGAAGCTGAGTTATTCGTGAATAGCTCAGGATTAGCTCAGAGAAAAACTTGTCATGCTTGAGCAATACTTTGTCCAACTCGGTAGGCTTGTGAACATATACAAAAATGCCCAGCTTGATCTTAAATACGAGTTACACCTTGAGTTTAAGCTCAAACTGGGTTCATATACAATCAGACGAGCCAAGATTTGCGTTGTCCCAAACACATACTATAAACAGCTCATAAAAGAAATGTTTTTAACATATTTACAGAAAATGTAGTGCATATTGGCTAAAAAAATTTCTACCTGGATGGGTCTGATAACTGGTTACTGAAAAATGCAAATTCAAAAATCCTCATCGTCATTTTCGTCTTCTTCTACGCCATAATCATCCTCGTCTTCATCCTCATCTGTAAATGTACACAATACAGATCATCAACAGCATCAAATTTTTTGACAGATTGCTCGGTTGACTGTTCATAAACATAATATCCACGTCAAGAGCAATTCCACAATTTTTGAATTTACTGAAAACTGAAATCTCTTCGACGCTACAAGCGAATTTTATTCAAATCTTTATGGTTAACTCAAATAATTCAAGCAATTGTGATGCTTGTTTGTTTATTAGTGGCCCAGTTTAATAGTTAATTAAAAGCTAAGTGATGCGAACCTGACTCAAATATAGGGGCCCATATTGAAGGGTCATACACCTTCGGGTCATCCCAATCATCACTTGGGGGGTTCTGCTCCGGGGGACGGAAATCAGGATCCAAGTTATGATTGCTGAGTACATAACAACCTTTGCTTCTCTGATATGCTGAAAAATCCCCATCAAAAACATTATGATAAGGAGAAATTTTGTGTTGAATTATATCTTGTCTACTGTTTGATTGGGAACACTTTTCTTCTTGCTCATATACGATCTGGCTTCCACACTCCTTTACCAGGAAACCATAATCAACAATCATCGAAATATCCACTTCATCCCCATGTTCCACTTGATTAATGATTTTCCAATGGCTCAACCACAACAAGTCCTCATTGCCATAGAACGTTGGGTCATATATCCAGTCAATACCCTTGCTCTTGTTGCTGATTTTGACATAGAAATCATGAAAATTAGCATGGTGGTGATCGTTAGAACGTGCATAGACAATACATACGTTCAAGCCTCGAATCCTGAGATTAGGAAGTAAAGGCACAGTAAAAGATATGGAGGATCCCATACTCCTATAGCTGAACCAATCTGGAACCTCGTTCCCAAGAAGAAAAGTGCTGAATATACCACATTCATATAGTCCCTGAACAAGTAATCATAAGTTTGCTTGATTATAGAAACATAAGTATACCATATGCATATCATATTTTGGGGAAAATAGAGGAAGGAGAGAGATAGAGCACCTGGACAGGACCTTTCTTTATAGTTCGTGTCAAATTATTGCAAAGTTCTACCTCAGTGTTTTCCAAGGATCCCAAGTCAACCAAACCCAAACCCAAATCATTGATCATTTCTCCATCAAAGTCCCCTAAGGGTTTTAACTTGAACAAACCATTAACATCCTCTAGTTTGTCACAACCATTAAAAATTTTGTATATTAATGAATTCAAATACTGTGGCCGAAGACTCATTCTTTCCAATGATTTGCAATCTCCTATATCCAATTCATACATGCTGGACGGAAGCTCTGGTAGTGACTTGAGGCTTGTGCAATCAGCTAACAAAAGCGATTTTAGCATAGTAAGACATTTGATGCTCTCTGGTAGGACTGATATTGGGTTTCCGCTTAGATCCAATTCCCACAACAAGGGTAGGTAACTTAGGTCCTTGAGAATAGTATCGTCTGAAAGATTGCAATGCGCAAGACTTAATTTACCTAATGTGCGTGGAAAAGAAGCCAGAGAGAAATCCACATTTTTGATAAATTTTGAGGCCCTAAACCAAATATGGTTAGGCCATGAATAATCCCCACCAACAATGGAGTGTAACTGATTTATTGATGTTCTGCTTGCATGAAGTACTGTCAAAGATTCCAATTTTTCCAGCTCTGTAGGCAACCATTCGAGCTTTGAACAACCAGTGAGAATGATCTTTTCAAGGGATTTCAGCTGACCAAGTTTTTGTGGAAGTTTTCTCAGATTTTTGCAGCCTCTTAGATTCAAAAAACCAAGTCTTTCAAGGTCTCCAATGGACTCATGAACCTTAACCAGACTTGTGCACTTTTTAAGTATGAATCTCTCAAGACTAGGTAGTCCTGAGCAGTCAGGGGTTGAGGTCAGGCTATAAGAATAACTGAGATTAAGGAATTTCAATGATACGAGATGCTGTGATTGAAAAAAGGAAGAAATGTCATAAAATCTCATAAAAAAATAATAAAGACAATGAAATAAATAGGAGGAAAGTTGATCATACCCTGGTTCCTTTCCAAACGTATTCCAAACTGCTTTCTCGCAGATCAAGAGCAACGAGGCCTTCTATAGGAAAATTCTTAGGAATAGACTTCAAATGGAATCCGTGCCAACACAGCCATCTTAAATTCTTCGGAAATTCTGTGTAGCCTCCATTGAGTTTTACATAGTTGAGCTGGAGTAGGCTTAGTTTGTGCATCATTGCTAATGCATCAGTGTCCAAGTCTATCTCATTTGGCATGGGAAAAATTTTTGTCCAAACAGTGGCCATTGGTTCCCACGACAAGAAGCCAAGACGACGCCGTTTTGATGTATCCCCCTGGTATGGAAGCAAGGATGTACCTAAACTGTCTTCAAGACGACGTTTTGCATTAGTAACATTAAAGAATGTTGAGGAAGACTCATCTTCTAACATGTGCATGTTGAGGATGAGGCCTTCAATTCTTTCTGTACCCTGAAAATAAAAGTGAACTGGTTTAAGTTACAAGAATGAATGCACAAGACTTAAAATTGCGAAGAAGATTTGGTTTGCTCAGGTAGTCAAAGCAAGTATGTTGCTTACAGCTTTTTCTTTCAGAACGTAAAAGGAGTCCTTATGATGCCATAGTCTACTACGCTTCCCAGGATCATCTCGTGATTCTTGGCGAATAATTTCTCTCCCCATGTCTCGAATCAATTGATGCATCATTAGCTTGTTGCCATTTTCTATCTTTACCAAACATCTGCTCACAAGGTTTTCGATTCCAACTGCTGTGTAGCAATCGCATTCATCGAGAATTTTGACCACATAATCTTTGTTCTTTCCGACAAAGAAACATGCAATGTGGAGGAACAACTTCTTGTCATAGTCATCATCTAATGACATATAACTTGTCTCAAGCTTGTGGTGAATTTCATTGTTAGGAATCACTTCTAATTTCTTTATGGCACTTTCCCACACCACTGTACTTCGGCTGCCAGATAGAGAAGACCCCAATATTTCAAGTGCTAAAGGAATCCCTCCGCAGTGCTGGACTACATTTTTTGAGTGTTCAACAAAACCTTCAATAGGATGGTCTTGTCCAAAGGCATGCCAACTGAAGAGCTTGAGCGATTCATCATCATTCAATCCATATATCTTAAAAATCTGATATGATTCATGGGCCCTTAGCAATCGCTCGCTTCTAGTTGTTATGATTATTTTACTTCCTGGATAAAACCAATTTCGTATTCCAAATATTGTGTCTATTTGTTTTACTTCATCCACATCATCAAGTATGACAAGAACTCTTTTACAGCTTATAACATTTTTTATCTTAGTTATTCCTTCATCAACATTATTTATTTTTCCCTTTCTTCCCTTCAGAACATCATTAAGAAGTTGTCTTTGTAAACGAACCAAACCTTTGGGTTGCTCCATAGTTTCTTTGACATTTGCAAGGAAGCTGCTACCATCAAAACTATCAAAGTTTAGGTTATAAACAGTTTTGGCAATAGTCGTCTTTCCTATTCCTCCCATTCCACTTATCACTCCTATGACAACATCAGTTGATCGGTCCTGTAGCCACGTATTTATACTTTTAGCTCGAAAATCTATTCCAATTGGGTAGCGAGCAACATTCAAGACCATGCTGTCCAATTTACTCCTAATCTTTTTTACAATTTCCTGAATAAATGTTGACTCATACCTACAAATTGTGAGGAAAAGTTGACATGAATACAAAATTTTCATGTGAATCACAAAAGATTGTAAGGTGATGAGAGAGATTAAGAACTCATGAACAGAATGTTGTTTATGCTAATGAAGAATATAAACTATTTGACATTGAAAAAAAGTCAAACAAGGATTTTAATACACTTTTTATGTAGATGAAGTGAGTAATAAGATACTTTGAAACTTAACAAATGCAAAGAAAAAGTTGGTATTCTTAAAATAATACTTTACCCAATGGTCAATGCATTTTTGAATCCTGATCATGTTTATTGGCAAAAAAGTTTGATTGATTTAAATATTCCAGGCGAAAAAAGGAAAAACAAAATCATCAGAAGAATAAAAAATTTTAATAGTTAAAGTTAATTGACATATGGATTAAGAAAGTCTTGAATCAAATGACGTAAAGCAATGGACTTTTGAGAAAATTACCCATCAGCTTGATTTTCTAAGACCATCCCTTCTAAATCAGCAGCTTCTCTAAGTGCTGCCATCCACCCTTCTACCTTCTCCATCCATTCAATCTTTCTTTCATCTGTCTCTGCATCGAGTAGCCCTTCATGTTTCGGAAATGCTTCTCCGAAACTTCCTGTTTGCTCTTTAACTTGGTTTGGCAGCACGTCATAGAAGACAGGCAAAACTTCATGGTCAATCGTCCTCTTGAGTTGAAGGATTTTCACAAGTTCATCAAGGCACCGTTGTGAAGAAGCGTAGTTTTTCGAGAAGACAATTATTGAAATCTTCGATTCTTCGATTGCTTTTAGCAGCTGTGACGTGATGTTTTCTCCTCTCTCAAGTTCATCATCATCTCTAAATGTGTGAATTCTTGTGTATACCAAAGCTGTATAGAGATGATCGGTAAAGATCTTGCATGTATCTTTGCGTTTGAAACTTATGAACACATGATATGTATATCGTGACATGGAAGAGGAAACCTCTCGAGATCTTCCAACAGCCATTGAACAAACCAGCAGGAGGTTGAAGATTGAAAGATTGCTGTTAGTTTTTGCATATATATAAAAGAGCAATGCTATGGGACCTAATCTGCAACATAATAATGTTATTTCAATGTAACCATTGAATTAATTGTAAGTTTCAATGTTCCATAGTGCTCATTATCAATTCAATGGTTATATATTATGAAGTCTCTTGATTGGCCTTCTAATGTAAAAAGAACATGTAATCCCATAAAAAATTTCATAGTACCAATGCTTAAATATCATATGGCTTCTTTGGTTTTAGGTTCAGATGCCAACCAAAAACAAATGGAACAAAGAACAAGAAAGCATCAACAAACAACAAGCACTTTGGTTAAATCGAAAACCGTAGTTTGAATTGACTTACATAGATGTTCATGCCATCACACTTAAAATGTCACGTCGATCGCTTGAATTTTCGACTTAAATCATTTTGGTCCTTTAAGTTTACTGTTTGTGTCACTATAGTCCTTAAAAATTTTCAAAGAATGAACATTTAGTGTAATCAAGTGCTAATCTCTGTTAGCAAATTCCAACTGCCATTTTTTATTGGAACAAAATGACACAAAATTCAAGAGTTGAGAGATTAAATTGACACAATTAAAAGATTTGGGATTAATTGACAGAAAAAACATAATTCGGGGATCAAAAAATATATTTTACTATAAAAGATACAAAGAATGAAAACACATAAGTATTGTATTAAGTTACATCAAATCGAATAATAAACTATGCAAGCTTAGTTTTAGGAGTTTTTTTTCCAAAAAAATAAATAAATTTTAAGTTACACTCATTTATGTTACAACCCAATCATAAACAAGTTTTTGTATAGTCGACCTCAAATTACTTGATTTAACATGGTATTTAGAGGTTAATTAGCTTATCGAGTTGAGTTCAACTCAAGTTCAAAAAATTGATGAGCTTTAAAATATATTCAAAATGTGATGAATTGACCCGATTGGGGCTCAAATAATCCAATTTCTGAACTGGGTCCAAATAATTTAGTTTGTTTTATGCTCCTACATTTCACGCTACAATCAAACCACAATATTCACGAGTCTACAAATCAAAGATTCCAACTAAATAAAGGCACAAACTCGTATGCAATTTGCCATCTTTAATTTGTATGCATCAGTTTATCTAGTTCTTTATAAAAAGATTCTAAAAAGGTAAATAAAATGACTTTTACTATTCGTGATTGACATCTTTTTAAATTTTATTTTAAAGTTAATCTAACGGTTAATATTAACACTCTAAATTTAATAATAAAAATAAGACTCTAATGGGTGTATTTGAAGTGACTTTTTAAAAATACTTCTAGAAATTATTTCTCATAAATACTTAAAAAAAAAGTAGTGTTTGAAACCGTCTCACTACTACCTCTACCACCACCGCCGCCACCGCCACCGCCACTGCCGTCGTCGCCGCCGCCGCCACCACCACTCCTAAGGGTGTTAAAAGTGTCGGGTTGAACGGGTGAAAGGTGAAAAACATGTAATAATGTAAACTCGTACACGACACGTTTAATAAACGGGTAAAAAATCTAAACACAAACACGAACTGTTTAATAAACGGATAACACGACACGACTCATTTAACACATCTAATTTTAAATGTGTCGAGTTGGGTAGGGTCGGTTTAACACGGTAAATTACTCATTTAACTCATTTACCTGTTTATTTAAAAATGCTATATAACTTTATAAAACTAAGAAATTAACACAAATAAATATAATATTTAGAGATACCTTACTATATTACAAAATATAAACTACAATCCAAAATAACCAAATTCCACCAATAACCATATTACAAATTATAAATACAATCTGAAATAACACAATTAAATCAAATAACAATCGTATTACAAATCACAATCCCAAACAACCACAAATTCCATGATTCACAAAATCACCAAATTTCATGATTCACAAAATCACCAAATTTCATGATTCACAAAATCCCGTTAAAGAGATCAAATCTTCACCTCCACGAAAAATTACACACCAACACAAGTAATACTTATTTCAGTTCATCATTCACAATTTGGAAGACGATCCATCAGCACTTTCCCACATGCAGACATAGAAAATAATGAGCAGGAATATATGGAGCCAACTTTTAATTTTCCATGATCTGCAAATGAATTGGCTTAGTTCAGATTCAGGACTGCACAGAAGAAAATTGGGTGAAGAAATTAGCCGTGTTTGGATGGAAATGAAGATGGTCTAAAGACAATTCAGGAACCATCAAGAGGGAAAGAAACACATACCAAGATTTTTTTTTTTTTATAGAATTCGACAAGCTCCTTTGGATCGAGTCGAGTTTGATTGTAAGCCACATTTTTGTTCATCTCCTGCCAAAATTAATTCTACTGAATTACAACTCAAGAACAATAATTGTTCTGAGTGTTGTTAGTATTCATAGTAATGCAGGTGCTCTCAAAACAAAATAATTAGAAGTTCAGTCATCAAAGAAACCATCTTTTGTGTATGAACATAGATAAATACGAAAATGCAAAGCAATTGAGAGAGCCTGACATGTCATTGCCTCCGATAAAAATTTTAGGAAACAAAAATTGATTTTGAAACCGCCACCACGACAACCACCACATGTCCGCCACCACTGCCACAACTACCACCACCACCATTATCACTGTCACAAACACCACCACCACCACCATTATCACTGTCACAAACACCACCACCACCACCATTATCACTGTCACAAACACCACCACCATCGCCACCATCACTACTGCCGCCACCGCGCCACCATCACAGCCATCATCGCCACCGTCACCCCCAGCACCGCCTCCTCCATCGCCACCGTCACCACCACCGCCACTGCCACCTCCACCACCACCACCGCCGCCATCACGGCCACAGTCGTCACCGCCACCACAGTCATTGTCACCCACCACAACCATAACCGTCTCCAACCACCACCACTACTACCGCCACCACGACAACCACCACATGTCCGCCACCACTGCCACAACCACCACCACCACCACCACCACCATTATCACTGTCACTGTCACAAACACCACCACCATTATCACTGTCACTGTCGCAAACACCACCACCACCACCACCATCATCGCCACCATCACTACTGCCGCCACCACGCCACCATCACAGCCATCATTGCCACGGTCACCCCCAGCACCGCTCCTCCATCGCCACCGCCACTGCCACCTCCACCACCACCACCGCCGCCATCACGGCCACAGTCGTCACCGCCACCACAGTCATTGCCACCCACCACAACCATCACCGTCTCCTACCACCACCTCTCACCTCCACTACAAATCCATACTTAAATTCTTTTATCTTTTCTCTATGTTTGTGATTTGATTTTGGATTTGAATACAAATATGTTTATTGTTTACCGCTTTTAATTATTCTGTGCCTTCAGACACAAGCAATAATTAGTATATATAATAAAGTAGTTTACAATTCAAATCTCAAAAGATAGACAAAATGATTTTTGCTATTCGCGGTTAAGATCGCTTTAAATTTTACTTTAAAGTTAATCTAACGGCTAATCTTAACACTCTAAATTTAATAGGAAAAATAGGTCTTTAACGGTTTGTTTGGAGTGACTTTTTTAAAAGTACTTTTAGAAATTATTTTTTATAAATACTTTAAAAATAAAATTGTGTTTGAGACCGCACCACCACTACCTCTACCACCACCACCACAACCATTGTCGTCGCCGCCACCATAAACACCACCACCACCACCACTGCCACTCCCACAGCCACTGCCACCGCCTTCGTCACCTCCACCGTAGCTGCCATCACCGCTGTCGCCACCACCACCGTCGTCATCGTCACCACCACTGCCGCCACCATTATTGTCGTCGTCGTCGCCACCATCACCATTGCTATCGTCGCCGTCACCACCACTACCACAGCCGCCACCACTGCCACCACCGCCCCGTCGCCACTACCATCACCATCACCGCCTCCCTCGTCACCGCCACCACGGTCATTGTCATCCACCACAACCATCACCGTCTCCTACTACCACCACTGCCACCCACCATCTCTCACCTTCACTACAAACTGATGTTTAAATTCATTTATCTTTTCTCTATATTTGTGATTTAATTTACCATTTTTTATTGCTCTGTGCCTTTAGACATAGGCAATAACTAGTAACTCTATATTAACTGTGCTGATAAGAGCTGAACAATTTTAACTCAAGCAAGTAATTTTGTACAATATGTAACATGAACCCTTCGTAGATTCCTAATATAGAGTAGTCAATAGACATAACTGAAAAATTATACTCATTGTTAACAAAAAATACAAAATCTTCTCTGATTTTAATGTTGACCTTGTTAACTTTGAAATGATATGAAGGAATAAATGAACACAGCCATATAGAAATAAGCTTCTTTTAGAGAAATCTAAAACCATGCGAGATAAGAAGCTTCACCTTCAACTTATACTTCCATCAAACGCACTTATGTAAATGACATGATCGTGGGAAAACAATCTGCGACAATATTCATCTCACCACCTCACAGGCCCTTTTCTCCTATACTCCAATGGAAAAAGTGCTAAACATGACGGATATAGTAATTGCAAATGGTAAGCATAGATCCTATAAGGATCGGCACCACTTGAACATAAAGTAAACAGACAAGGAACGCAATGGTTGTCTGATATTTGCAAAGGAAACTACTGCCTTCAAATCTGTCATAGTTTGAGTTAGAAACATTTTTTGCAATGGTTGTCTTCCTAATCCCATCCATTCCACATATCACCCCTATGACAACATCATCTAAACCATCCCTCAACCATGAATTAACACCCAGTGCTTGAGAATCTATTCCAATTAGATAACAAGTGACATTCAAGACCAAGCTATTTAGGTTACTCCTTATTTCTCTAACAATTTCCTGAATGAACTTTGACTCATACCTGCAAATTCCAATGACAACTATAAAACAACAAACAAATATGCACATAAGAATTTTTTTTCATAAATTTATGAAAAAGTAAAATAAAATCCTTGATGTTTAATTTTGTCCACAACAACATTATGGTATAAAATAAGAATTTATGGAAGGATATAGTCATTGCTATGGTAAGAATGTCGAGGTTTTTTTAACAAGGATCTTTTGCAATTTACTCAAGTTAGAGTACCGAATATTAGGAAAATAGTGTCATAAGCATTAGCTACAAATGGAGTTCCTTAAACTTTCTGATTACAAACTACAAAACAACTAGTGGAAACATTCTGAGATCTACCTCCTGAGGTCCTTTTTGAGTACTACATATTGGCAAATTTGTTCTCGTGGGAACCTTTACGCTAAGGTTCTGTTCGGTAACATTTTCGGATTTCAGGTTTTTTAAAAAATAAAAACTGAATTGGTTTTCAATTTTCAGTTTATGAAAAATGAAAACCGAAAACCTGTTTGGTTATATTTTATGTTATAAAAAAAATGAAAACAGAAACAGAAAACTTGTTTGATAAACATTTTTAAATTATTTTATGAACAACTTATTTACACCATAAACTTTCATGTTAGCTTAACTGTAAAAATAACAGAATATAAGGATAACATATTAAGGCATACATAATTCGTAAACATCCATACTACAAATATATCCCATAATTTACAAACATCCAAGATAACAATCCATATACACCAAAAACCATATGTTTCAATGTCCAACACTAGCCCATAACTCATTGGCAATGCAATCTCACACACGAGCCATTTGACGAATCTGAGCTTGACTGATATCTACTTTAATCGGGTTCTGTGAAATCGATCCTGCATTATCATCCACTCTTTCTTCATTACTGAATTCATCAAATAATTGATCTTGAGCAACGTGCATTCTAATGAAATTGTAAACTATACAATAAGCTCTTGGAATGTATTTTTGTGTTCTTATAGGGTAAGTGGACATTTGTTTGAGAATAGGAAACCGAGCCTTTAGCACTCCAAAGCAACGCTCAATGACATTCCAAAATAATGAGTGACGATAATTGAATAACTCTATCTTACTCTTTGGATGTCAGCCACTACCTCTATAGTCACGTAAATAATATCTCTCACCACGATACGGGGACAAAAATCCAGGCATGTTCGTATATCCAGCATCAACAACATAATACTTATCTGGCAAATGGTATACATGCACCGTAAGTGATAAGTTATAAATTCTATGAATGGAAAGAAAGGTTACAATGAAGAATATTACCTCCTTCAGGTATTGGGAAATTGTTTTATAGATTGTTAATGGACTCAATAAATACTCTCGAGTCACTAGTAGTTCCTTCTTAACCACTCATAACAAATGTGAATCACATGTCAAACGAACATGCACACATGACATTTTGTGTTGGTTCAACTTTCTTATCACGGTATGGGATTTGCTTACTCACTGGTACACGTGCGTCAGCATGAGTTTCATCTATAGCATCGATATAATTCTAAAACATAATAGAATGTTAATATACCAAGCCAGAGACCAATTACGAAAAGTGTTATCCACCTATGAAGGAATGAGTAACATGGTTCTTACATTTTACGCTACATAAATCCATAAGCTCAAATAATATTTTAAAGCATCATATCACCGGGAAGAAAAAGTAAATACAAGTACCCAATTTCAACAAACCCATCAATTGTAAAAACCTTATATTGATGAATCTTTACATATTAAGGTATGTTTTTAGGGAAGAATTTTTTGCTACTTTGGAGATCTCAACAGAGTAATCAAATGGGTTTCTGGTATTACGTCCAAAACCCAAAAATCGGAGCTAAGAAATAGAGATAACCCACTAAAAGAAATCAGAGATCGACATAAGAGAAAATTTCAATCAAACAAAAAAATTTCGATCAAACTAAAAAAATTCTGAAAACCTTAGATCTAAGGACTTATCTTGGTGAAAGAGATGAAGTTGTTGTGAACAACCTTGGTGAGCGAGCTTTAGATGAGAAGACGAACTGCTGGATGCCTGGTGACGATGAGACGATAAAGAGAGCTTCAGACAAACTGCTGGATGCACCATTTGTGTCCGCGTTCCTGAAGGCACCCCTCTCTTTCTAGAGAATTCACGACATGTCAAGCCTGGTAAGGTTCTGTTAGGTTATTCAAAGTATTACTATAACTTCCCTATTTATTGTGGGTTGGTTATTCGTCTGCACCGGTTTAGCTTATGATGTGTTTGGAAGCCTTTGGCCAAACGAATATTTCACAGAGAGCCGACAAGGAATTCTATTAATAACTAGGCGTTTCTTCGGAACAACTTTTCTATGAAATCCAAAACTTTCAATTTTTTCTAAAAAGCTTCTTAGATTTTTGCACCCTCTCAAAATAGATAATTATTTATTGAAAAAAAAAATTGTAGTCCCTCCTCCCGGGAAGTTTGCCAAAGTCAATATAGAAAAAGGTCTTAACATATGCACGTATGCAAAACGATCAGCAAATAAAAAGGTCATTGCGTATACACAAAGAAATGTTTTCAACATATTTTACAGAAAATGTCATAAAAAATCTAGTGCATATTGGCTAAAAAAATATTTTCAAAAAATTTCTACCTGGATGAATCTGATCACTTCTTATTGAAAAATGCAAATTCAAAAATCCTCGTCGTCTTTTTCGTCTTCTTCTATATCATAGTCATCTTCTTCTTCATCCTCATCTGTAAATGTACACAGTACGTATCATTAAATTTTTCAACAAGTTGCTTGGTCGACTGTTCATAAACAAAATATCCTTGGCAAGAGCAATTGCACAATTTTTGAATTTACTGAAAACTGAAAGCTCTTCGATGCTACAAGCGAATTTTATTCAAATCTTTATGGTTAACTCAAATAATTGAAGCAATTGTGTTGCTTTTTTATTAGTGGCTTAGTTTAATAGTTAATTAAAAGGTAAGTGATGCGCACCTGACTCAAATATAGGGGCCCATATCGAAGGATCATACACCTCTGGGTCATCCCAACGATCACTTGGGGGGTTCTGCTCTGGGGAATGTAAATCAGGATGCAAGTCATAATGGCTGAGAACATAAGAACCTTTGCTTCTCTGATATGCTGAAAAATCCCCATTAAAAACATTCTGATAAGGATAAATTTTGTGTTGGATTATATCTTCTCCACTGTTTGATTGGGAACATTTTTCTTCTTGCTCATATATGATCTGGCTTCCACACTCCTTTATCAGAAAACCATAACCAACAATCATCGAAACATCTACTTCATCCCCGCGTTCCACTTGATTAATGATTTTCCAATGGCTCAACCACAACATGTCCTCATTGCCATAGATCGTTGGGCCATATATCCAGTCAATACCCTTGCTCTTATTTCTGATTTTGATATAGAAATCATGCAAATTAGCACGGTGGTGATTGTTAGAACGTGCATAGACAATACATACGTTCAAGCCTCGAATCCTGAGATTAGGAAGCAAAGGCACAGTAAAAGATATGGAGGAGCTCATACACCTATAGCTGAACCAAGCCGGAACCCTGTTCCCAAGAAGGAAAGTGCTGAATATACCACATTCATATAGTCCCTGAACAAGGTTGTTTGATTATTATAAACATAAGTATATCATATGGATAACATATTTTAGGATAGAGGAAGGAGAGAAATAGAGCACCTGGACGGGACCTTTCTTTATTGTTCGTGTCAAATTATTGCAAAGTTCTACCTCCATATCTTCCAGGGATACCAAGTCAACCAAACCCAAATCATTGATCATTTCTACATCAAAGTCCCCTAAGGGTTTTAACTTGAATAGACCATGAACATTTTCTAGTTTGTCACAACCTTCAAAAATTTTGAATGTTAATGAATTAAAAAACTGTGGCAGAATACTCATTCTTTCCAATGATTTGCAGTCTTCCACATCAAATTCCTTTACACTGCATGGAAGCTCTGGTAGTGACTTGAGAGTCGTGCAATTAGCTAACGAAAGCGATTTTAGCATAGAAAGACATTTGATGCTCTCTGGTAGAACTGATATTGGGTTTCCGCTTAGATCCAATTCCCATAACATGGGCAGACAACTTAGGTCCTTGAGAATAGTATCGTCTGAAAGATTGCAGTGCGCAAGACTTAATTTACCTAATGTGCGTGGCAAAGAAGCCAGAGAGAAATCCACATTTTTAATAAATTTCGAGACCCTAAATCGAATAACGTTAGGCCATGAATAATCCCCACCAATAATGGAGTGTAACTGATTTATTGATGTTCTGCTTGCATGAAGTACTGTCAAAGATTCCAATTTTTCCAGCTCTGTAGGCAACCATTCGAGCTTTGAACAACCAGTGAGAATGATCTTTTCAAGGGATTTCAGCTGACCAAGTTTTCGTGGAAGTTTTCTCAGATTTTTGCAGCCTCTTAGATTCAAAAAACCAAGTCTTTCGAGGTCTCCAATGGACTCATGAACCTTAACCAGACTTGTGCACTTTTTAAGTATGAATCTCTCAAGACTAGGTAGTCCTGTGCAGTCAGGGGTTGAGGTCAGGCGATAAGAATAACTGAGATTAAGGAATTTCAATGATACGAGATGCTGTGATTGAAAAAAGGAAGAAATGTCATAAAATCTCATAAAAAAATAATAAAAAGATTATGAAATAAATATGAGGAAAGTTGATCATACCCTGGTTCCTTTCCAAACGTATTCCAAACTGCTTTCTCGCAGATCAAGAGCAACGAGGCCTTCTATAGGAAAATTCTTAGGAATAGACTTCAAATGGAATCCGTGCCAACACAGCCATCTTAAATTCTTCGGAAATTCTGTGTAGCCTCCATTGAGTTTTACATAGTTGAGCTGGAGTAGGCTTAGTTTTTGCATCATTGCTAATGCATCAGTATCCAAGTCTATCTTATTTGGCATGGGAAAAAGTTTTGTCCAAACAGTGGTCATAGGTTGCCACAACAAGAAACCAAGACGACGCCGTTTTGATGTATCACCCCGGTATGGGAGCAAGGATGTACCTAAAGTGTCTTCAAGATGACGTTTTGCATTAGTAACATTAAAGAATGTTGAGGAAGACTCATCTTCTAACATGTGCATGTTGAGGATGAGACCTTCAATTCTTTCTGTACCCTGAAAATAAAAGTGAACTGGTTTAAGTTACAAGAATCAATGCACAAAACTTAAAATTGCTAAAAAGAAGATTTGGTTTGCTCAGGTAGTCAAAGCAAGTGTCCTGCTTACAGCTTTTTCTTTCAGAATGTAAAAGGAGTCCTTATGATGCCACAGTCTACTACGCTTCCCAGGATCATCTCGTGATTCTTGGCGAATAATTTCTCTCCCCATGTCTCGAATCAATTGATGCATCATTAGCTTATTTCCATTTTCTATCTTTACCAAACATCTGCTCACTAGGTTTTCAATTCCAACTATTGTGTAGCAATCACATTCATCGAGAATTTTGACCACATAATCTTTGTTTTTTCCGACAAAGAAACATGCAATATGGAGGAACAATTTCTTGTCATAGTCATCATCTAATGACATATAACTTATCTCAAGCTTGTGGTGAATTTCATTGTTAGGAATCACTTCTAATTTCTTTATGGCACTTTCCCACACCACTGTACTTCGGCTGCCAGATAGAGAAGACCCCAATATTTCAAGTGCTAAAGGAATCCCTCCGCAGTGCCGGACTACATTTTTTGAGTGTTCCACAAAACCTTCAATAGGATGGTCTTGTCCAAAGGCATGCCAACTGAAGAGCTTGAGCGATTCATCATCATTCAATCCATATATCTTATAAATCTGATATGATTCATGGGCCCTTAACAATCGCTCGTTTCTAGTTGTTATGATGATTTTACTTCCAGGGTAAAACCAATTTCGTATTCCAAATATTGTGTCTATTTGTTTTACTTCATCCACATCATCAAGTATGACAAGAACTCTTTTACAGCTTATAACATTTTTTATCTTAGTTATTCCTTCATCAACATTATTTATTTTTCCCTTTCTTCCCTTCAGAATATCATTAAGAAGTTGTCTTTGTAAACGAACCAAACCTTTGGGTTGCTCCATAGTTTCTTTGACATTTGCAAGGAAGCTGCTACCATCAAAACTATCAAAGTTCAGGTTATAAACAGTTTTGGCAATAGTCGTCTTTCCTATTCCTCCCATTCCACATATCACTCCTATAACAGCATCAGTTGACCGGTCCTGTAGCCATGAATTTATACTTTTAACTCGAAAATCTATTCCAATTGGGTAGCGAGCAACATTCAAGACCATGCTGTCCAGTTTACTCCTAATCTTTTTGACAATTTCCTGAATAAATGTCGACTCATACCTACAATTTGTGAGGAAAGCATAGCACAATATCCATCTTATAAGTTGACGTGAATACAAAATTTTCATGTGAATCACAAAAGATAAATAGGTAATTCATGATGTTTAATTTTTTTCACTACCTTGTAAGATGATGAGAGAGATTAAGAACTCATGAACAGACTGTTGTTTATGCTGATGAAGAATATCAATTATTTGCACTTGAAACAAAGTCAAACAAGGATTTTAACACACTTTTCGTGTAGATGAATTGAGTAATAAGATCCTTTGAAACTTAACAAATGCAAAGAAAAAGTTGGTATGCCTAAAATAATACTTTATCCAATCATCAGAAGAATAAGAAATTTCTTTAGTTAAAGGTTAATTGACATCTTGATTAAGAAAGTCCTCAATCAAATGAAGTAAAGCAAAGGACTTTTGAGAAAATTACCCATCAGCTTGATTTTCTAAGACCATCCCTTCTAAATCAGCAACTTCTCTAAGTGCTGCCCTCCACCTTTCTACCTTCTCCATCCATTCAATCTTTCTTTCATCTGTCTCTGCATCGAGTAGCCTTTCATGTTTCGAAAATGCTTCTGCGAAACATCCTGTCTGCTCTTTAACTTGGTGTGGCAGCACATCGTAGAAAACAGGCAAAACTTCATGGTCAACCGTCCTCTTGCATTCGAGGACTTTGACAAGTTCATCAAGGCGCCGTTGTGAAGAAGCATAGTTTTTCGAGAAGACAATTACTGAAATCTTTGATTCTTTGATTGCTTTTAACAGCTGTGACTTGATATTTTCTCCTCTCTCAAGTTCTTCATCATCTCTAAACGTGTGAATTCCTGCGTGGACAAAAGCTGTATAGAGGTGATCGGTAAAGGTCTTGTATGTGTCTTTATGTTTAAAACTTAAGAACACATGATATGTATATCGCGATATGGAAGAGGAAGCCTCTTGAGATCTCCCAACAGCCATTGAATATACCAGTAGGAGATTGAAGATTGAAAGATTGCTGTTAGTTTTTGCACATATATAAAAGGGTTGAAACAATCAAAGTCAAATGTAAACCTGTAATCCGATAAAAAATTTCATAGGACAATGCTTAAATATCATATGGCTTCTTTGGTTTTAGGTTGAGATGCCAACCAAAAACAAATGGAACAAAGAACAAGAAAGCACTAACAAATAGCAATCTTTGAATTGTGTTAATTTAGTCGCACAACTTATCAATTTATGTCACATTGGTTCAATCAAAAACTGCAGTTTAAATTGACTTACATAGATATTCACGTCACCGCAGTTAAGGGGTCACTTTTAATTCCTCAATTTATAACTTGTATTATTTTGATCCTTCAAGTTTATTGTTTATGTCTGGGGTAGTCCCTAAAATTTTCATAGAATATACCTCATGTGTGATCACGTAAAATATATGTGATGATCTCTGTTAGCAAATTTGAACTGTCATTTTCAATTGGATCAAAGTGACATAAATTAAAAAATTGAGAGATACAATTGGCACAATTAAAAAATTTGGTACTAAACTGACATAAAATACATAATTTGGGGATCAAATATATATATTTTACCCCAAAGAATAAAAACACATATATATTCTATTACGTCACATCAAATTGAATAATAAATTATGCAAGCCTAGTTTGACATCTAAAGAATTCTTTTTTTTTTTCAAAAAAAAAAAATTATAAGTTAGACTCATTTGTATTACAACCCATCATAAACAAGCTCTTTTAAAGTCGACCTCAAATTGCTTGATTTAACATGGTATTTAAAGGTTAATTAGCTTATCGCATTGAGTTCAACTCAAGTTCAAAAAATTGATGATCTTAAAAATATATTCAAAATATGATGAATTGACCCAATTGAGCCTCCAATAATCCGATTTTTTAACTGGGTCCAAATAATTTGATTTGTTTTATGCTGCAACATTTCACGCTAGAATCAATTGTGTACCAAATTTCACCCAACTCAAGCTGCACCTATCAAAGACGGGACATATTTCTACAGCATGCCATGTGCTCATGTGCAGCAAGTCAATTAATTATCAATCATATTGACTTTAGGGTGCAATTGTAGGAAGAGGTGAACAAGTTTTCAGGAACTTTTCATTTCTTTTAACGGTGAACAAACCAAAAAAAAACCAAAATTCCACAAATGGCTTGAATACCACGAGCCTAAGAATTGATAGACATTGACGTGTTATTAAGGATGCAGATGAACCGAATTAACGAGAATTCGTGATTATTTGGTTTTGGTTTGTAAAAACTCTTGGAATCATAATAATTTTCAAATCTCTTGGTCAAGCTCAACTTGTTCATATTTTTTCCCCAATTCAGATTCCGCTCAACTTGGTTTGTTTGATTGGATGAATAGTATTCAATCTTGTATTCAGGCATAAATTTGAGTTCAAAATCGCGTTTGAGGTAAGTCAAGTCTGAATGTTTAAGCATGACTCATTTATTATATGAAGTTTAGAATCGAACTCATGCTTGTGGTTTGTTTTATAAGTTAGTGGGATTTAGTCCAAGAAAGTTTGAGCAATTCTGGAGCAACTCGATTCATTTATAGTCCTACGTCTAGCTTCCTTCAGCATCAAATACTCAAGCAAGCACTGACCCACCAATCCAAAGTTACGCATAGGCCCTTCCTACCTTGAACCCCACCTCGCCCTTGAACCCCACCTCATGGTTAGAACAATAGATCCACCACCACCACCACCACCGAGGTATAAGGAGGAGGGCAGATTGATATCTGAATGAGAATGGCACACTCTCACTTCGTGTTCCATATTATACTCGAAAAAATAAAGATACATCAAGATCCTAACAAAATCCAATTTGCACAAGCTAACTGCTGGGAAACGGGTACTGGCTAAATGGCTGCATCGTCAACTGAGCTGATTATAAAGTTGCCCCCAAGTCCAATAGCGTACCCACTTTATGAGGACTAGGATCTTTACCTCAAAGCTCCAACCCCTTAAATTCCGAGTAGTAAATGATCAAGGGTAGCACTGATAAGTTATATCACATCTTGGTAATAAGAAAAAGGCATAAGCATAATGCATATGTCCCCCAACTATAGTGTGCGGTAATTATTAGATTATTAGACTAAACTGGCCAATGGTGGACCAAGGCCCACCAATATACTTTCAACAATTGAACGTCCATCAATATAGCAATCGAAAAAATGCACTGTGAAGGCAGGGTGAGGAATGGCAGATGCAATAGCTAGAATAAGTAGCGGGTAATAGTAGTAACACAAACAGACAGTCCATCAAACCACACTATTCACGAGTCTACAATCAAAGATTCCAACTAAATGAAGGCACAAGTCCATCATGTCTAAGTGTAGGCTTTATTTAACACAAACAGAAACAGGACAGACTGGTATACACGGTCAAGCTTTGTTCCTTGCGTCAAGCATTCACCTGCATATTTGGGAATTGCATAGGAAATCAGCTTGTGGAAAACAACTGTAATTATGTGGATCAAGAAAAAAGAGGAGGGGAGGAGGGAGGGGGGGAAGACTAGTGAGTATCCGCTCCCAACCTACAAGGGGTTATCTGGGCAATCTTGGATCAACGAATCTCTTCCCAGATTGTGGCTCCACTGCGCAAACTCGTATGCAATTCGCCATCTTTAATTTGTATGCATCAGTTTATCTTCTACTTTATTAAAAGGTCCCATTGTGCTATGCATGTACTATAGTGTATTATTCCAACATATTGAATGGCAAAAACAACTTTATATTACCTGTGCTGATAAGAGCCGAACAATTTTAAGTCAAGCAAATAATTTTGTACAATATGTAACATGAACCCTTCGCAGATTCCTAGTATAGAGTAGTTAACAGACATAACTCAAAATTATACACCTTGTTAACAAAAAATACAAAATCTTCACTGATGTTAATGTCGACCTTGTTAACTTTGAAATGATATGAAGAGATAAATGAACACAGCCATATGAAAATAAGCTTCTTTTAGAGAAATCTAAAACCATGCAAGATAAGAAGCTTCACCTTCAACTTATACTTCCATCAAACGCACTTGTTATGTAAAATGCTTGACCAAGACAAGTTCCAACCATAATCAACTCAAAATGAAGGATTTCGGGTTGTGAAGCTTCTTTTAAATCAACTCAAAATGAAGCTTCTTTTAAAATCATCCTCAACTCAACAAAACAATGTTTGGAACCAATTATTTGGGTTTATGTTGAGCACTTCTCTTTTGCAGAGACACCCAAGTAAAGATAAAGGAGGGTAGCATTAGCTATAGATGAATGTACCTTCGACTACACAACATTAGATTTGATATCATGTTTTATGAGGAGACTGTTTCCCACACTCGTCATAATCGCACTATATTAGGGAATAGGGAAGCAACAAGCTGTTAAGTCACAAGTTGCTTAAAAATAGCTCAATGACAAGGATTCTATGAATTTTTTTGCCTAGCAATGCATGGCAAGGAGTGTTTGAGCCACACACAGATACCGCATTAATAGCCACCTATTCATGGAGGATACCTTTGAGCTAAGAAAACAAAATTAATTCTATTAAAGTTATTCACAAAAAACTCACAAGATGTACTAATCTAAGACTAATGGTTACTAACGATCAAACTTCAAGAAACCAACTTTTCATTCTCCTCCTTCAAACTTGATCTTCCAATTTTGCACTCACATGTTTTCCTTTGCTGCATCAAGTATGAATTATTCCAATCCCACTCCATTTCAATCCTAAAGTAAAGGTGGTGGCATACATTCCAAAATTAGAACTTTAACTATATAGATAGGCACATGAGCCAAATATCAGCATATCCAATAGTCTATTATCTACCATGATATCTCATCGGAAAAAATAAAATTATCTACCATAGTATATTAACAGAGAGCATGAGCTTGTCTCCCGATCTCTCCCCTTTTAACAACCCACTAACTTAAATTCACACTTTCACGGGAGCACTCATTTAACAAAACATATATATATCTTTTAGAATATATCTCAATTAAAGAATATGTTTTGTTACCCTTAAAAAAAGAAACGTAACTCAACCTTTTGGAGCCCCATTGTTGGAATTTGACTCAAACTCTTTAATTATTATGAAGGAGAGTTTTGTTGGGTAATCAATGTGAGAATTCTATATGAAATAGAATTATATTGAAAGACTTTTAATATATCATGAATAGGTATATTAAATATGTGATATAAAACATAAAGCTCAAGTTGTACCAAGGTAGTTTTGGTCTGTAGATGTAGGTACGATGTACCAAGGTGGGTATGTTGTATCGAACAACGTTATATTTTTGTGTTATATTTTTATTGTTTTCCTATCTTTGAGTTACTATCTTTTTAACAAGTATTATTTGTGTTAATTACCCGCTTCGCAAAACCAACACCCATCAGAACTGGGGTTAACATTGTAGCTACATATACAGCATCGGCAATGAATTTAACAAATGATATTCTAAAATGATTATTTAATTTTTTTTATTAGTATTCGGCCAAAAAATAAATTTATTAGTACGAATCTTTCTAATGCACAAATCAACTAATTTTGCACAGGAAAGCCCTAATTTCTAACAAATGCAACACATAGCCACCGTGAGCAATGCATGATTGACAAATGAAATAAACAAAGATACATGTATGATCACAAAAGCAATTCAAATCAATAAATGAAAATCCATAATTAGAGATAAATGGGTAAACGACAAGTTTCCGAGACATGGTGAATCAAGAAGAGTAAATTATATACAATAACATCAATCTGACCTGAGAGATGTTGATGGGTTGCTTCTCAGTGAGTGTGAGAAGCGGAAGAAGACGAAGAGTGAGAGTGAGCGAGAGCGTAGATCTTGTTGTAGAAGGCTTCGCCGACGAG